>JAJSOF020000019.1:130109168-130466668 GCA_025594305.2 Periplaneta americana | reverse complement strand
ATCTGTTCATAACTCAGTTTCTCTCCATAAGTTAACCCATAACTTTATATTATTTTAGTTGTGTGTCTTTGTACAATTCGGCCTTAACGACGTTCTTATTGTTCCGCATATAATTAGGAAGTAGTTAAATTTTCCATTTATGCTGTCTTATTAATTGATAGAAGCATAACAAATCAAGTAATTACTGTAAATGTATTAACCTGGTTTATAATTTTGTTGTTTTTCTACACCCATTATGAACAGTGCTGTCTTCAGACGATCTGAAAAAAAAAAAGCGACAAGTACTATTCCTTTGTACATAGTCATCTGTCGTTTCTCCATATCATTCATAAGACTTATGCGTAACATTCAAACAGCTGTATTCTATACCCATTAAAATTAACATAATTATGTACATGAATTCAGAATAATCTATACTAGAGATGAAAAACGATCAAGAAAGCAAGAATAACAGCGCCCGCAAAGCCGAAAACCCGCACGACAATTGTATTGTATTGTATTTATTAACATTCCATGATATTCATACATGCTTACAGCTAGAATATGGAACAAGTCAAAAAACTTAATACTATTATAAAATCTTAATTTATAGTCACAGTCTAGATGAAATATATACAGAAGAGATTTACAATATAGTCTACTAGTACAACACAAAGTTGTAGTATCAATTTCATGAAGTGTTATTGAATGTCATGAATTCACCTACAGAATAGAAGGCGTGAGAAATGAGGTACTTCTTTAATTTGGCCCTAAATAATTTTATGTTTTGAGTTTCATTTTTTATATCGATAGGGAGGCTATTAAAAATTTTTACTGGCATATAACGCACTCCTTTTTGATAGCACGATAGACTTGCCGATGGAGTATGAAAGTCATTTTTTTGACGTGTATTTATGCTATGAACTGTTGAGTTACTTACAAAGTTATCACGATTATATACGAGGAAGGTTATTAATGAAAAGATATACTGACAAGCCATGGGCATTATTTGTAAGTTTTTGAAAATAGTCCTACACGATTCCCTAGATTTGGCACCACTATTATTCTAATTACTCTTTTTTGTAATAGAAATATATTGTTACTATCTGTGGAATTTCCCCAGAATATTATTCCAAAACTCATTACCGAGTGGAAGTATGCAAAGTATATTGTTTTTAAGGTATTGATATTTACTATCTTTTGCATAGATCTAATAGCAAAACAAGCTGAATTTAGTTTGGGGGTAATTTCTTTAACATGATTTTTCTAATTTAACACATTATCGATTTTTAAGCCAAGAAATTTGGTTGTTGTTGTTTCTAATAGGGATCTATTTTTAATTATTGCGCTAGAAATTTGCGACGTTGAATTTGGACAGGATTTAAATTGAATTATGTTAGTTTTGTTACAATTTAATACTAATTTATTGACTGAGAACCAGTCACATATTTTGAAGAGAATTTCCTCTATTGAAGATTGGAATGTGTTGGCGTTATTGGCTGTAATTACTATACTTGTGTCATCTGCAAATAACATGGGATGACCTACGTCTTTTATTAGGGGGCAAGATCATTTATAAACACTAGAAAAAGTAGAGGACCTAATATTGATCCTTGAGGAATTCCATTATTAATAGTTCCCCATGTTCTATTACGTCGCGTCGTTGACGTAAAGACTGCTTGTGAGTGTTTCGAGACGCCGAGATTGATCACTCCCGAAGTTCCGAACGTCAAGCAGCCTTGAATCGCCACAGTTGTTTATACCTGACTGAACTTTTATCTACTTTGGCAACTGTTATATATGTATAAACAATCAAGTAGCCTATTTGAAACATCATCTCTACGTTTCAGTGTATAATAATCCGTTCCCCAATCTTTATTTAATTACTAGGCCCTTATTAAAAGGCTAGGAATTTTCTTTTCATATATTTGAGATCGTGTGCAATCTCAAAAAGATATTAACGTTATGTTTTATGTTTCTTAGAAATGAAAATTTATTTGAGAATTGTTTTTTCTCAATTTTTATATAACCATAGGTAATATAATAATAGAACCAGAATATTTTAGTAAATAAGATAGTGTTCTGTTTTGTCTTTTGTCTCATTTAAACATTTATAATGTTATTTATTTGAACGATGTATGTTATTCAAAGTTACGAAATCTTTCCACGCTGTCCAAATTCTATTTCGAGAATGATGAGCGAGACTCGAAGCGCACGAGAATGACGACACGAGATTCGAAAGACAAATGCAACTAAAACAGCGAGCGAAAGCGGCAGTTAGTTTTGTTCATCTCTAGTCTATACTACAATTTTATTCCATTAAATATTCAATATTCCTCCTGAATCACCCTGTATAAATATAATCCGTGGCGCTACAGCCCGTGTAGGGCCTAGACCGACCAGACGGCTGCTGGCCTCACGCCCACATGCCGAAGCAGAGGTGGACGATCATCCAACCAGAATGGAGGTATCGTGTGGTTAGCACGATGATCCCCCCCAGCCGTTATATATATATAACCGGATTTCGCTACCTATCGTAGCTCCCCAAATGCATCACGATGCTGGGTGGGCACCGGTCCCATACACTGGCCGAAATTTCATGAGAAAATTTCTTCCCCCATGAGGACTCGAACCAGCGCGCATTCCGTAACGCGAGTCCTAGGCGGGATGCCTTAGACCGCGACGCCACGGCGCGGGACAATCACCCTGTATATACCACATTATTTACGAAATTTGTAGACTACCAAAATGTCATACTAACGGTCTGGATTCGAGTCCCGGTTAGATTTGAGATTTTTCATTGACAAATATTTGTAAGCCCTTTTTGCATATTGATATTTTTTGGTAACTTCTGGACAGTAGTTCAAGAAAATGAACGTAAACTGGAGTATAATTATTCATTAGCAACATAGTAAGGAACTGAAAATGTATAAGAAAGTATGTATCATTCTCATGACACTTTTATTTTAGAGCCTATCGTTTAGAGACATGAAGTAGCATAGGAACTTCCTTAACACTGCAAAACTCCGGTTTACTTGTTTGTTTTTCCTAATGTCATGAACCCATGTACCGCAAAGTAATGGAACCTGTTATTTTATCTTACAGGTCTTCATTATTTAACTATTAAATGCCAACATACAGACTTGATTAGTTTTGGAGCCAGGAAGCTGTAGATTTGGATCATTGTCAGTGAGGTCCGACGTGACACTGAAAGCCACTGCAAATGATCTCCATGGTAACATCAGCTCGAAGCGTGTTTGTTTTTCCTTATACTATTTAAAACAAAATAATGTCTCTGAAATCAAGAGGTCGTTCATTCTGAGTAGCATTGCCCATTTAATTGCGCCTACTTGACCTTCAGGGCTTGGGTTTCTGCCAGAACTTTTTTTAACGTTGCAAAAGAAGAGGCATTAGTGGTAGATAAATCAAGCGGCACCTGGAAGAAGAGCACATAGCTCTACAAGTGGTGATTTAAGTTACAGTTACAATCTGTAGCAGTAACCTTGAGACTAATGTGCAACATGTTGTTAACTGTAATGTTGGTTTCTGTCGGACGTGTGGGTTAATTGAAGCAAGAAGTGAGGCAGCACTTCTTTATCGCTTCGACCTGTTGAAAAACTGAAAGAAAAGGCAATGAGTGTAACTTATTGTATGTCATCTCCACTCTTCGTGCTACCCCACGAACATAATCAGAATTCTTGAAGTCATACGACCTCGATAGCAGAGACATATGGCACGACTGAGGGACATCAGAAACGCTTACTAAATGTAGGTCGGCGGAAAAGATATTTCGGAAAGCCGCAACAGGGGCAGAAAGGTGTACTAGAGAAATAAGACGTAGGATGACTGTGAAGTTATCAATAATTTGTTGAATCCACTTCGGTCAGAATAATGTGTTTAATGTAGTTCAGTAACCAGCTTAAGTTTTTAGTAGGTTATTTTACGACGCTTTATCAACATCTTAGGTCATACATGGGCACAATTTTCGGTTACGTGAGGCACTCGATTTGAAATAGTTTGTTTACTAGGGGTGGAGACTGCAGAGTAGGATGGGAAATACAGGGACATCATTTTATTTTTACTAACATTTTTAATATTAACCTGACTATACCTTCAGAGAACCGGAAACACAGTTTGCTATCCCCTTCCACGACTGTAGTTCGATGATACTGGCGTAAAACACAAACAGATCACTCTACTAGGTACAGGAGGGAAGAAAAGTAGTTCATCCATTTACGTAAACTAGGAAATATCGCGATTTTGAGTTCGATCATTTTCATTAGGTTTTTGTTTAATCAAAATACAGTACTGTATTAAGAATAAGTGTTTTTACTCACGAACTGAGTTATCCATGAAAGGGTATTCATTATGCAGTGTATATTATACTGTCTACAGCACATTAGCGTACAATATAGAGAAAAAAATTAAATTGAAAAATAATCATAATATGAATATTTAAACACATTTTTGAAAATGGTGGCCGTTCATTTCGATACAGGCTTCAGTTCTTTTGTGCATATTATCGCACTATAGACTATTGCATCTAATTCCAATTGCCAGTTTCGTCCTTCGTACTAGTAACTCATGTTGAAATAATTCTGTACCTACTCTATAAAAGAGTACCTTACGTTCTATAAATTCAATCTTCACTTCTGCCCGACCCGCACAGATAAAATTACTCAGACATGCTATCTACTGTCCGTCCAAGTAGTTATGCCGCAGGATCTTAGAAGGGGGAAATCACGTGACAGTTAATTACTTAACGAGGTCCTTATTTATATTATTTTAAACAGTTGTATAATATTACGTAAACGTCCAATTCCTAACAGAAATTAATGTTTTCAGAAAAGAGCTAAGACAGCCCAGCTTTTACAGAGGGGCGAACAGAAGCAGGTGAGGGAAATCGGGATGCGACGTAGACAAACGGACAGTACCTGTGCGAAAATATGATTCAATATTGAAAGCTCTTTCGTCACTGGAAAACGCGAACATATTTCTGGAACGTACTATACTCACTAACTCAGTACTGCTTACTATATGCGGCCTTGGTTCTGTGTGGACAGTTTGAACTTCATTAGTAGAAGGAGTGGGAGTGAAGTACATTCAAAAACTCAGGTACAATAAAAATTGAAGTGAAAATAAAATGATGTCCCTGTATAAACTGCTGTGACCTGCGTCACCTTATCGTAATCGCTAAGGCGGTCAGTGGTGAATTATTAGGAAAGCATCTGGTTAACGTGAGAGACTCGAAAACTTTTATTCAATTTGGCAAATTAATTCGGCAGCTTTAATCATAAACCTCTTTACTGTTTCTCCGTAGATGAATCGATTTAAATCACAGGCGAGAAATTGCGTAACTAGCCAATAATATTCCATCACGTTGTCTACGTTTATTTTCTTGAATATTCTAGCGTTTCTCAAGATTACTTAATAGATTTGCACGTTCTCGACCTAAAATAATTTCAGAAAATCATATTTCGTTTTCTACGCACATTTGATATTTTTTTTTATAAATTTCTTTTGGAAATAATACGTACAAACATCATTTAATTCCTCGTACCTTTTAATGCAGCGTGTTTAAAGTATAATGTCGTATTTAGCATACTATGCAAATGTTAAGATCATAAATTTTCTTCGGAATAGTACGAAAAATAACATTTAATTTGTCTTACCTTCTAATTCAGCATGTTCTTTATGACATAAGGAGTAATGTCGCTGTATATTAAATTTATTAATGCCTAATAGGATTTTCGAGCATAACATACATCGTATGTTCTCCCCTTCTAAGCAGCAAAAAAACTCTTCCTCCCATTTCTCATGAAATAATCGTTTTCTAACGCGTACACACTGCTTTGATAATGCCATTATGCCACCACTGATATTGCTTATGAAACTGATACAGAACCTGCCCACGCCTAGGAGCTACGTGAGGGAGGAACGGGGAGTGTGAAGACGATGTCACTCAGAGCGATAAGATCTGTGAAGTCAGTGAGGCACAAATTCTCAAGCGAGGCACGATGCCCATCTTTGTCTTAGGTTATTTAGCGTCTGAATGAGATGAAGGTGGTAATGCCGGTGAAATGAGTCCGGAGTCCAGCACCGATAGTTACCCAGCATTTGCTTATATTGGGTTGAGGGGAAACCCCGGAAAAAACCTCAACCAAGTAACTTACACCGACCGGGAATTGAACTCGCGCCACCTTGTTTCGCGGCCAGTTGCGCTAACCGTTATTCCGCAGTTGTGGATTAACCAGCTTATATGCAGTATGAGTGACAAATATCACGGTTACATAAAGAGAGAGAAAAAAACGTGACACAAACAAAAACAAAAACAAACAAACAAATTTTTTGATTTAATGTTAATTTTCAAGGCCCATTGCCCCACTGTGCGTCGGTTGAGAATCACTGGCCTAGATTACTTGTCTGCTCGACTGGATTTTTGGTTTGCTGGTTGACAATGTATTTCTTTCTTCTCTATTTCGCTCGTTTAATTTGTTGCTTGGTTCGCTTGTTAACGGTTTTCTTCCTGGATACCAAACCTGTACACTGTAAAAACCTAATTCCAGACATAAAAAAGCTTAACCAATAAATCATTGTCAATAAGCAGACAGCGTGTTCCCTTCTGTTACGCGCTGTGTTTGTATTGGAAGGTGTTGGCAAATCAGACAGGAAATGAACTGGACATAATTCATGAGGAAGGAAGCGGCGGATAGACGTGCTCAAATTTAAGATCAGACCCACTTGCAACTGCCACTGTCGAATTTCTTTGCATTGGAATATGGCGTGGGTGTCGTACTTAGAGATGGCCGATATTTCACAAACCGATATTTTGTCACAGGTAGGGTAATTCCGGGTTAGATGGCCATAGTTTTTTAAATCACTTAGAACAGGGTAACCGATTGGAAAAGAAATACGAAACAAATCAAATACGTTCCTTCTAGGTTATATTTTCCACTACAATGCCTCAGGGCGCATAGAATTCACTGATGTAATAAAAAATACGTTTGAAATATAATAGGCCACTGGCCATCTCACCCAACATATATGGGTGAGACGGCCATATGATATAGGGATAGATGGCCACCATTATTTTTAAGTAAATTCATAACAATATTTTGTAAAACAATTAGGTTATATGCACTGGACACATAAATATAGTGTCTAAGTGCATAATTATGATTGTTTGAAATTTTTCAATAACTTTATTTTTTGTTTTTTTTTTCCTCTTTTAGTGAATTTTCCTTAAAACAACACAGAAATAAATTGAAACGCTTATGAACACATTATAATAATAATCCGAGGCACGACAGCCCATGAAGGACCATGATCGAGCAACCGGCTGCAACCTGGCCTCACGTCCACATGTCAAAGCAGAGGTGGACGATCATCCAACCAAATGGCGGTATCGTGTAATTAGCCCGATGATCCCCCAGCCGTTACAGCAGGCTTTCTTAACCGGATTTCGCTACCTATCGTAGTTACCCAAGTGCATCACGATGCTGGGTGGGCACCGGTCCCATACACTGGCTCAAATATCATGAGATAATTTCTTCCCCCATGAGGACTCGAACCAGCGCGAATTCCGTAACGCGAGTCCTAGGCAGGATGTCTTAGGCCACGACGCGGGACCTTATGAACATGTTAATGAAACAAAATCCTGAAAGGTCAAAGTAACAGTATCTTTTCCAGTTGGTTTCCGGGATAGGAAGTGTTGTCTCACAAGCAAACATTCTGATGGGAGCAGATAAAAAGTTATTTTTTTCTTCCGCCATATTAATAATGTCAAAAGAAGTGCTTATACAAATTTTGGCCACTTGACCGTAATTACCAGGCCATCCAGAAAATGATTTTCCCTGGGGCCGTTTACAGAAAAAACACAATTACATGGAAATATTTATTGAAACAGATACAGCAATTGTTGCGCTAATTGTCAACGTATCTCCCACTGGAATTGAGACATTTTGTCATACCATGGGATCAATTTTTGTACTATTGTGTCGTAGAAGTCAGCTTCCTGGGATCGAAACCAGCGTTGGACAGCCGCCTGCACCTCTCTACCGATCCCATGATATGACGGATGTCTCATTCCGGTGTGGAATGTGCTGAAAAAATAGCTCAACAATTGCTGTGTCTGTGCCAATAAATTTTTTGAATTAAATTGTGTTTTCTTTCTGTTAACGACCCTGGCGAACTTTTTTACGGCCCTCGTAATTGCGGTCAAGTGGCCAAAATTTGTATAAGCACTTCTTTTGACGTTATTAACATGGTGAAAAAATATAACTTTTTATCTGCTCCCATCAGAATGCTTGCTTGTCAGCCAGTCAGAGAATATTGACAAGTTCTTCAGCAAAAATGTAAGCGAGACTATAGACATCGGTCCCTGTAAGAGAAAACCCATGTTCCTGCATATTTAATATGGCGAACAAACCTACATCCATTGTCATTGCCTATGTGTCACTTGGTCCCATTGCACCCTTTGTAGAATTGTCTGTTTTAACTCTACTTTCCAGGGCTTTTATTGGAATATGAAATGTAATGAAGGCTTGACGTACAGAAGTGCCATATTTAATGACTTCAAAAGCACAGTGTAAGTCATCTTCATTCCAAAGACGCGGTTGCTGCCGGGCTTTGCTTTATATTTTATCGGAATCTAGAAATAACGATACTTTTAACATAATAATATTCCTCAATTGTAGGCCATCTATCCCGGAAAAATGCTGGCCATCTCTCCTTTTTACGTGAGAGATGGCCATACTGCGTAATAAAACTGGCAACAGTGAAGAGAAGAAATGCAGTTAAGATGGAATGTTTAAAGATGCCTTACCTCTTTAATAATGTTTCCAGCAAATTTCCTCACAAAATGCAGTATTTCTCTATTATTATTTCAGAAGGTGAAAAATTATTGCTTGCTCACAGACTCACGAACGGCTACAAAACGCGGAAATAATAACCTTACGTTTTCGCAGGTGCAACAATCACTTCGTTTAATTAACATCTGGCGGCAAACCGATTTTCATTCGAAACAGATGATTAGAATAAAAATAAGAGCGGTTGGTCGTCTCACCCGCATGGCTATCTCCCCGGAATTACCCTATTTTTTTATCACAGATAAACCTGTGACTGATGACGCGAAATATCTGTGACAAAATATCGCTATCGAAATCTGCTCCGTATTCAGTACTCTGGACTGATATTTTCTCCTCTACGTCGTAGGTTTGCGCGTGCGCATGATACAATAACAGCAATCTGGCGGTAGTTTCTCCATCTTATTATAAATGATGTAGTTATTACACGATTTAAATAACAACACCATTGGTTACCAGTACTTAATCTTGTGTAAAATCCTGTCTGAACAACTGTTTTGTTTTGTAATTATTTTCCTATGTTTTTCCGAATACTTATGTTTCATTAATTTTTATTCTATGACTCAATATTATAATGTTAATGCACGACTTAAAATAATTTATCCATTATATTATATGCAATAAAAAGAATCAATTTTTAAAACGATTAGGATAATCATATAACCTCAATTTCTCCATACACAACTATATTTAAAAATGATCAACTGATTCAATATCTATAATATAACCTCTTGGTACATGAGGTTAACTTTTGACATGTTACTGTTCAGTTAGGTAAGTATTTATTTGTTAATGGTACATGTACATAATTTCTTTGTTGGATTTTCCCATATAAATTACTGATGTGTGGCGTGTATAGAGAAATCGTATTCATATTTCACCGCTCTTCAATATTTCCTTCTAATTTGTATCGGTGTGACAAAATATCGGTGTAATTCATGCATATTGTGCTTACATATCGATATAAAATATCGGGTGACAAAATATCGGTGTAATTCATGCATATTGTGCTTACATATCGATATAAAATATCGGTGTGACAAAATATCGGTGTAATTCATGCATATGCATACATATGATTAAATATCGATATAAAATATCGGTGTGACAAAATATCGGTGTAATTCATGCATATTGTGCTTACATATCGATATAAAATATCGGTGTGACAAAATATCGGTGTAATTCATGCATATTGTGCTTACATATCGATATAAAATATCGGTGTGTCAAAATATCGGTGTAATTCATGCATATTGCGCTTACATATCGATATAAAATATCGGTGTGACAAAATATCGGTGTAATTCATGCATATTGTGCTTACATATCGATATAAAATATCGGTGTGACAAAATATCGGTGTAATTCATGCATATTGTGCTTACATATCGATATAAAATATCGGTGTGACAAAATCACCGATAAAAGTCACAGATATTTAATTGTCACAGTCACAGTTGTCACAGATACTTGAAAATATCGTTTAAGCTCATCGATATAAAATATCGGTGTGACAAAATATCAGTGTAATTCATGCATATTGTGCTTACATATCGATATAAAATATGTAGTCGTCGATATAAAATACTGATTTTAGGTAAGAGGACCGATTCTTGTAATTTAGTTGTTATACTGGCTGACTCATGGTTTTTGTCGACATTTTCTCGATCTCACTGAAGCAGCCATTCTTAAGTGATAAGTCTCATTCTTTCCAGGCAAGTAGGCTAAATTTTGGGCGCAAAGACAAAGTCGTCATCGTTGGCATTCTTATTTTTTTAAGGGTAGGGGTTATGTTTTATACAGGGATTGTACACAGTGCATAGCCTCAGTAGTGAGAGTTCTACGATAATGTCAGGACTGTTCGGTGGATTGCTGAACGAAGCAACTGGATTGGGTTGAGCGATACAAAAAGTGAGTTACTCGTATCGTGCAAGAGGATGAAGCAGAAGTTAACAGACCACGTCTTTTATTTTTATTGTCCACCACAATTTTGTTAGTATTGCAGTAAATCTCACCATTGTTGTTCCTCGACATAAGAAGTTAACCAGAAACACCTCTCCTTCCCAAAACAATTCTTGCCCTAAACGTTTTTATCGTAATTATTTGAATTGTTGTCTTGGAGGAACATTTGGCCCGTAAATCTCACATAACTGGCGGTAAATTTCTGCTGCGGTAAAGAGTTTTTGCACGAACGAAGAGAATCTCAGCTGAGAAGTTTCTAAATTGTGTTGCTCATTTTTAACAAACATTTCACAACAATAAATAGTAACACAAGGTCACAAAAGTCACAAGGCTTTCCAAGATTAAGGGGTTAGGTACAGCTTACAGCAATACAATTTTGGAAATATTCAATATTTTTTTCCTCCATTACTATATCTTGTAAAACAATGAAAATTAGTATGTGTAGAACACTGTCCTTCTACTATATGAAAAAAATATTTTACGTTAAAAAAATTATTTATTTATTTATTTTTTTCAAAATTCAGTTCACTGTGCACTGATGAAGCGTTTCCCACATAACTAAAAAACTATCCAGCATTCTGTGATGAAATTTTTTTGTGTGTATTTATGCATGTCATATCTACAATATGATGCAAGATCACTCCTCTACCTTTGATACATTGTCTGACAAAAAATAAATTCATTTAAAAAATGGTCAAATATCTATATTTTCTTCTAACACAAAAAAAAACATTATTATTGAAAAATGTAGTTGAAAGAGCATGATATTGTAAACATGAGTTTCAGCAATAAAATAAAAAGAGAGAACATGAAAAAGTTTACAAGTTTATGAGTTATGAGGGAAACGCTTCATCACTGCACAGTGAACTGCCACCATTTTGAGTTTTGAAAAAAAATATATAAATAATTTTTTTTAAAGAGTAAGAATATTTTTTCATGTAGCAGAAGGACAGTGTTTTACACATACCAATTTTCATTATTGTTCAACATACAGTAATGGAGGAAAAAAATGTTGAATATTTCCAAAAATTTTACTGCTGTAAGCTGTACCTAACCCCTTAACAGATTGTGTATGAGTGAATCTTTCGATACCTATTTTTTCACAGATTAGGGGCCCGCAGGCTTACCCTGCAGCTCCTAGTTTATTGTGTTTATAACTTACTGTAGAGTAATTGTTGAAATCCGTAGGACAGCATTTCTTTAAGTATCGTGATTTACTGTTTGCTGCCATCTATCGATTCATAAATATTTTTTTAAAGAGTAAAACTATTTTTTCATATAGCAGAAGGACATTGTTTCACACATACCAATTTTCATTATTGTACAACATATAGTAATGGAGGAAAAAAAATGTTGAATATTTCCAAAAATTTTACTGCTGTAAGCTGTCTGTATCTAACCCCTTAACAGATTGTGTGTGAGTGAATCTTTCGATACCTATTTTTTTTCACAGATTAGAGCTCCGAAGGCTTATTCTGCAGTCCTAAGTTTATTGTGCTTAAAACTCTTACTGTAGGAATGATTGTTGAAATCCGTAGGACAGCATGTCTCTAAGTATCGTGATTTACTGTTTGGTGCCGTCTATCGATTCAGCTTATACAACACTTAGTTCAGAGAAAGTCTGGAAATGCATTGGCTACTCTTGAGGAATACAGACGACGTTTTTCCAATCGAAGGGTTCCATCTAGCTGTGTTTTCCTGTGTTTACCGAATGTTATCTGAAACTGGTAAGCTACCAAATGTTTCATTGAGGTCGGAAAGAGGACCGGTACCGGTACCTGATATGAATTTACAATTCATGGAATCCAAAAGAAGGGCAACCTTAGTCATTTGTCTTGCGTAATTATTATTTTTTCTTAGGTACTGAGTTTTACTTCATTATGAAATAAACTTATTGGATCTACACAAGATGCGGCATTTTCAATAATGTATCATATTACATTGTTCTAAAACGTAGAAATACATGTATAATGCCTCTCTCCATTTAATGTCTCTTTCAGACTTTAATGAATAACTCTTGAATTCTCTAAAATATCGCATGGGTTCGTGCACTATGGTGTATAGTGCACATATAATAGACACCAACGAACAGTGTGACCACCATCGATAAATCCGACAGCCTTTCGCTGTCTACAGGGTTCAAAGGCATGTTCTATAGGTACTGAATTCAATGCTAATGACAAAACTTCATTGTTCGTAACGATGTTATTCAGTTATTAATAGGAAGGGAAGCTATAAAGCAATAAATCTGCTGGCAATGTTTGTGATTGAATAGCACACATATTCCGCTCAGAAATGGTAAATATGAGTCAATTTGTGAATGAACCCATTACCGGAAAAGAAAACAGCTGAAAGAATAAATCTCACGCCCAGTCATTTGTTTTTGTATCAGTAAAACATGTAAACTTTTTTTAAGGGATAAAATATGTATTTTTAACCAAAAACATTAAAATTAAACGATTTTAAGTTTAGAGGTGATCCGTTTTTCTTTTGCAAATCTAGTCTTTCAGGCTTTTAACCTGTAAGCAGATTTGAATAATTATAAAGGAAAACCACTGCAATTTCACCTAAATTGCACTGGTTTTTAAATATTTGCGTAAACTCTACAACTCCACTAAAGTTACTGCGGAAAAATTCGTGATGCAAGTAACATTAACAGAACGCCGTGAAAAAATTCAACATGACCACAAAATTAAATTGCCGTGCACTCGTTATAAATGGGTCTCTGGAAAAATAAATTTCATCAACCACGCGAGTTTGTTTTAAGTTCGCATTTATAACTGGGGGAAAAAGTTGAGACGGTGTCTGGGTATGGAGAAAACATTTTCCCAATGGAAGCTAGATATTTTTGTTTTACAAATTTGGTCATTGAACAGCCAAGATGGTACGTTCAATTCCTCTTTCAGGGTCCCGGGATCGATGCCCGATACACGAGCGGTATGTTTTCTTTCTTTCAATTTTGAAAAAGCTCAACCGTTAAAATTATTCAAATTATTCGTTTTTCTTTTGTTTGTTGCCTTGTGGGTCATTGTTCTTTATGCTTAGTTATTTAACGACGGTGTATCAACTGTTAAGTTATCTAGCGTCGATGGAACTGTTTGTGATAGCAAGATGGTATTTGTTGAATGAGGCCGAGAATTCACCATCGATTATATTACATTGGAGAAAACCTCTGAAAAATTTAATTAGATAATGAACAGAAGCGGGAATGGAACACACGCTCAGAATTATTTTGGTTTATTATTGATCATTGTATTTAAAAAATTTTGATGTTGATATAGGTTTTAAAATGTAACAGAATTATTTTGTGTTTATTACGGTATAGATACGATCTAAATATCCACAGACCTCAAAGTGGGCTGACAACAGTCAAGCAACCAACATTTCAGTGACTCAAAACATTTTAAATTGTATTATTATTTTGGATGACCACGGAAACATTTCGTTCATATTAAAGTATCCATATCAAATAGTGACACTGGAAACACTTTTCTGTGAAAGAAATACTTCCAAAGATTTTGAGGGATGAAATCTTTTTCTTCAGTATTGCGCCTGAAGAACTGCAGAATAGATTACTTGACTGCTAGCATAAATAGTTCTTCTCTTCAGTAAATTTGTATTCATATGTAGAGTGTTTCATGACACTTGGAACCCATCTCATGGACGAATCGATGGCTCTAAAAATAACGAAAATAATTACTATATACTTGTGAGACCGATAACTTTGATTTCAAGTTGCTATTGCATTCCGAAAGAAATATGTTTACATATTTAAGGAAATGCTTTGAAGAGTTTCTTCCTTTTTTATATAAAACATCTTAAACATCTAATTCTGCATTCTCCCCTCTTTAAAAATTCCAATTTTACTAGTTCGTTAAGTAAGTAAGCAAAGAAACAAATCATAATAATTCAGTATGCTTTATTTAACTTTCGTTTTTATTTACAAGTAAGCTTTACGTCGGATAGTTCAATACATATTGTCATTGGAAAACCTCGAAGTGATTATAGATATAATGGATTTAGTTATGGTATGATTATTGACGGACATCACATCAGAGGAATTTCTGCTGCACAACACAATACACATTTGCACTGAGAATGATGTCGACGACAGCTTTCTGCTATTGGAAAAATGTATAGAGATATAGTAGGCGTGTACCTACAGTACATGTATTTGGATCAGAATTTATATGGATTTATTGAGATTACAAATTACATATACGGTATGCGGCAAAACAAACGACTCTGAAATTATTGCTTATCTGCTGTCAACGTTTCCCTAGCAACGAAGTATTTATTTATTTACTAGCCGTACCCGTGCGCTCCGCTGCACCTGTTAGAAATAAATATAAAGTAATTACATAATTAAAATAGGACGTTTGATCCAGGGAACATTTGTGTTTGATAGAAGGATAAATCGTTCAATATGTTACTTAATTTAAATTGTATTTAAATAATTAAAATGCGATCATTTTGGTCCAGAGACACTCATTTGGTGCAATGACAATTCCTTTAACATGTTTCTTAATTTTATTACATGCAACCATAGTTTAATGAACTCTTGACATCATTTAGATTTAATGTGTATACTTCATTGTTATATGTTTCCATTGAATTATGGTAATAACTCATTTTAACCCTTGTTTTCTACGCATTCAGCAAATGACGCTTGGCCCACTATGGTTCTGAACCCTTCAAATAATAACTTAAATTATATATTATATTATATTATATTATATTATATTATATTATATTATATATATATTATATTATAATATTATGTAATATAATTACTGTAATAACATTATAGTATTATGTCCATCTAGAGAAACTACACTTTCCAATGGTGAAATAATAATTAATTATATAAATCGGTTAATTTAGCTTCCGATATTACTTCATAGAAACACAGAAACATTCTCTGTAGGCTATCTTTCATAGCTTTCGGTTGTTTGTTGTCCAAGGCCCCTTATAGACCAAGTCATTTGTTTTTATTTCGTTACACGGCCTTAGATGGCAGTTATTTTAATTTTAAAACTCATTTATCTCATTAAATATCAGTCCTATCAAAATTTTCAAAGAATAAAACTTATCGAAAATTATTTTTATAGTAACTTTTGTTATGTAACATTTTCACAGAAATCAATAATAAGCGAGATATTTCGATTTATTTAATTCAGGCCCCTTATAACCCCCTTTTAAATAATGTATTTTGAATGCCATATAGCCTAAAATCTAAGTTACAACGAACTAATTTATATTCCAATTTTCATCGAAATCCGTTCAGCCATTATCGCGTGAAAAGGTAACAAACATACAGACAGACAGACAGACATACAAACAAAAATGTCAAAAAAGCGATTTTCGGTTTCAGGGTGGTTAATTATATATGTTAGGACCAATTATTTTTGGAAAATCGAAAATTTCGGCTACAGATTTATTATTAGTATAGATCACATTTTAGTTGTCAGTGGAATTATAAATTCCTTCAAAACCTTAAAATATTTTTCATGTGCAAATAGTGATCATAATATATATATATATATATTTTTTATAATTCTGTATTTGTGGTAAATGTTTTACAATTAGTCACCAGATTTTAGAAAATAGGATAGAAGTTTAAACGGTTCAATTAGTACTAACAGAATTTTTGGTCAGAAAATATCTTAAAATATCTTTAATAATTTACTAGAGTCCTTGCTATGACTGTTAATGTTACTGCTACATTTGTGCAATTGTCACAACTGAGTCCAGAAAATATCTTAAAATATCTAGCCGCGAAACCATAATTTCGGGACAAGTTACCTGGTTGAGGTTTTTTCCGGGGTTTTTGCCATGACAAATGCTTAACTTTGTGCTGGACCCCGGACTCATTTACATTATCATTTGTGCAATAAGCTGTTGATAAAGCTTCGTAAAATAACCTACAAAAAGAAAAACAATGGTAGTACACACTAGAAATTATAGGAGAGCTAAAAGTGAAAAATAGTAATTTGCCGAGAGCCACCATGCAACCTTCTCAATTCTTGCAAAGAAGAAATTTTTATCATGGTGTCATAGTCAGTCTTGCACATTTGTTTCCGGTTGAGTGTTATCCCGAGGGAAAGAGTAATGCCCTCTTTTGCATTCCACGACGCCCTGGCAGTAACTCTGGATTCACTTTATTTCTCTGCAAGATGGTGTAATGCTCGCTGTTCAAAGCAAAACGACCTTCCAAAAAGTCACAGTAAATTACTCCTTAAATATCCCAAAACATGTCGTCATTACCTTGCCAACAGATGGTTGATATTTGATTTTCCTTTTTGCCTCCATTCCATGCTTTGCCTCAAAAAGATGCATCCACATTTCCATCACCCGTCACAAATCTTTCCAGATGCTCGTTTCCTTGACTCAAATGCAATTCTTCACGTCACTGCATGTCCGAAGACTACATAGTTTCCTTCTCATCTGTAAGCTGCTTTGGTACTCATCGTGAACAAGTTTTATGATAATTGAGACTGTTCAACACAAAAACAATTTTTATTGTGACAAGAAATCAAATCCTTTTGGTCATAAAGGAACCATACTCTGAGACTAAAAGTCCATTCACAATGAAAAGTTAAGATTATCGCAATACAGAAACCTTACAGCAGTTTGGCGAACATTGATCGTGGGAGCCACTGTGTAACCTCAATGTGGATTTATATGGAGAGCGGATTCGAAGGGGAAGTGAAGCAACTGTCTGACTTATTAACGGATTTCCATTTTCTGACGTCAAGCATTTAAAAAAGTTTTATACAGTATACAGGTTATAAACTTATTTTAGTACGTTAACGGAATAAAGAAATGTTTAAGAAAACGTAGGACACATTATCACAACCTAAAATTAATTGTCTTCAGAATGTCATCTGCGACAGAGTTTCAAAATCAGCTGATATTATGTCACTTGGGTCAGTCGTAGTTGATCAGATAATTCAACAGTCGTATCTAAATTTGGTTTTATCTATTTCCATTGTTGAAAATAACGACAAAGGTTAGTTGAATGCGACATGCGCAGTTCAACAGAGCGGATATGGGAAAGAACAGAAGGTGGTTTTTTTGGATATCAAAAAATAATAATAATAATAATAATAATAATAGCGTGGTGCCGACCAGTGCCGAGGTCACATAGGACTCTCACCTCCATGCCCCCAGTGCCTTCATGGCATGTTGATACCTTACCTTACGCTTTGTCAAAGGCAACCTTTCATTAATAATAATAATAATAATACTTAATCTTTTAATATTTCATCAGTAACATGTAGTATAATGCCGTTTTATGTTATACAATCGTTTTCCTCGTAATACTTGTGAACAAATTATACATTTAATATTCTCATCATATTGGCAGTAAAAATATGCGTCCTCCTATCCTACTTGAAACTTTGGTTTTTGTAGAGGTACATGGTTTCGAGAGAGACATTGCGACGATACGCCACTCGCAGGTCATAGACAAATACAAAATATGGAACGGAATTTGACTCCAGTGAGTGAGAGGGTGGGGGTTAGGGGAAGTAGGAAGCAAGAGAAATTCATAGCTATCATTGCGAGCCACAATGAATGTTGAATGAGTCAATTTTCGAATTAATGGCTGAATTACAGTAACAGTTTAGTCGCCATTCATAGTGGGAGCTTGGCAGCTATCAATGTGGGATTTATATACAGGGTGATTCACGAAGATTGTGCAATACTCTAGGATGTGATTTCTGACATCATTCTGATGAAAAAAGTTCATATATACATGTGTCCTATTTTTAATAGTTTCGGATAAAGTCACGTTTCTTTCTTCAGTAACACGCATTCTCGTGAACTTATCTCTCTCTCTGAACGTCTGGAGCTGTATGTGTTACAGTATAGCTGATAGCCACGAACATGAATGAATGAATCTCGAACGAATTAATGAATGAACATCTGGGTCACGGTTATGAGATAACTGAACGAACGAAGGTTAGCGAATGAGGCGAATGCAGTTGAACTCGGGCGGCTACGTGTATTGCTGCAGAAGGTGGTTTTTTTGAAAACCGTTTAAAATGTATATCATTTTACCTTTTAGGGCGTGTTTCCAAATTATATGTAATTACGGACTGGAAGGTCCGGGGTTCGATCCCAGGTGGTGACAGGATTTTTTCTCGTTGCCAAACTTTCAGAACGGCCCCGAGGTTCACTCAGCCTCCTATAAAATTGAGTACCGGGTCTTTTCCGAACGGGGTAAAAGGCAGTCAGAGCGTGGTGCCGACACAGGACCTCATTCTAGTGCCGAGGTCATGGAAAGAATGGACTGACCTCCATGCCCCCAAGTGCCTTCATGGCATGTTACGGGGATACCTTTACCATTTACGCTTTGTCAAATCTGGCAACCTTTTCATGAGGGAAGCTAAATTTATTATTATTATTATTATTATTATTATTATTATTATTATTATTTATATATTAAATGTGTTTTTCTCTCTCTTTTTTTTTTTTTTGCTCTTGTGTGTGATTATTGTTTGAATTAAGTTTCTTACTGAATTTAGTAAACTGTCCTTGTAAATTTTATGTTATATTATTGGCTAAGAACACCGTACACGAGCCTGGCTCTTATGGTAGTGGCTAGAAATATTTTTGTCTTATAAATTTCATTTGTACTCATTAGCTAGCTAGTTGAATGAATGAATGAATGAACGAACGAACGAATGAATGAATGAATGAATGAACGAAGGAACGAAGTAAGAATAATACACAATAACCAATGAATGAACAAGTGCAAAATTTCAATTGAATCTGGGTTGTGAAATATCTTATCAAAATGAAAAGATGTGAACGAACGAAGAAAATTATGAAAATTTACACAAATTGAAGGAATAATAAACAATAATTAAAAGCTAAATTAGTAATGAAAATCGAACAAGAATAAAAATATATAATACGAACTAGCATTACCCTCCCTTTTATACGGAAGCGAGATTTGGACATTAAAGAAAAAGAATGAACAGAATCAAAGAACGAAATTATGAATTTTGAAGGAAGGAGGAAGAAGGATATAATCTTTTAGACAGAAAAGGGAATGAAGAAATTTTAGAACAATTAGAAGAAGTCAATGAAGAAAAAATCAGCAGATACAAATTCAATTGAATGAGATCGAATGCAAGAAGAATGGAAAATTGAAGAATCCCAAAAATGAATGATGCAGTATAAACCTAAGAATGAATCGTCGAACCAGGAAGACCTTTAAGAAGAATGAAGATGGGGAACGAAAAGGTCTACGAAGAAGGCCTAATTCGTGAAGGATGATGAATGAATGAATGAATGAACGAACGAACGAACTAATGAATGAATGAATGAACGAACGAATGAATGAATGAATGAAGGAAGGAACGAATGAATGATTGAATGAATGAACGAATGAACGAATGAATGAATGAATGAATGAACGAAGGAACGAATGAATGAATGAATGAATGAACGAACGAAGGAATGAATGAATGAATGAATGAATGAACGAACGAAGGAACGAATGAATGAATGAATGAACGAAGGAACGAAGGAATGAATGAATGAATGAATGGAATGAATGAATGAATGAATGAACGAAGAACGAATGAATGAATGAATGAATGAACGAACGAATGAATGAATGAATGAATGAACGAATGAACGAATGAATGAATGAACGAACGAAGGAACGAATGAATGAATGAATGAATGAACGAACGAAGGAACGAATGAATGAATGAATGGAATGAATGAATGAACGAATGAACGAACGAACGAAGGAACGAATGAATGAATGAACGAAGGAACGAATGAATGATTGAATGAATGAACGAAGGAACGAATGAATGAATGAACGAACGAAGGAACGAATTAATGAATGAATGAATGAAACGAAGGAATGAATGAATGAATGAATGGAATGAATGAATGAATGAATGAATGAACGAACGAAGGAACGAATTAATGAATGAATGAATGAACGAAGGAACGAATTAATGAATGAATGAACGAACGAATGAATGAATGAACGAATGAATGAATGAATGAACGAACGAAGGAACGAATTAATGAATGAATGAATAACGAAGGAATGAATGGATGAATGGATGGATGAATGAATGAACGAATGAACGAAGGAAGGAATGAATGGATGAATGAATGAATGAATGAACGAACGAATGAATGAATGAAGGAACGAATGAATGAATTGAATGAATGAATGAATGAACGAATGAATGAACGAATTAATGAATGAATGAATGGAATGAATGAATGAATTAATGAATGAATGAAGGAACGAACGAATGAATGATTGAATGAACGAACGAAGGAATGAATGGATGAATGAATGAATGAATGAACGAACGAAGGAACGAATGAATGAATTGAATGAATGAACGAATGAACGAATGAATGAACGAACGAAGGAAGGAACGAATGAATGAATGAACGAACGAAGGAATGAATGAATGGATGAATGAATGGAATGAATGAATGAACGAAGGAAGGAATGAATGGATGAATGAATGAATGAACGAAGGAACTAATGAATGTGAATGAATGAATGAACGAACGAACGAAGGAACGAATGAATGAATGAATGAATGAACGAACGAAGGAATGAATGGATGAATGAATGAATGAACGAACGAAGGAACGAATTAATGAATGAATGAATGAACGAACGAACGAAGGAACGAATGAATGAATGAATGAATGAATGAATGAATGAATGAATGAATGAACGAACGAACGAAGGAACGAATGAATGAATGAATGAATGAACGAATGAATGAATGAATGAATGAACGAACGAACGAACGAACGAACGAACGAACGAACGAACGAACGAACGAACGAACGAACGAACGAACGAACGAACGAACGAACGAACGAACGAACGAACGAACGAACGAACGAACGAATGAATGAATGAATGAACGAACGAAGGAACGAACGAATGAATGAATGAACGAATGAATGGATGAGCGAGCGAACGAACGAATGAACGAATTGCGAACAGCATGATTATAGGGTTTCGGTTTTGTATTTGTCTGTCTGCTGTGGAGATATGCGAGCATTTCGAAGAGATGTATCATGTGAGCCTCATTAGGAGATTTCTTGTTGGAATCGTAACAGTTTTGAACATTAGGGCTTTGAAACGCACAAGAAGTAAAGAATCAGCCCGTCCCTTGCCATTAGGCAGGCGAAATGCAACAGCTGGTTCTCAGGGCCGCTCGCAAAACGCTCAAAACTTTCGCTTCTAATGCGGATGTGTGTCATAACTGTACTGCGCCCGCAATTACCAGAGCGCGGAAACGAAAAAAAATGCAGCTCGTGAATAATGGGTTTCAAGAAACTAATGAAAATAACACCCTGCCTGCCTTCCCAGTAGCGTTTAGACTCCTCATCCAATTTAAATTCTGCACCGAGTGGTTGACGTGTTAGAGTAGAGGATGCACGTACACAGGGTCGCCACTTCGATATCCACGACCGCCACAACAGAGTTAACATACTTGATTAGCTTTGTCCATTAATAATCTATACTAATAATAAATCTGAAGCCGAAATTTTTCTGGTAATTTTCGATTTTCCAAAAATAATTGGTCCTAACATATATAATTAACCACCCTGACACCGAAAATCGCTTTTTGAAATTTTTGTTTGTATGTATGTCTGTATGTCTGTCTGTCTGTCTGTATGTTTGTTACCTTTTCACGCGATAATGGCTGAACGGATTCCGATGAAAATTGGAATATAAATTAAGTTCGTTGTAACTTAGATTTTAGGCTGTATGGCATTCAAAATACATTATTTAAATGGGGGTTATAAGGGGACCTGAATTAAAATAAATCGAAATATCTCGCGTATTATTGATTTTTGTGAAAATGTTACATAACAAAAGTTTATTTAAAAATAATTTCCGACAAGTTTTATTCCTTGAAAAATTTTGATAGGACTGATATTTAATGAGATACTGTAAATGAGTTTTAAAATTAAAATAACTGTCATCTAAGGCCGTGTAACGAAATAAAAACGAAAATGACTTGGTCTATAAGGGACCTTGGACAACAGCAATCGAAAGCTATGAAAGATAGAACATAGATTGTTCCTGTGTTTGTATGAAGTAATATCGAAGCTAAATTAACTGATTTGTATAATTAATTATTACTTCACCATTGGAAAGTGTAGTTTCTCTAGATGGACATAATGCTATAATGTTATTACAGTAACTTCTGATATAATAATGTAATGTAATATAATATAATACTATATAATATAATATAAGTTATTTGAAGGGTTCAGAACCATAGTGGGCCAAGCGCCATTTACTGAATACGTAGAAAACAAGGGTTAAAATTAAGTTATTACCATAATTCAATGGAAACATATAGCAAATAAAATAAAGTAACACTAAATCTAAATGATGCAATGTTCATTAAACTATGGTTGCATGCAATAACAATTAAGAAACATGTTAAAGGAATTGTCATTGCACCAAATGAGTGCTTTCTGGACCAAAATGATCGCATTTTAATTATTTAAATTAAGTAACATATTAAACGATTTATCCTTCTATCAAACACGAATGTTCCCTGGATCAAACATCCTATTTTAATTATGTAATTACTTTATATTTATTTCTAACAGGGGATTTAGATTTGAACTCCAGAGAGAGAGAGAGATATGAACTTACGGTACTCATGATCCTTTAAATGACTGTTTTGGTCAAAATTTTGGATTTTTCAATTTTTGTATTTTCTGATTCCTTGTTATTTCTACTTGACAAATATACAGGGTGTTTCCGGGCTGGTGTTACAAACTTTCAGAGATGATAGGGAAGGGCACATGTATCAATATGAGATGAGGAACCCTGGTCCGGAAATGACTGAGTCGAAAATTATAAGCAAAATTACTTGTGTGGAAATGGAATTGTAATTTGGCACCACGTGCCCTCCTTCCCTTAACCTTTGGAACAGTCGAAATGAAAGATGGTATGGGCCGGATGTCTCCTAAAACTTTGGGTACTTGTCCGATACAATCTGTGAGCTTGTCTACTATTCCCATTGGCTCATCCGTATTCGAAAATCAGGTCTGCTTATTCCGCTCTTGCACTCCTCCATTTCACTAGGACTGATCGACTGGACACTGCAACTTGTACACATACACTGCTGTCTATAGACGTGCGTATCAGGACCGACCATGTCCGTTACATTACGCTATCTGCATTGCTATACTGTAATTTCCTGTCCCCACCCCTCAGACGGCGCACTGAATGGAATACTGTAAGTAGACAACGTAAACAACTCAGATGAATACAGTACGTGTAAGATGTAGAAATATAAATATACATAAATAAGGTGTACAGAGGAATAAAATTATTTCATTTCCACACAACTATTTTTACTTGTAATTTTCATTTCTTGTCATTTCTGGACCATGGTTCCTTATCTCAAATTGATACATGTGTCCTTCCCCATCATCCCTGAAAGTTAGTAACAGAGCCCGGAAACACCCTGTACATAGTTTATATATGATATCTTGTTTCAATTACCCATTATTATCATTTTTCTAATCGGAAGCAGTCATTCCTTCAACCGGAAGTTACTGTCTACAAGTGCATGACTGTCATTTTCAAGATTTTTCAAAATGACAAATAAGTTAAATTTGTCGCTATTTGTTTGGAAGAAATATTTCTCATACTATAAAGTTAGTAAAGGGTGCGTCAGAAAGAACGGATGGATTTCAAACTATCGATACGCAACGAGGAGAGAGATATAGTGAGGGGGACCACGACTGTTGGGTCAGCCATAGAATGCAGTTTCAGTTGAGAACATGGTGTTGGTCTTGTACAACGTGCTTTCATCGTAGAGACATTTTTGAAAAATGAAGAGTCTGTGATCGCCACTCAGGGCTCATTTCGACATCGGATGTCACGCTAGGACATTCCAACTCGGAATACAAGTTTTGCAGGTGGGTGGCTTCATTCAGTATCACAGGTTCAACATTAAAGAAGAAATCACCTGGACGAAATTGAATTGTCACCATTTGGAACATTGTCCGAGGCTAAGGTAAGATCTCGCGCATTGCGACGTTTTTCTTTCGTTTTGGGACCATTTGAAGGCGTAAGTTTGAAACATCGATCACATACACTGGACGAACTGATTAAAGACAGCGATTCGTGAAAAATCGATGAAGCAATTTTGCACCAAAAGCTATGACTGTGAAAGTGATGGCGAACATCAGAAAACGCCTGGATGCCTGTATTAAAAGCAAAGGACATCATATGGATAAATGTTGTTTTTCCATAAATAAACTGCATGTATTATTAGAATATGTTGATAACAATAAATTTTTGATTTGATGACTGTCTTTCTTTAAATTTTCTTGCAAATAAGTGAAATCCATCCGTTCTTTCTGACTGTAAATTTAGTATTTCTTCCACTAGATAGCAGTGTTCTGTATCTATTCAAAGTTTGTTTCTCGTTTTCTCATTTATTGATTTTTATGCATTTGTTTAATTTTAAAAAATAATAACACCCATTAAAGAGCATCTTAAAATGACTGTGTCATATACCAAATTAAGGAAAATTAAATACTCTGTGTTATGAATCGAAGAAAATTTAGAAAACTGCATAACCAAAAAGTTTGTGAAATAAATAAAAAAATATTGAAAAAATTCACATTCGCTAAAAGAAAAAAAAAAATCACATTTCACAATGTATATTACGTAACTATTTGAGATTCCAAACATTCAACACATATTTAGGAATGTTCTGAATCTAAAAAAAATCGGTTTAAAATAATTTATTAAGAAGTTAGAATTTTTTGAACAAAAAAATGTAAATTTAATTTCTAAAACAATTATTTTTTAATTTTCCTCCCATAGAACACTTAGAAGAAGATAGCTCAGTATTTGAAGATTTTTATTTAAAAGGGTCATGAGTACCTTAATATAATTTTTTCTTTATCTTCATTATGTGATTTTAAACACTAGTTGCCGGTTTCATCAGGAGGGGTTAAAACTTCGTGTTTTACAATTTTAAGGCAGAACAGCCAGCTTGTTATACCTTCGATTGCGTTAATAGAGACGATATACTATAATTATCTGTAGAGCATTTCACGTTAAGAAAAAAGCATTGAGCATATGAGGCTGTTCCATCAAATGACCAGTTGCCATAGAAACGCCTACATATCACATGTACTAGGCAAGGCCCATAAAACCAATGCTTTTTCTTAACGTGAAATGCTCTATAGAACAGTAGTTCCTATTTGGTCTACCACATTATCTGAAAAGGAGAAATACGTACAGACTTAGCTATTTCAGTGAATCGCCGTTTGAAAGCCTGGATTTTATTTTTCATTTAGTTTATTATTTTTTGTCATCGCGGAGTGATAGCTACCACCCGTTCAGTGATTGTTGCCAACAATACAGACGTAGTGAATATCGGCTACATTTTATGCTGTCATGTTACAAAGGATAGATACGGTCTATGTGAAGGAATAGACATGTTGGAAACTCCATGTAGTTTCCTCTAGTCATCTCGTGTTCCCATTCTCTGTATATCAGTACGTAAAACATTATTGCAACTAGTACGTGTAATAGTAATAAGTAATAACATTTATCATGACAGCTAGAGTTTCAATACATAGCCTACTTTTGTATTCTGAGATTAATTTCATTTGTGCCCTTCAGAGGTTTCTCAACCAAAAGATACTCCCTCCACTCATCTTCGATGTTTCTTTTCTATATGTTATTCCATATTGCATTCTTCCCAGTAGATCTTGCGTGGCCCGTTCCTCTTTCCAGACGCGTATCCAATAGAGCAGTGGTTCCCAAATTTCTTGAAGACGCGATGCACTTTTGGGCAAGACCTTTGTTTGGTACTGCCCTACAACCATACTGTTACTTAACCACATTCGTATAGAATCTCCTCTTCAAATTCACCTTACTTACTTACTGGCTTTTAAGGAACCCGGAGGTTCATTGCCGCCCTCACATAAGCCCGCCATTGCTCCATATCCTGAGCATGATTTATCCAGTCTCTATCATCATATCCCACCTCCCTCAAATCCATTTTAATATTTTCCTCCCATCTACATCTCGGCCTCCCCAAAGGTCTTTTTCCCTCCGATCTCCCAACTAACACTCTATATGCATTTCTGGATTCGCCCATACGTGCTACATGCCCTGCCCATCTCAAACGTCTGGATTTAATGTTCCTAATTATGTCAGGTGAAGAATACAATGCGTGCAGTTGTGTAACTTTCTCCATTCTCCTGTAACTTTATCCCTCTTAGCCCCAAATATTTTCCTAAGCACCTTATTCTCAAACACCCTTAACCCATGTTCCTCTCTCAAAGTGAGAGTCCAAGTTTCACAACCATATAGAACAACCGGTAATATAACTTAATTACTTACTTACTTACAAATGGCTTTTAAGGAACCCGAAGGTTCATTGCCGCCCTCACATAAGCCCGCCATCGGTCCCTATCCTGTGCAAGATTAATCCAATATCATCATATCCCACCTCCCTCGAATCCATTTTAATATTATCCTCCCATCTACATCTCGGCCTCCCCAAAGGTCTTTTTCCTCCGATCTCTCAACTAACACTCTATATGCATTTCTGGATTAGCCTATATGTACTACATGTCCTGCCCATCTCAAACGTCTGGATTTAATGTTCCTAATTATGTCAGGTGAAGAATACAATGCGTGCAGTTCTGTGTTGTGTAACTCCCTCCATTCTCCTGTAACTTCATCCCTCTTAGCCCCAAATATTTTCCTAAGCACCTTATTCTCAAATACCCTTAACCTATGTTCATCTCTCAAAGTGAGAGTCCAAGTTTCACAACCATATAGAACAGCCCGTAATATAACTGTTTTATAAATTTTAACTTTCAGATTTTTTGATAGCAGACTGGATGATAAAAGCTTCTCAACCGAATAATAACAGGCATTTCCCATATTTATTCTGTGTTTAATTTCCTCCTGAGTATCATTTATATTTGTTGTTGTTGCTCCCAGGTATTTGAATTTTTCCACCTCTTCAAAGGATAAATTTCCAATTTTTATATGTCCATTTCGTAGAATATTCTGGTCACGAGACATAATCATATACTTTGTCTTTTCGGGATTTACTTCCAAGCCTATCGCTTTACTTGCTTCAAGTAAAATTTCCGTATTTTCCCTAATCTTTTCTGGATTTTCTCCTAATATATTCACGTCATCCGCATAGACAAGCAGCTGATGTAACCCGTTCAATTCCAAACCCTCTATGTTATCCTGGACTTTCCTAATGGCATATTCTAGAGCGAAGTTAAAAAGTAAAGGTGATAGTACATCTCCTTGCTTTAGTCCACAGTGAATTGGAAACGCATCTGACAGAAACTGACCTATACGAACTCTGCTGCAGTGGCGTAGCGTCAATGTAAGCTAAAAAGCTCAGCTTCCCCAGTTAATAATAATTTCATAATAAACCTGCAGTTTATGAACAAAATTATTTATTAATTTTAATAGAGTTTATATTTATGCGTTAAATATTGTGATGCGGCAGCTCAGGATGATTTGTGATCCAGCAGTAAACAAGAAGCCTGCACACACTAGCTTTCAAGCAGACTGGTTTCTTTCACTCATTCTTCTGTGTAACCCACCCCGCAGATTTTCCATCTCTTTCTAACTAACCTACCCTGCTCGCAAGGCACGGAAGAAGCTAGCTTTTACATTGAAAGTTTCCGAGTTATTCCTTTCGTGAGTTGTGTTCAGTTGAGGTTAGTGTGCATTGTGGCTGATATAATAAATAATGAGTGAAATAACAGTTCCTGACACCAATTTACTTGAATTTTTAGGACAATTCTATTATCAAGACTGACTTACGAACAAAAGTGCGATTTAAAAGACAAATGACCGTGTCTATTTGTTAGAGATATGTGTAAACCGTGAAATCATATTTTAACATTTGAGGTCATGCCTTATTGGTGTTACTTACGAGGTTCCAACCAATCTTCGGACTGCTGACTTGACATTGACTACTATTTATTTTAAGACTATATTTTTGTAATACGTTTTCTCATATGTACACGAAAGACAACTTGAGTTAGCTTCCCCTGCTCAAAATGTCATGCTACGCCACTGCTCCGCTGTGCGTGTCACTGAGACACATTTTAATTAATCTTCAAATTCACCACTAAAAATAAAGAACTACTGATTAATCTCGTGGTATATTTCCGAAACGAGCTAGCACATCGTCATGTGATGTTGCTGGTAGGGTTTGTATTAGAGTTCCTGGCGAGGTGAGTGCGCAGTGCTTTCGGAACCACAATAGACGTGTGTCAAGAGGCATCTGGCGGCGAATTTATTCATGCAGCGTCACTGCATAACGATTTAATGTTACCCTCACTGACTGACCATTAGCATTCCCATAAAAGCATGGCCTGAGGATAGCCAGCGCACATACTCCACGCTATCCTGTGACTTCTTCACTAAGCAGAGGTGTGATAATATTTTGATGCTATAAAAATAGATTTCTACATTGTGCTCCCCTTTTTCGCGGAAATGCACGTTTTAACAATCCCCGAAACCGAACAATAAAACTGGGCAGCGGTGACCAAAACTCGAGCTGCAGTGATTACATGCGACAGACAGCCTATGAAGTAAGGAGACGGAGGAAAGGTACTTGGCATGAAAACTACAACCAGTGGTGGTTCCTGTACTAACATCTCGATCAATCCCGCGGATAAAAATCTCAAGCTTTGCTGTATCAGTAATGTCACTGCTGTCATCAAGAGCCAGTGAATAATATACGATTTTTCTTGCTTCTTTTTCTTAACCTTCCCCTTGAATATGATCAGGAATTTTCTAAATTCTTCTCTCGATTCTTGGTCGAGAAATTCGTAGTTTTCCAAAATTAAAAACTTATTATGGACAAGTTATTTAAGCTATTTTAATCATTACTCTTTTGAGAAATTCTGTTCTATTAAAAGGGTTTAGAACACGAGATATTTCAAACCCCATTAGGTAGCTGACTTCCTTATATTTATTTATGTCATCTTTCTCTTTCTGGCTATGATTTAAGACATGTCAATTCCTGGCGTTTAACAGTTCTTTGGCACATAATAGGCCTATTGAATCAGTTTTTCTACAATATTATTATTAAATAAATAACTAATAAGTAGTTACCTTCATCTAAAGATTAAGAAGATTAAAATTGAGATAGAACATAATATTACAGAAACACATACTTAGTGGTCAGTAATAATAATAATAATAATAATAATAATAATAATAATAATAATAATATTTGCTTATACTTTATACCTTTATTCATATAGTCAGCATGGCATATATTATTCTGGTATTTATTCTTGTTCTTTAGGTTATTCTCGTGAATATTTACTTTTATTTTTGCATTGATTCCCATTAAATATATTAATTTTGAATAGTGATGTTGTTGCATTTTGAATATAAAAATAATCCTTGTAGTGTTTGATTATAATTATTTTCTAGGAGACCATGATGTGCTCATGTTACAGTAACTCCTGACGCTAATAAAATAGCTGTATTTAATAGTGGAATTTGTAGTGGATTAAAAGGATAAACATTGTTAAACCAGAAATAAGTAGAATAAAAATATTTAACCAATCACTAAAAACAACTCTAAAACGAATTAATAAAAAAACATTTCCTTTTTTATCTAATTATTTATCTTATTATTTTGCTTCTGTTTTTAGATTATTTTTGTCTTTGTTGGTATGATTTGTATATTATTATTATTATTATTATTATTATTATTATTATTATTATTATTATTATTATTATTATTATTATTATTCAGCGTGGCAATTAATGTTTCTGTATACTCCCAATTGAACCGTTCAGCAAAGTAAACATATTACATTAGGTCCGACAGAATAACAAAAAAGTTCTCCTTCTCCTTCTCATTCTTTACGAAACCACCTCTTACTGCTTGTAGAGACAGAGTTTGTAGAGCGACATGATACCGCCACTGCTTGCCTTCAGTACGTGAATGAAGCACACAGCAAAGTACAGGAAACTCCTCGTACCCGTTTGAATGTCTGTGTTTACACCACAGTCTACTATATACAGTCACGAAGCTTGAGTTTTGAAGGTGCTAGAAACAATAGACTGTGACGGCACTATTTTGTATTGCCTGTAATGAGGCGATATTAGCGATCCTAGTAGTGAGCAACTATCTAATGTTTGCATATTTACTACGTATTGAACTTCGCGACTGTATATAAGCTTACTAGACTGTGATTACACGATGTAATCACGACACCCGCTTTGGTCACCGCTGGTGTACAGTGATTACTTCTGAACTACTGGACGAAATTTGTTCAAATTTATCCCGGATTAATGTGCATGAAATAAAATAAGTGTATTTCCAAATTAATTAATCTTCATTTGAAATAAAAATACATTATAGCGATCCACACCGTTTTCATAGTGTACTAATACTCTGTAAGTTTTAAAACTTAAGTTTCAATAACATCATTGTATAGAGCACATCTAGGTCAGAAAGCATGGGTAGACATAACGGCTCGGTTAGAAAAGCCAACGTACTATGGTAGGAACGATGATGATTTTAAAATCAAATGTAGGAAACAGAAAACGGATGTAGGTAAATTCTCATTTTTAAATATAACTATAAATGATTGGAATGACCTACCTGCAGCGGTCTTTGAGGGCTGTCCTTCCTTAAAGAGATTCAAGAATAATTAAAAAAGTTGTGTATAAAGTGCAAATTAAAATTAAGGCGACATTTAACATTTAATTTTTTAAGGTGACAATTATTTATTTAGCCTGACGAGTTACTTCCTTGGTTTGAATTGTAAATTATTTAAAAATAGCGTGTAAGAGGGCCTTAGACTAGAAACGTTTAGTTTAAATGTAGTTCTGTTTATAAGTAAAATGTATGTGTAATTATTTGACTTATTTGAACTGTTGTATCAGTGAAACGAGGTGAGTCAGTGAAGTTATGGTTTTACAGTGCAGTGAATAGTTCCGATCAGTGATAATTTATAGCGTCAATGAAATGTGTTCTATAGTGTCAGTGAAATGTGTGCTGAAGTGTCAGTGAAATGCGTCATAGTGCCACCACAGTGAGTGAGTTGAGAATAAAGTGAAAGACTATTGAAACTTATGTAGGGCCTATACATAATAATGTAGGTTGTAATGTAAAATTAGGTATTTTATTTATGTTTTATTATTAGTGTGTTAAATTATATTGTGTATTCTTATTGTATTGTGTATAAAATTGTAGGCCTATTGTGTATTGTATAATTGTATTGTGTATTGTAAATTTATTGTGTATTGCTTATCATTTCTTTATTGTGTATTGTTTATATTGTGTATACCACTGCCACCGGGTGCATGCCCACTTGCAGTGTAAATGAATACATACATACATACATACATACATACATACATACATACAAATTACGCCATACTCAATATTATTAATACTTATGTTAGATAAATACATGAACTTTAAACAAATTGTAAAGGTATTTACAAGTATATCTGTTGGGACCGGGCCCTTGTCTTGTAGAAAAAGATTTGCTTGAGAGAAAGGTTGAGAATCATTGGCCTAGAAAACTCGTTTTGCAAACAGTCATACTCAAAACAATATTTTTAACGCTTTTATAGTAATATACGTTACAAGAGCGGTATGTTGACGTTTTCATGGTCGAGGAAAAGACTGAAAAAGCGAAACGTAGTTGAGCTTTTTTAATTTCCGAGAACATGAAAACAAACATACCGCTCGTGTATCGTACATTATTTTGTGCGAAGATCGTTTATTACATACCTGAAAGACTAATTTCTAATTACTTGCAATGAAATCTCCATGTTGGTTTCTGTTTAATGACGGCAACTTCGGAACACCAAAATATCTTTCTTTAACATTGTTGCTATAAAATGTTTTCTGTGTTTACTATACTCCAGCAGGCCGTGATATACGTCTGTCTTTTTTTTCCCCCAGTCTATAAATGCGAACTTAAAACCAACGGTAAAGTTATGTAATGATTTATTTTTCATTTTAATATTTTAACAATATTATTTATATAACATATTGCAGTAATAACATCGGCATCTGGAATCTTGTTGATTTTTTCACGGCTTCCTTAATGTTACTTGTATCAGGAATGCAATAAGTTTCGTGGAGTAGTAGACTTTACTTAATTTTTGCAAATATTTAAAAACAATAATTAACATTGCAATTTAGGTGAAATTGCAGTGGTAAGTTTCCAATTTATAATTATTACTATGTTAAACGTCTCTAAAAATAATATGTTAAAAGCCTAAAGCAGTAAAATGAATGTCGCGCTTAAGCGATAAGAAGAGGGAAATTGTTATGTGTGTTACGTTGGGAATACTGAATGTGGTATTTCACACTTACCGCGTATTGGTTCTGTGCGGAAAACAAGCAAATACACACGATCTCGCACAAAATAACAAGTCCGGACTCAACTTTTAAAAGATCATTCATTCATAGTGTTCTATCCTAGGGCAGATCTTTCATTGCAAATCCAGCAATTTTCAATTTTTTTATTTTTCCGCCTTCCTCTTAGCCTCCGCATAACATCTTAGAAGTTCAGTTTGATTTCAACTCAAGGCTACGATTTCATAAATCGACGAGTTCCTATGTGTGATACGATGCGTGGAACCCTGTCTCTTCTGTTGTCGGTGACAATTGCATGCCGTGAGGTGTGCTAGAAATGTAGAAAAGGAAGGAAATCCTGGCTACTTTCTATTATAATCTCCTTCAGATAAGTCAAGTAAGTGACTTGCTTTCAGTTCTGATAGTCGTTTACAAACACCGGACGTGTCCAGGACATTACGGGACCCTTGAAGGCACAGTGGTGGGAACAAGAGCGCCATGTGGTGGTTAGGAACAATTCTCAAAGTCATTGTCGGTCTTCATACACGTATCTGTGACTGGGTTAAGGTAAGAGTCCGCGACACGGGAAAGATTGCCGAGATTAAACAAAATTACCCAATATACAATGAAAGAGTAATGGAACGGAGAAAAATTCTCTCCGGCGCCGGGATTTGAACCCGGGTTTTCAGCTCTACGTGCTTATGCTTTATCCACTAAGCCACACCGATTCCACCCGGCGTCGGACAGAACCGTCTCAGACTAAGTTCCAACTCTTGGGTTCCCTCTAGTGGCCGCCCTCTGCACTACGTCATAGATGCATCAGCACGTAGAGCTGAAAACCCGGGTTCAAATCCCGGCGCCGGAGAGAATTTTTCTCAGTTCCATTACTCTTTCATCGTATGATGACGCAGAATATCTGCATGGAAATATTATATGTACTTCGGTACATTAAATAATATATAAAATTACCCAAGTTTCAGAGTGAATGCATTATACGAATAAAGGGAGAAGTATGGCGACTAAAGAAAGAGATTTCAGTATTTTCTTGGGAATGCTATTGTTTTTACCATTAATGATGCCGAAAAAGTGTTAGCGCCTTCATCAAATTCCTATAATTGTGTAAAAAAATTATTATTATTATTATTATTATTATTATTATTATTATTATTATTATTATTTAGTGTTCTGCCCAAGGGTAGGTTTTTCACTGCAAACCCAGCCTTTTCCAATCTTTCCTATTTTCTGTCTTCCTCTTCGTTTCCTCATACAGTATGATCTATATATCTTAATGTCGTCTATGATCTGATATCTTCTTCTGCATGTTGTATCCAGTTAGTTCTATAATTTTTAATCGTCTCGACTAAACTATCCATTTTTAACTCTTTCCTTATGTCTGCATTTATCTTTTCATCCACCAAGGTGTAACTGCCACATATCTTAAGAACTTCATTTCTCTAGCTACAATTCTACGTCCTTGATCTTTTCGTAATGTCAAACTCTCATTGCCATAAAGGAATGCTGGTAGAACCATAACTTTGTAAAATTTAATAAAGTTTCCTTGCTCACTGTTCTGCCCAATGTTCGTCGTGTAGTTCCACAGAAATGACTAAAACATTGATTTTAGTTTCAATATCTGAGTTTGCCTTGTAAGTCATATTACAGCCTAAGTATTTGAATGTATTTACTTGTTGTACAATTATATTATTTTATTCGACCATGCCGAAATGTAGTAACTATACAAATGTCAGCAGTTTTTAATGCATGGCATTAAAATCACAGGTGTTCAGTTCAATGACAACTCAGCTTACAGGTGTTCAGCCAATGACAAGTCAGCTTTGTACCGTTATAAAACCGCAAGTATCGATTATTCTCGGATATGCAATCGAAAGAGAATTAGCGAAAAGTCACGGAGGCTGGAAATTCAATACTGTCGCAGAAGGTTATGTTCTGTTACTATAATAATTAGCATTAATTGTAAATAATATTTAAATAAATTCAATTTGTCATCTCGTTTTTCAATGTCGAATTAACCTTCTAACCAGGAGAAGGAACAGCTAGGCCAATAATCGAGATTATATCAAGTTTAACGGGATTTACATCAAGGTCAAGAACATTATTGTTCCTCGGAAAAAATCAAATTTGGACGTCTTAAATTAATTACAATTAAAAAATAAAGAAAAAGGTCAAATATTCTTGTAATATTAAAATAAAATGTATACATCTGTTTTTTTAATTGTTGTTGAAATATGGTCGAGCATAAAAAGTCGTATGGAACTTGCCTATAACAAAATTAAAGACATTGTTGTTAAGATCATGAAACTTAATTTAGATATTTCATGCAAAAATATCTTTACGCAGTCTCCATTACTATATTATGAAGGCTCGTTGCAGTTTTGTAGATATAAGCAAACTGTTTGATACAACTGTAATGGTTTTGATTCTACAAATTGCCATAGTTTTTATTTTTTGAATAAGATTTTATATTAAAATCACTGGCTAAATTATTCAATATGAAAATTGCTTTCTGTAGTCCATTTTCTGAAATTGCCATAGAATTATCACTTGATCGTCTGTATAAAATAGTGTCGTAAAATTAAGTTTATTAATAATAAAATGTTCAATCTCAGTCATCCATATTTGTATGACTTCGTCAATGTTTAATTTTTGTACAATTTTACTGAAACACCCTGTTTATTCTGAGCTTATATCTACGTTTCTAACTCTATCCTTGTAATAGTAACGAGGGATATCAGGAACTCATTTCTGGTGTTCCAGTCCAGTCTTATCTCCACCCATGTTTCATTGGAGCATTTTAATGTTGAGTTGCACACTGTGTATTATTGTAATAGGTTACATTATTCGACTTCCCTTTGCGTACTCGATGCCGTCGCCACTAGGCATGCAGGTCGCGGCGGAACTTAACCGCAACAATGATGGGTCAATATTGCGTGAAGAAGTCGGCTCGTTCCCATATTTGGGCCACTGGGGGTAGTGACAAATCGGCGAACGCCGTGCATTTTAATTCTTGTGAGTCAGCCTCGTGCCCGGCGTCGCTAATCGAGGGAGACTCGCGGTGCACGTCGACCTCGGCTCACCGCGCAGTGATAGCATGGCGCAGTCCATCTGGGCCAAGGCCCTCCTGCCACGCGTGACGTTCAATCATATCTCACGCTCAGGTCGGTCCCACGGCTCCTGCCAGCCCTGTAGGTGCATAAATTGCTTGTTTGATGTTTCGTGGGTTTGTGGATGGATGAGAATTTTAAAACAAAAATATCTATCTTGTATTTTGCTTTAAAATGTTTTTTGTGTTTACGATAAATAAATAAATAAATAAATAAACAAATAAATGTAAATTTTTTTTAAAACAACAGTTTAACGTCAGGAATCTTGATGAAATGTTTTTTTTCACGGCTCCTTTTACTTGTTTCAAATTGAGTTAACTTTAGTGGCATTTGGCTAAGGAGTTCATTAATTTTTGCAAATATTTAAAAACAATTCATCTTTAGTGCGAGGAAATTTAGTAAAGAAATCGTTTTGGTTGTGGTAAGTTTCCAATTTATAAATTCTATATTGAACCAGTTTAATTAAAAATAATATGTTAAAAGCCTAAAGCAGTTAAAATCAATATGTCACTTAAGCGGTAAGAAGAGGGAAATTGTTATGTGTGTTAGGTTGGGAATACTGAATGTGGAATTTTAGACTTTCTGAAAGATTGTATTAGGGGAAAGCAAGCTTATATCTACGTTTCTAACGATCTTGTAATAGTAAGTTTTTGATGTCAGGAACTCATTTCTGGTGCCAGTGTAGGATGACTTATCTGACAACATGTTTCAAAACCATTTTAATGTTGAGCCAAAGGAAATGACTGCTTGAACTATTCCACCATTGTTGCCAACATGCAGTTGGTTTCTGAACTATATCTCTTTTAATAACAGTTTATTGGGAAGAAGTCATTTAGTTACTATTGGGGAAACTAGGGTTTTATTGAAAACGTCACGCCGTTCACTTTCCTTAACGTGGTCAGATGTTAGCGTCGCTAATCAGGGAGATGAGTCAGTCGAGGTTTAACCGCGGGTGATAGCATGGCGCAGTCCATCTGAACAAAAAAAGTTTATTCAATCTTGATTCACACTGTATCACTTGCCAGAATATGCATTATATGATGTATTATATGGGTTTTGGATGGTATTATATGAGAATGTTTGGAATTGATGAGTGGGCAGCTATTTTGCACTCGTGAATTGGGTGAGAGTTTTGGATTCGCTATGGCTCTGACGTAGCGTGCGCTCTGTCCATCCAAACTGTCCGTGGTTCAGTACGCGGCGGAGGTAATGGAAGAAATTTGTTTTCGTGTACGGAACTGAATGGTAATCCGTTGTTCAGCGATGTTTCTGTGGTGGCCCTGCACATCCAGGAGGCCCGCAATGCGTAGATGTCTATAGTGTTGATTCATTGTCCCCCCCTAAACAGGCAGTAGTTACAAGACGGTAGGACAAGGAAGGTAAAAGAGATGAAAGAAAGAAAGAAAGAAAGAAAGAAAGAAAGAAAGAAAGAAAGAAAGAATTGAAACGTGAAAAGTCTGCTAAAAAATAAGGGACAGAATTTTGGATTTGTGAGTTGGGTGTTCTGGATTTGTGAGTTGGGTTATCACGTTATTTTACGACGCTGTTCAACATCAGGTTATTTAGCGTCTGAATGAAATGGTGATAATGCCGGTGAAATGAGTCCGGGGTCCAGCACCGAAAGTTACCCAGCATTTGTTGTATTGGGTTGAGGGGAAAATACCGTAGTTAAAAACATATCAGGTGACAAACCCTGACCGGGATTTGAACTCGGGCCACTGGTGGCAACAGAGCCAGACGCGCTGAACGTTGCTTCACAAGTTTGTGGACATAACCTGGCTTTAAATGGGTGTTTTCATTGTGAGTCGGATGGGTGTTTTGGGATTCGTGAGTCGGATGGGGTTTTGGATTGTGAAAGAAAGAAAGAAAGGTGTTTTGGAAAGTGAGAAAGGCAGGGTGTTTTGAAAGAAAGTGTGTTGGATGGATGTTTTGGATTCATGAGTTGGGTGTTCTGAATTTGTGGGTTGGGTGTTCTGGATTTGTGAGTTGGGTGTTCTGGATTTGTGAGTTGGGTGTTCGTGACTTGGATGAGTGTTCTGGATTCGTAAGTTGTATAGCTGTTTTGGATTCGTGAGTTAAATGGGTATTTTGGGATTCGTGAGTTGGATGGGTGTTTTGGATTGGTGTGGATGACTGTTTTGGATTTGTGATTGGGATAAGTGTTTTGGATTCGTGAGTAGGATGGGTGTTTTGGATTCTTGAGTGGGATGGGTGTTTTGGATTCTTGAGTGGGATGGGTGTTTTGGATTTGTGAGTAGAATGGGTGTTTTGGATTCTTGACTGGGATGGGTATTTTGAATTTGTGAGTAGGATGGGTGTTTTGGTTTCTTGAGTGGGATGGGTGTTTTGGATTTGTGAGTAGGATGGGTGTTTTGGATTCTTGACTGGGATGGATGTTTTGAATTTGTGAGTAGGATGGGTGTTTTGGATTCTTGAGTGGGATGGGTGTTTTGGATTTGTGAGTGGGATGGGTGTTTTGGATTTGTGAGTAGGATGGGTATTTTGGATTCTTGAGTGGGATGGGTGTTTTGAATTTGTGAGTAGGATGGGTGGTTTGGATTCTTGAGTGGGATGGGTGTTTTGAATTTGTGAGTAGGATGGGTGGTTTGGATTCTTGACTGGGATGGGTGTTTTGAATTTGTGAGTGGGATGGGTGTTTTGGATTCTTGAGTGGGATGGGTGTTTTGGATTTGTGAGTAGGATGGGTGTTTTGGATTCTTGAGTTGGATGGGTGTTTTGGATTCGTGTGTTGGATGGGTGTTTTGGATTCTTGAGTTGATGGGAGTTTTGAATTTGTGAGTAGGATGGGAGTTTTGGTTTGTGTGAGTTGGATGGGTGTTTTGAATTCAAGAGTTGGATGGGAGTTTTGGATTCGTGAGTTGCATGGGTGTTTTGGATTCGTGTGTTGCATGGGTGTTTTGGATTCGTGTGTTGCATGGGTGTTTTGGATTCGTGTGTTGCATGGGTGTTTTGGATTCGTGTGTTGGATGGATGTTTTGGATTTGTGAGTAGAATGGGTGTTTTGGATTTGTGAGTTGCATGGGTGTTTTGGATTCGTGTGTTGGATGGGTGTTTTGGAATTCGTGAGTTGGATGGATGTTTTGAATTCGTGAGTAGCATGGGTGTTTTGGATTCGTGAGTTGCATGGGTGTTTTGGATTCGTGTGTTGGATGGGTGTTTTGGATTCGTGAATTGGAGTAGGAATTTTGATTTTCTGAGTAAGATGAGTGTTTGTTCACCGCTGTGGAGTAACGGTTAGCGCGTCTGGCAGTGGAACGAGTGCGCCAGGGTTCAAATCCTGATTGGGTATTTTCCTTCAACCAATTGAAGCAGAATTTGTGGGTAACTTCCGGCGTTGGAGCTCGGACTCATTTCGCCATCATTAATTCAAATATCGTCATAATCATCATCCATAAAATAGCAGCCCGGGTTAAGTTCACGGTGCGCCGTGCTATACTTGTACAAGAACACTGCCGTTCGGCTACCCAATCATTCACAAGAATATGAGTGGTAAGCACGTAATAAGCCTCAGACTGCAGTGCAAGCCTTAGAGTCCCTCCTCCGTACAAAGTAAAAAAAAAAAAAAAAAAAAAAGATGAAGATTAATTTGGATATGTGAGTGGATGAGGAAAAATATATTTTAAAAATCCAAAAATGACAAAAAAAATAATCCAAACTAAAATTATATTTTTATTGGACAACGCGGCAAATAGCTTGCAGTGGTATGGGTATTTTCGGATTGCTAGTAGAGATACATTAAATTGGATATTTTAGTGTGGCGAGAAATGTTGGTATTTCGGGTTTGTGAGTGCATGGGTACACTTTGAATTAGTGATAGAGATAGATATTTGCTTTGCTGAATGAATAATACTTTGAATTGATGAACGAGGTGGAATTCTGAAATAGGCGGATTGGTTTTTGTATGGTTGAGCCGGGTAGAATTGGTTTACAAATGTACGGGTGGGATTTTGGATCGTAAGCGTGAAGGTTTCTAGCAGTTACTGAGGTGCTTTTTTTTTTAATTTTCCATGTCAGGGAGTCAATAATTCTTGGAATTAGCGGGGAAATGGAAAAAATATGAAGGCCTAAGCATTTATTTAGCAGAATTTGTTACTTGGTTATTTAACGCCGTCCTGAGTTATAGAGCGTCGATGGAATTGGTGATAGCGAGATGGTATTTGACGAGAGGAGGCCGAAAATTCGCTACAGATTACCTGACATTCGCCTTACGGTTGGAGAAAACCTCGGACGAAACCCAACCAGGTAATCAGCCCAAGCGGGAATCGATCCCACGCCTGAACGCAACTCCGGATCAGTAGGCAAACGCTCTACCGCCTGAGCTACGCCGGTGGCTAGCAGCCATGTCAAACCACCACCATCACCACTTTCTTTCCCCAAGCACTTGTGACCATCCCTCTTGATTCTCTCCGTAATACTGGCTGTGGTGCGGTGCAGTACTTGAGCCTGGAGATATACTTAGTGTTAGACGGCAATGAATTATAAAGAACGGAGGTAGGGAGACTGGAATGTCCATATAAAACCTTGCCTTGCTGACGTGAATGGCGACGCAGTTCTTACACTTAACGGAGTGCCGCTGTTCTTCCATAATTTCTGTGCCCTGTCTTATAAAACAGGTAGTAAGGTTTATCGCGAAACTTTCTCGAAAGATAATTATCCTCCTTGCATGAATTCCTAGCTTTTGTGAAGAGGTACTTCAAATGTATCTCATTTCAAAATTATACCAGCACCAGATTTTTCTTATGAGCTTGTTAGAAATAAAGGGTAATCTTTCGTAATACTTCAGAGTTGCAGCATAAGATCCAATACGAAGTTGGCAACTTCAGTCCACAGTTATAGGTTCGCATCATGGCGAGTTATCGCGAGTAATTGAAGGACTTCCTGCAAAAAAAAGAGAAAGGCTCCACTTTTTGGTGAAATTAATGTTTTGCTTTCTCATACGTTAAAAAATATGCCCGATCTTTTAGTGCAAGAACGGTGTGAATCCGAACATTTGGTAGTAAGTTACAGAGGAATTGGAGATGAGCTCCGAATCGTTTAGTTGCAAAAAGGAAGCAGCTACTAAGTAATGCCATTAATTTCAGGGGGTTATTCTTTGAGATATTCCAAACAAAAAAGTTACAATTTTGTTCGTTTGTGCTTTCTTTTTGAGATAAAAATTGTTCTTTATTTATTTATTTATTTATGTATTTATTTTTATGTATTTATTTTTATTTACTTATTTATTTATGTATTTATTTATTTATGTATTTATTTATTTATGTATTTATTTATTTATCTATTTATTTATATATTTATTTATATATTTATTTATGTATGTATTTATGTATTCATTCATTCATTCATTCTAGCTAGCTAGTGAGTACAAATTGAATTTATAAAACAAAAATGTTTGTAGCCACTACCGTAAGAGCCAGGCTCGTGTACGGTGTGGTCTTAGCCAATAATATAACATAAAATTTACAAAGACAGTTTACTAAATACAGTAAGTAACTTAATTCAAACCAATAAATAACACACAAGAGCAAAAAAAGAAGAAATAGAAAAAGAGAGGAAAATACACATTTAAGGGGACACTCAACTATGTTTTTGGAACCTTTTTTCCTATTTGACCAATCTTTTTCAAATTTGGAGAAAAAGTTTAATATACACATGGAAAGTAACATGCAAAATCTCAGCTCATTAGATCCAATACTTTTCAAAATAAAAATGTTTTTTTTTAATAAATCATTAATTGAAATATCACTTTTGATTATCATTTTTTATTTTTTGGCTTTGTGGATTTGACCGTAATTTCTCAATGAATAGGGGAAGAATTCTGCATATTGATTTAGTTCTATCAGTAAATTAGCGTAGAAATTTAATTTTTCATTTCTATGACACTTTTTCTACAATTTTTAAGTTGAGTGTCCCCTTAATATAGATTGACAATCCGACATGGAAATATCATTATGTACTTCGGTACATTAAAATAATATATAATATATAAAATCAGACAGAAGCCAGTAATATTCAATAAAACATTAATATAGCCGACAGAAATAAAAGGTAAAAAAATACACAGATTTGTTAATGTTATATATCATGAATAATTTTACAAATTTATTTTTAAAAGCTTCAATTTTAAAATATTTCAAATTTGGAAAATGGTTTGTAATTTTATTGTAAAGTCTTGGGCCGAAACTAGCACCATGTTTAAGAGCTGCACTTGGATGACATTTAGGCGATTTTTACAAAATAATAGTTTGTAAATGGTAAAAATATATGATTTTGTACATCCTTTGACAAAAAAAAACAATCTCTTGTAGCGTGGATTTGTCGAAGTTCACTTCGAGCAGCGCCTGGTCCATACGACTAGGTCCATAATTGTACCCAATTTATTCCTTGAATATACAGGGTGCGTCAGAAAGAACGGATGGATTTCACATGGCAAGAAAATTGTAAAGATTCATGAAATCAAAAATTTATTGTTATCAACATATTCACCAATACATGCAGTTTATTTATGTAAAACAACATTATCCATATGATGTCCTTGGCTTTCAATACAGGCATCGAGGCGTTTTCTGATGTTCGCCATCACTTTCACAGTCATAGCTGGTGCAATTGCCACGATTTCTTCACGAATCGCTGTCTTCAGTTCGTCCAGTGTATGTGATCGATGTTTACAAACTTACGCCTTCAAATGGTCCCAAAGAAAGAAGTCGCAGGGCGCGAGATCTTACCGTAGCCTCGGACAATCCCAGTGCAATAGAATTTCGTCCAGGTGATTTCTTCTTTAATGTTGAACCTGTGATACGAAATGAAGCCTCCCACCGCAAAATTGTATTCCGAGTTGGAATCCTAGCGTGACATCCGATGTCGAAATGAGTCCTGAGTGGCGATCACAGACTCTTCATTTTTCAAAATGTCTCTACGATGAAAGGACGTTGTACACCAGACCAACACCATGTTCTCAACTGAAACTGCATTCTATGGCTGACCCAACAGTCGTGGTCCCCTCACTATATCTCTCTCCTCGTTGCGTATCGATAGTTTGAAATCCATCCGTTCTTTCTGACGCACCCTTTATCTTTGTTATATATTAGTTATAAACAGACAAAAAAAAAAAAGCAACAAACAAACGAAGCAAAGGAAAAACAGAGCAGAGTCTTGCGTAAGAAATTCGTTCACGTGTAAACGAAAGTTCTTACGGAATCAACCGAACTATTCCGAAGGGGACTTTGGAGTCATTTTTTTTTTTTTTTGTCTACGATTATTCGTTTTGAGACCTAAAGAATCCAAAAATAGAAAAATTAATACATGATGTCATTAAAAATAGATTTCTCGACACATCCTTTATAAATGAAGGACACAGGAAAAGAACGAGGTCAGTCCACTTTAGCAAATTCTTCGGGAGAGCAATTTAAAGTCTATTTTTAGCATATACTTTCCATTGTATGCCAGATCTAAAATCTGTCATAGCACTTAGTTCAAATAAACTACATGGAATGCTACTATAGTCCTGATCAGCTTACTTCATATCCTAAGGGTGAAACCTTACCATTTTTCCCCCCAGTACTACATATGCTAGAGGATTGTGGTGATTTTCTAGTTTGCAGGTTGAATTTTCCTTTGACAACCTAGTTTAGAATTTCGATACTAACAAATACTACAAATGGTAGTGATTTTGTAACTGGTATGTTGGCAGCTGAGACAAAATAAATATCGATAATATTTGTCGGTACTGGAGTTCCATAAAATTAATTGTACTGGATTTCTGAGCCGGTTACTGGAAGCTAGAGAAATTTGAACATACTAATCATTAATTTTATTTTATTTTTTTAATTTAACGAATCAACTACTAGGTTATTTAGCGTCGATGAGATTGGTGATAGCGAGATGGTATTTGGCGAGATGAGGCCGAGGATTCGCCATAGATTACCTTGCATTCACATTACGGTTGGGGAAAACCTCGGAAAAAACCCAACCAGGTAATCAGCCCAAGCGGGGATCGAACCCGCGCCCGCACGCAACTTCAAACCGGCAGGCAAGAATAATTAATTAATATCAGTATTAATATTAGTACATAATAGTTATTTTATGTGTTGCGTTGTGGTTATAATTCAAGTCTACAGTATACTCATGTAAGTTTTCGGAGTTAGTACTAGTAATTTCATGTGGTCAAACAAAATATACATTTTTAGGTTAGGTCTCGTGAGTCAATTGTTTAGTCAAACCAGTGAATTTCGTATTGCCAGACAAAATACTTGACATGCTGGTCCCTTTCTTGTATAGTTTGCCTACGAAAATATGTTACAAATTATTGAATTATTTAGAATAACCTTCCAACAAAGTACGGTACCGTAAGTAAATAAGTCATTTAGTACGTAGGATCGTGTGATATCTGGTAACAGTTGGCAACACTGACAAGACGGCAATATTTGCGTTTATTAACTGTTCTTATGTGACCCTCGCTATACATACAACATGCATAACTCATTTTTGAAGAAAAGTTGACAAAGCTGGTTTTTTCTTTTGTACCCTTCAAATGAAAGACATGGTTTTTGGAAACATGTTCAAAATATTCCTTTCTTTACCTCTTATAACTTTTGTGAGTTTCTTCATGAAATTAAACACAGTAAAGGTATAAGCAGTGTTGCCTACTTTTTACCCACCTGGTATAATAAGATATTAACTAGCGCGCCACATGTGGCAACGCAGCCTGCTATGCGCTATTACTATTTACGGCGAGAGTAAGTCTGCTAGGGTTATAAACTGAAGTGATGTCTTTGTTATTGTTTTGTAATAATACTGTTAGGACAAGAGTGTAATAAATCTCGTGGTGTTACGTCACAGTCTTGGAGAGCGCAGACCTTTTATTTGAACATCTGATCGCCCTGTAATGTAGGTGAACGACCTTGACTCGCAGCCTCAGGACCACACCCCGTCCCACCAGATTCCTCCATCATTTGCACGGGTTGCGGTTTTTATGCCGGTCTAGAGATACTGTGGAACTATGAGTTGTGATAATTATACTGTGAGAGTTTGTACAATCATAAAAAAAACTTTTGTGCGAGATCGTGCGTATTTGCTTGGTTTCTGCACAAAACCAATCCGCGGAAAGTCTAAAATTCCACATTCAGTATTCCCAACCTAACACACATAACAATTTCCCTCTTCTTACCGTTTAAGTGACATATTGATTTTACTGCTTTAGGCTTTTAACATATTTTTAGAGACGTTCAATATAGTAATAATTATAAATTGGAAACTTACCACTGCAATTTCACCTAAAATGCACTGTTTTTTTTTAGTAGGTTAGTTTACGACGCTTTATCAACATCTAGGTTATTTAGCGTCTGAATGAGATGAAGGTGATAATGCCGGTGAAATGAGTCCGGGGTCCAGCACCTAAAGTTACCCAGCATTTGCTCATATTGGATTGAGAGAAAACCCCGGAAAAAACCTCAACCAGGTAACTTGCCCCGACCGGGAATCGAACCCGGGCCACCTGGTTTCGCGGCTAGACGTGCTAACCGTTACTCCACAGGTGTGGACTAAAATGCACTGTTAATTATCGTGTTTAAATATTTGCAAAAATTAAGTAAACTCTACAACTCCACTAAAGTTACTGCATTCGTGATGCAAGTAACATTAAAGAAGCCGTGAAAAAATCAACAAGATTCCAGATGCCGATGTTATTACTGCAATATGTTATATAAATAATATTGTTAAAATATTAAAATGAAAAATAAATCATTACATAACCTTACCGTTTGTTTTAAGTTCGCATTTATAGACTAGGGGAAAAAAAAGATAGACGTGTATCACGGCCTGCTGGTACATAGTAAACACAGATAACATTTTAAAGCAACAATGTTGAAGATAGATATTTTTGTTTTGCAAATTTGCCGTCATTGAACAGAAACCAAGATGGAGATTTCATTGCAACTAATTAGAAATTCCTCTTTCAGGTATGTAATAAACGATCTTCGCACAAAATAATGTACGATACACGAGCGGTATGTTTTCTTTCAATTCTCGGAAATTAAAAAAGCTCAACTACGTTTCGCTTTTTCAAACTTTTCCCGAACATGAAAACTTCAACATACCGCTCTTGTAACGCCTATTACTATTTCCTTACATTTTTATTGTACTGTACCTTGTTTTTTGACTATACCATGCAGGCTTTGCTTAATGTTAAGTTTTAGTTGTCATGGTGATATTTTACACTGCACAGGTACAATCAGGACATAGTTAAAAATGCAAGGAAAAAGTTTTTGATGTCACTTTACATGCCTGTGTTAGGATGATGTGGCTGACAACATGTGAAAACCATATAACATGAGCCAAAAGGAAATGATTGGACTATTCCACCATTGTTGCCAACTTGGTTGCTTTCTGACTATATCTCTTTTAATAACAGTTTGGTTGGAAAGATAGCCATTTAGTTACTAGTGGGAAACTAGGGCTGTATTGAAGAACGTCACTTCAACTTCACTTCGCCTTGACTTGAAGTCAGATGTTAGCTCATACAGCTCATGTCAGGAGATTTGAGGGGTGATAATATTGGTAATTCTGAACAAAAAAGTTTATACATCTTGATTACACAACTTTTAACACTGCATCTCTTCGGAATATGTATTATATGATTTTCTCGTGTTAAATTCTATCGTACCTGGTTAACATGTTTCGACCTGTTATTGGTCTTCTTCAGAACTGGTCGTTGCTGGTCTTGACGCCTCTTATTTTGTTTCTTGTGGGGGTGTGTTTGTGTAGTGTAATGTGGAGTCAAAGAGTATGTGTGTTCTGAAATTGAGTTGTGTGTTGAGAATTTCATTAGGGTGTGTTTTTGCGTGTTTGTATACTTCATATTGTTCTAGTGTGTTTAGTTTCTGGCTTTTTGGTTGGGCGTATAGAATTTCCATTCTGTGTTGCTATCTCTGTAGGTGTGGTTAGCATTTGTGATGCGTTCTGCATATGTGGAGGTCTTTTGTAATTTTGTTATGGCTTTGATGTGTTCTTTGGAACGTGTTTGAAATGATCTGCCTGTCTGTCCTATGTAGAAGTTGTTGCAGGTATTGCATTTGAGTTTGTATACGCCTGTGTGGTTGTATTTGTTTGTTTGTGTTGTTTGTGTGTTGAGATGTTTTTGTAGAGTGTTATTTGTCCTGTATGCGATGTCGTAATTTAATTTTTGAATGAGGTTGCAATCTTGTGTGTGTTTTTGTTTTCGTATGTTAGTGTGATGTATTTCTTGTGTTCTTGTGTTTGTGTTGTATTCTTATGTTTTTTGTGATTATGTTTTGTCTTACGTATTATGTTGTCTATTATGTTGGAGTTGTAACACAATCAAATACAAACTTCTCTCTTAACCGAGTCATATCCTTTTTGAAATCGGGGATAGTGCATATTTTGTTATTTTATTATTTTTACTGCATATATCCTGGTTTTTAAATGCATATGTGCATGCTTATTTTGCCGTTTTTAGTGCGTATGAATCCGCCCTCTGGTTATATCATAGTGATAATAATATTAGTGCAGTTATTATAAAAGAGAAAAATCGACAAGCTAAAAAAAAATGTAATAAGCGGAAAATGTCCAGGATATATTTTTTCAGAACCTTTTCGGATTTAAAATTTTCCAGGCAATTTACATCACTTAAGGTCACAAAAATGTTGTCGATGTTATTTCGGTTTGATCGTTGAAAGATTATAATGTGAATTCCAAAGACTGAATATTTTAATGTAACGTTTTTATGTATATGTTATTATTAAATAAAATCTAAATTTAAATCTAAATCTAAATCTAAATCTAAATCTAATTGCAGTGGACAGGAGTGGCAATTATTGAACCGGAGAGATTCCACTTACTTACTTACTGGCTTTTAAGGAACCCGGAGGTTCATTGCCGCCCTCACATAAGCCCGCCATTGGTCCCTATCCTGAGCAAGATTAATCCAGTCTCTACCATCATATCCCACCTCCCTCAAATCCATTTTAATATTATCCTCCCATCTACGTCTCGGCCTCCCCAAAGGTCTTTTCCCCTCTGGCCTCCCAACTAACACTCTATATGCATTTCTGGATTCGCCCATACGTGCTACATTCCCTGCCCATCTCAAACGTCTGGATTTAATGTTCCTAATTATGTCAGGAGAGATTCCACTACCCGAATTATCGCTTAAATTGGCAAAACTTCATTTCCCACACTAGTTTATTAAACCGTCGCGGACTGTAAAGAAAACAATTATCGCAATGTCGATATTTTATATATTGTACAATATTATAGTATTGTGAAATTGTAATTTTCCTACCAATTTTTTTCTATCGTTCTATTAAAATTATAGCTTATAGCTTATTAACCTGTTGTATCCTATAGGATACTTTGTGAATTTAAGGGTTAATAATTCCTGGACTAACAGTAATACAGAGCAAAATTATTGATATAAGATTTGTTGGCGAAATTCTTTCAAGACAAGTGCACTCCAGGATATAAGTTCTGCTGAATAGAATAAGTGAAAGGACCCTAAAATATGATTACGGGGAGTCTTAGGCATTCTCCAATACGTTACGGCCACCATCTGAAACAAAGAATGCATGGACACGTCTGATCATGGACTCTTTCACTCTGTGCAAGGTCTCAGTGCGATTTCGAATGATTTCACAAGCTTACGGCCCGTAACACACTTGAAGAGTTTTCGCTAGCGAGAAATGTGTTGCGAGAAAATTCAAAGATTGATAACATGGATTCAAATGGACGTCCATACACTGGAAGAGATTCTCGTTCGAGGCAAAATCCTCGCGCGAGTTTCTCGCTGGAATTGGTAGCTCAGCGAATTTTCTTGACATATTTATCAAAGATGTTTGACATTTATACCCTTTATTACGATTGAATGTAGAAAAAGATATCACAGGTGGCGAGGAATTGTATTGTTTTTATTTGAAAATGAGGAAAGATGGCTGATAATTGCAATCAGAAACTTATCGAACTTGTACGATGTCACCCGTAGGCCTATCTATAAAAACACGAAACTTAAAGAAGAAATCTGGAGACAAATATCAGATTATCTGAAAATAAATAGGGCTATATTTTATTTTGATGAGATTCAATAGTATTAATTAAGCATTTGAAATAATGTACCTATATGCCTTAACAGTTTACATAATTTTAATCAGAACATAGCAAAGAATCCTCTATCATATCATGAATAGCAAAAAACTGTGGTCCATTCAGCCTGAAATAAGCTTAAACGTATCATCATTCAAATCGAAACCAGTGTCCAAAACTCGCCCTTATTTTCGTAAGATACAATGTGATTTTCAGATATTTCTGGCTTTAATTTTAGGCCTACTTTTTCTTTTCATTAACAAATTATGTTCATGTAACTCCATTTCCTCATCATATGAATACTCAGATTCAACATAGCGTTCGTACGTAATTTGTAAAGTACGACAATATACTTACAGGTTATATATTTACGTAAATACATAACCTATAATATTTCCCCCAACGAGTGATTACTATAATCAGAAAATTGCTTTCTGCATGAAGGCAGTGCATAGATGATCATAGCGAGGTGTGATATATGATAACGAGAAGGAAGACTCTTCGCCTCTTTCTCGCAACACATTTCTCGCTAGCGAAAACTCTTCAAGTGTGCTACGGGCCTAAAAAATGCGTCAGTATGTACCTGTCATTGTGAGCAACAGTGAATAGACTTAAGATTTCCATAGACCATAATCTGAAGGACTGAGTTTTGGTATAAGTGGTTCTGTCCCGTCTATTGGTTAGTATGTCTTAATTGCAGATTAAGTTCGTCAGTATTTCACGTTTTTGTGTGAAATTCTCACTCCCGAGATGTATCCAAGCACTCTAGAAACATTAAAAACGTATTATGAAATTTTTCTTAATTTATTATGGAGAATTCGTAAACCAGTCTCGAAATCCAATCATCAGTTGTTGACGCTTCCATCTATCTGCTCGCAGTGTCAACATTCACTGCCGTGTCTTGTCCCCTGTCATCTTCGATTATGTCACTTCACACGGTATAGCGAAGAACAGGTTTGTGTGTCACACGGCGGAACGCAACACCTTGGAAACGGGAATGGATTCATCACGGTTGCTATGATGACATAAGCACATGCTTTGTGAGTACATTCGCTCGCATATAATGAGGAACACGGATTGCATGTAGGTCCTACAGTTGTTCGTAAAATTATTGGTTGTTACTGGGCAGACTAACGAAATTTGATTGTGGTTACAATTATTCATCTAACGTCCTTTTTAAACTGCAGAAACTATTAATGGACCATGAGATGATTTAATGTTCATTTCAAACTGCACAAACTATATGGCAGATGACAAGATAATTGTAATTCATTATTGCACTTCAATTTCAAACTATAGAAACTATCGTAACTTTTTAAGTTACAGAAACTATTGAGGGACTACGAGATTATCGTAATTATAATTCCGTATTTAACACCACTTGTAAACTGTAGAAAATATTGAGAGACGATGAGCTGATGTAATTGTAATTTTTCTTTAATGCTACTTTTAAATTATAGCAACTACTGGCGACGAGATGCTTGTTATTGTAATTATTTATTTAACGCCACTTTGAAACTATAGAAAGTATCAAGATACGATGAGATTATAATTATTTATTTTCTTTCCTTTAAAACTATAGCTAGAAAGTATCAAGAGGCGATAGATGCTTGTAATTGTAATTATCTAACGCCACTTGAAACTGTAGAAAGTATTGAAAGACTATGAGATTAATTATAATTATAATTCTTTACTATCTTTCCTTTAAAACTGTAGAAACTATTGAGAGACGATAAGATTAAAATTAGGAATATTGAAAGAGTATAGATTAATTATAATTATAACTTTATTATCTTTCCTTTAAAACATTTATTGAGAAAGTATAAGAACTTTGAAATTGTATTGAAAGACGATAAGATTAATTATAATTATAATTCTTTACTATCTTTCCTTTAAAACTTAAAACTATTGAGAGATGATGATTTAAGCCACTTGAAACTGTAGAAAGTATTGAAAGACGATAAGATTAATTATAATTATAATTCTTTACTATCTTTCCTTTAAAACTGTAAAAAGTATTGAGAGACGATAAGATTAATTATTAAATTATTAATTGAGATTTTTACTATCTTTCTTTATTATCTTTCCTTTAAAACTATTGAGTAGAAAGATCCTTTATTTATTGAAAGAGACGATAAGATTAATTATAATTATAATTCTTTACTATCTTTCCTTTAAAACTATAAGAAAGTATTGAGAGACGATAAGATTAATTATAATTATAATATTTTAGATTATTATAATTATAATAATTTAATTCTTTAAAACTGTAAAAACTATTGAGAGACGATAAGATCCTAATTTACTTTAACTATAAAAGTTTGAAAGACTATAAATTATAATTATAATTATAATTCTTTATTATCTTTCCTTTAAAACTATAAAAACTATTGAGAGATGATGAGATCCTTCATTTAACGCCACTTGAAACTGTAGAAAGTATTGAAAGAGTATGAGATTAATTATAATTATAATTCTTTATTATCTTTCCTTTAAAACTATAAAACTATTGAGAGATAGGCCTTCAATTTTAACGCCACTTGAAAATACAATAATTGAAGATACACAATTATAATTAAATTATAATAATAAAACATAAATACTTTCCTAATTTTATCTTTCCTTTAAAATTGACAACCTTCATTTAATTATGTAAAGTATTGAAAGATAAGATTAATTATAATTAGTATAATTCTTTATTATCATTTCACTTTAAAACTATAAAACTATTGAGAGATGATGAGATCCTTCATTTAACGCCACTTGAAACTGTAGAAAGTATTGAAAGACTATGAGATTAATTATAATTATAATTCTTTATTATCTTTCCTTTAAAACTATAAAAACTATTGAGAGACGATGAGATCCTTTATTTAACGCACTTAAAACCATAATTCGATGAGATACTTGTAATTCTTTTTTAACGCCACTTTGAAACTATAGAAAGTATTGAGTTCAAGATAAATAAAATAATTCTTTTTTAACGTCACTTTGCAAACTGTAGAACTTATTAAACGAGAGGTTAATTATAAATTAAACATTTACTATCTTTCCTTTAAAACTGTAGAAACTATCGAGAGACGATAAGATTAATTATAATTATAATTCTTTACTACCTTTCCTTTAAAACTGTAGAAACTCTTGAAAGACGATAAATAAATTTAATGTCACTTTGAAAAATTAAAAGTAAATGTCGCCTTAATTATAATTTCCTTATTACCTTTCCTTTATAAATACAGAAGCTATTGAGAGACGATGAGATGCTTGTATTTGTAGTTCTTTATTACTACCTTTCCTTAAAGTATAGGAAGTATCAGGAGGCAATGAGATGAAGAAGTTGCGTGTTAGAAATCCAGTTGTTAGGCGACCAAAGATGCGGAATAGTTCGAATTTCTAAATTATTTGATGACAATCCATTTTCTTGTATCCGATGATTTTTATTTTTAAAATCATGAACGACTTGACGCTAGTGTTGAAAAGCGCAATTTGATCTTAGAGCTTAGTTTGTTGGAGCGCCATTTTGGACAGAGACACGCAATGCTTTCTCGACTTTGTTTATTCTTATACAATGATGTTGTCTAGGTCTTCACTTTCTCGAGCTGTTGACTACCATTACTAGAATCTGTTGGGCGCTTGATATTCATCTTGTCTTGGTTTTCCCCAACATTGATCGCTAAACCAGCTTAGTCCGCATGTGTTCTCGGGTCGTCCAGTTTGCTTTGCATATGTCTTCGTCTCCAATATATCATATCATTTGTAATCAGCGTTTATCAAACTATGGTCCGCGGACGAACAATGGTCCTCGAGGTCTGCCCTTTCTTAAAAAAGACAGAAGGAAAAATAAAATTCAAATGAATTGCATATCACATTGACAGAAAATCTCAAGTTTAATTATAATCACCTTTAATTTTTCCCACTACTGACATTCTAAAATTTATTACCCTACCCACTCTACTTCAGCAACAAAAAGATTTAATTAGCATTATGAACGTGGTGTTTCTCGCCACTTTTCCCTTTCACACTTTAAAACTGTAGAAAGCTATTGAGAGACGATAAGATTAATTATAATTATAATTCTTTACTACTTTTCCTTTAAAACTGAGAAATATTGAGACGATAAAAATAGGCATGTATACGTTACACCAATAATGGAACGTGTCAAATTGCATCTTTACTTGTTAAAAATCGGGCATGTTTCTGCATGAATATTTTTTTCTGTTTTTTAAATGACTATAAAATTTTAGAAAGTATTTTAAAAGAGACGAATCAAGATTAATTAAATTACAATACTTTTAACATATTTTTTCCAGTTTAATACTGTAAAATTCTGTATTGAGAGACGATCCCTGTTTAATTTAATTATAATTGGCTTTTACTAGGTTTTCCTTCAAAACTGCCATTGATCCCTATTGAGCAAGATTAATCCAGTCTCTATCATTAATTATAAATATTTTAATTATCTTCCCATCTACGTCTTTCTTTTTCCTCCGGCCTCCCAAAAACTATATGAAATATTGAGAATCGATAAGATTAATGTCCTGCCCATCTCAAGCGTCTGGATTTACTACTTTTCCTTTAAAACTGTCAGGTGAAGAATACAATGCGAGCTCTGCGTTGTTAACTTTCTCCATTCTACTACTTTCCTTTAGCCCCAAAACTAAGAACCTTATTCTCAAAACTAATTGAAAGACGATCCAAGCTTCACAACCATTAGAACAACTGGTAATATAATGTTTTTACTACTTTTTTTTGAAAACTAGATGAGAAAGCTATTGAGAGACGATAAGATTTTATAATTATTATAATTCTGCGTTTACTACTTTTCCTGAGTTCAAAACTGTTGCTCCAAGATATTTGAATTTTTCCACTCTTAAGATAAATTATAATTTTATATTTATATTTCGTAGAATTTTCTTTAAAACATAATCAGAAAGTCTTTTGAGAGACGATAAGCTTTATTAATTATAAAATTCCCGTGTTTTTCCTAATCGTTTGTGGATTTTCTTTAAATAGAAAGTATTCACGTCATCCGCATAGACAAGAAGCTGATGTAACCCGTTCAATTGCAGTTGTTTGAAATCCTTCTTAGTGGTACACGCTAGTAATTATAATTATAATTCTTTACTGCCCACTTTTCCTTGGAAAACTGGTCGATCCGAAAGTTTAAAAGAAAGGAACGTGATGATAGTTAATTATAATTTTATATTCTTTACTCTTTGCCCCTAAAGAAAACTAGAAAGTATTGAAAAAAATAGACGATAAGAGTTTAATTATTTACTTGATTAGCCAAAACCTCGGTGCGTTGTTTTTACGAAGTGCTTTCAAACCTTTAAAACTGAAATTGAAAGTATTGAGAGACAAGTGTAAAAAATAAACCTGTCGAATTTTTCAACGATGTGTTATAATTCCGCGGAACTGTTCTATTTTAAAAAGTTCCCCATTTCAAAAAAAGTTTGAGAAAGTATTTGTATACACGAGATGTCTTAAACTCAGAACTCATTACAATTATCGGGATGATCTTGACTGATGTGTTTCATTCAAAAATTCCGATGAAAGTATTAGGAGAATAAAAAAAAAAAAGATTCCAAAATATATTTTATAATTCGTATTTACTTGTTTTCCTTCAAAACTGTAGAAAGTATTGAAAGACGATATTCAGTATTAACCTATAATAACAATTTCTTTTACGCTTTTCCATTCAAAACTGCTTTAGAAATTATTTTGAGAGACGTTTAACATATTATTAATTATAATTAAACTTACCACTGCAACTTCACCTTTGCAATTTAAAATTGTTTTTAAAGTATTGCAAAAACGAAGTAAATCTACTACTCCACGAAACTTATTGCATTCCTTTACAAGTAACATTAAGGAAGCCTGAAAAAATCAACAAGATTCCAGATGCCGATGTTATTACTGCAATATGTTATATAAATAATATTGTTAAAATATGAAAATGAAAAATAAATCATTTAACCTTACGTTTGTTTTTTCCATTTAAGACTGGGGAAAAAAAAAAAGACAGAGTATTCACGGACGATAAATAAACACAGAAAAATTTTATAGCAACAATGTTGAAGAAAGATATTTTGGTTTTTAGTTACTTTTCTTTAAAACAGAAACCAAGATGGAGGTTTCATTGCATTAATTAGAAATTATCTTTCAGGTTTACTAAACGATCTTTAAAAAATAAAGTATTGAGAGACGATATAATTAATTATAATTAAAAAGCTCAACTACGTTTCGCTTTTTCAATCTTTTCCTCGACCATGAAAACGTCAACATACCGCTCTTGTACCGTATCCTACTATTTTGAACGATCGTGTTTTTTGCTGTATTTATAGCTATTGTTGTTAGGCCTTGAAAGTTAGAATTCCCACACAGAAATTGTTGCTAGGGAAACCATTCTTCATAACATAAAACTATATTGAAATAGACCCATTACAGTGCACTTATTGTTACTTAGTTACCATTACAGTGCAGTTTTGCGAAGGCTTTGGAATAATATTGCTCTAAATTTTCAGTGGAAAATATATTGTGTTTGCAATTTTAAAAATATGATCTTGCAAAAAATGTTGTACAATACATGTTTGTGAAGTGCATTACAAAATCTTGGAAATTGAAAAACGAACAGATCAGCATTGTACCATTATGAAACAGATGGTCCCCATATGACCTCGCAGGTAAAAGTGACTCTAAGTAGAACGTAAATAAGTCTGTAATGTTCCTAATCGTTTCTGTCGCGTTCAGTATTAGCCAGTCTGTCTAGATTCGCATATTCATAGATCAAATTTAATTTTTTGTTAAGGTTTATGTGTACACGCTTTAACATCTGTGGTCACATCGCGTGTGTTGGATGTACCAATAGGCCGTCATCACTATTGCTGAGTTCCTGTTTCTATTGTAGATGGCTTGTGTTCATGTAACTGATTATAGATTTTGATTAATATTTATGATATTGGTGACTGAGGCGGTGATGAATCATGGCATGTAAGTTTACAATCCGACATTTGCCTTTGTCACTGAGGGAAACCATGGAAAATTCTAGTTAGATTGGTCGGCCACGGAATTTGAACCCGGGACCTCCTGAATACGAGTCTCAAACGCTACCGTCTGAGCCAACTCGCTCATTATACGAGCAATTATTGTATGTTATTTGTAAAATAACAAAATAAACTGTTTTTGTCATCTTGGAATGTAGGCTTTCACGGCCGGCGTCATTGGGATAGATTTTTTTTATAGTAGGTTATTTTACGACGCTTTATCAACATTTTAGGTTATTTAGCGTCTGGATGAGGTGAAGGTGATAATGAGTCCGAGGCCCAGCAAGGAAAGTTACCCAGCATTTGCTCATATTGGGTTGAGAGAAAACCCCGGAAAAAACCTCAACCAGGTTGCCCCGACTTGCCCCGACTGGAAGTCGAACCCGGGCCACCTGATTTCGCGGCCAGACGCGCTAACCGTTACTCCACAGGTGTGGACGGGATCGGACTAAAGGGCCGTGGTCTGTTTCTTGTCAAGTTGCCAGGTAAAAGATGTGAAATAAATGAATGAGGTGTATAAACATATTGCATTTCTCCACTCCTCTCTATCTCGCGTCCCTTTTTCAAAATTTATCCACCCACCATAACCTAGACACACGATCACAACACTCCTCAATATTACCCATTCCCTCCCGCCGAACATCCTCATATTCATCTTCTTTCACTGTGGCTGTTCCTGAAGAATTCCCTACCGAGTAATGTCAGGGACTGTCAGACATCATACCAATTTAAGAATAGACTAACGAAATATTTTTCTAACAATTCTTGTTAACAATAATAGCTGTTTCAGGTTTCTCAATGTTTAATGGTTATATTATATTATTAGAATTTCACACAGAAATATTGCTATGGAAACCATTCTTATAATATATATCACAGAATAAATATTTAAATTATCTCATTAGGGAGATGGTCACCGCGTCTGCTTTAGAATATGCCATTAGGAAAGTTCAGGAAACAGACAGGGTGGAATTGAACGGGCTACATCAGCTTCTTGTCTATGCAGATGACGTGAATATGTTGAGAAAATACACAAACGATTAGGGAAAACACCTTGAAGCAACGAGCAAATGCTCCCGAAAAACAAAGTATATGATTATGTCTCGTGACGGGAATATTGTACGAAATGGAAATATAAATATTGGAGATTTATCCTTCGAAGGTGGAAAAATTCAAATATCATACAGTAACAAATATAAATGACACTCGGGAGGAAATTAAACGCAGAATAAATATGGGAAATGCGTGTTATTATTCGGTTGAGAAGCTCTTATCATCCAGTCTGCTGTCCAAAAATCTAAAACAAAGAATTTATAAAACAGTTATATTACCGGTTCTTTATATGGCTGTGAAACTTGGAGTCTCACTCTGAGAGAGGAACATAGGTTAAGGGTGTTTGAGAATAAGGTTTGGAAAATATTAAGGGAAAGTTACAGGAGAATTCAACAACACAGAACTGCACGCATTGTATTCTTCACCTGACATAATTTTGAAAACGTTTGAGATGGGCAGGGCATGTAAAATTATGAACAATCCAGAAATGCATATAGAGTGTTAGTTGGGAGACCGGAAAAAAGACCTTTAGGGAAATTGAAAATGGAAGAGATTAAAATGGATTTTGTACCATTAGAAACAGCTTAATCTTGCACAGGATAGGACCGATGGCGGGCTTATGTGAGGGCGCAAATGAACCTTCGGGTTCCTTAAAAGCCATTTGTAAGTAAGTAAGTAATTATTATTATTATTATTATTATCATCATCATCATTATCATCATCATCATCATCATCATCATCACTATCACTATTTCTTACCAATGTTTATTATTGTCACACTAACATTACTTATCCAATTTCATTATTTAGTTTTGTTGTTTTATGGTCCAGATATTAATGTAATAACCAGGGAAAGGATTTATATGTAAATACATATTTACTTATAAAGCTAATATAATTTATATTTTGCATTATCTTTATGTTTCACAATGTGTAGGTTTGAAAAATCCTACTTTTATTTTCCATATTTTTCCATATTTTAGAGTTTAGTACATATTTTCGTTAATTTTATATATTTTCCATATTTCATATAAAACAGTCCATATTATATTAGGTTTAACAATAAAACAAAACAAAATTCCATTAACTTTTAAAAATACATTTCAACAATAGAGATTTAAACACATGTTCAGTAATCCCTTTAACATCAGAGTTATTTGAAAATTAGCAGTCCTATCAACAATGGGAAAGTAAGTTACAAAACTGTATTAATTTAATTTAAAATTTTTAACAGACTTCAGTTGTGCAGCTCAACAGTTAAATGCCAGTCAGAGTATACATAGGTTCAGTTTTGTAAATCATACTATAAAGACGGTAAATATGCCAAAAGTACGTCATTCAGTCAATTTAAAATCAAAAGTAACAAGTTACATTTCAGAATTTAAAGAAGATGGTTTATCAACTGACAATAAAATATTATTTTGTAATTTGTGTCTGCAGTATCATCTACACAAAAGTTCCTGTGCAACAACACATTACAACGAGTAAACATCAGGCCAACAAAAACTAAATTCCAAAAGACAATTGTTTTTAACACAACCAACAACATCGAATGTAAGATCTGAGTTTAACATCGATTTTTGTGCCGTTCTCTCATCTCTGCTGATATTCCTCTCTACAAACTAAAGAATAAGGTCTTCAGGGAATTCCTTGAAAAATATACTCAACATACAATCCCGGATGAGTCAACACTTAGGAAGACGTATGCTCCATCCATCTACGATGAGACAATACAGAAGATAAGAGATGAAATTAAAGATAGTTCAATTTGGGTTTCCATTGATGAGACCCAGACAAAGAAGGTAGACTTTTGCTAATGTAGTTATGGTTTGTTGTGAACAATATTCTGAAAAACATTGTGATGTTCTAGAAAAGTGCAATAACAAAACTATAGTTAAACTGTTCAACGAAGTGGGTATCCTGTGGCCAAAGGGTATTATGTACGATAATGTGTTATTCTTTAAGCGATTGCCCCTTATATGGTCAAAGCTGGACAAGCATTATCGTTGTATATCCTAAATTGACTGGTTTTTACTTGTCAGGTTGCCATGCATTTCAGATGTGGAAAGAAGTGGTGAGGTGAAAATATTTCTCCAAAGTAGATCCCGTTTTCAAAATGTACCTCCACCCACCATAATTTGTTGATTTCATCAGTGAAAAAGTATTTCTCAAAGCTCCCAGTAGAGTTAACGTGTTGAAAGAAATGTACCCTGAAATTCCATTGCCACCAAAGCCAATTTTAACTAGATGGGGTACATGGCTAGAATATTGAATATTCCCACCGAACATATAGACTCTATTAACAATGTTCTCCTTGCATTGGACTGTTCTGAAGATGCAGTCTCAATTGATACTGCGAAAACAGTTACCTGTGACATAATGTGAAGAATGACTTAGACATTCAAACATTTTCATGCATCATAAAAAGGCTAACAAAATATTTTCACTATCTGAAAGTTTTGAAATTATAAATAATGGAACAACTGAATCGTGGTAGAGGTAAAGTTGCAGATGCAGTAAGAGCTAGGTGGACACTGTACTTTCAAAAACCCTGGATATGAAGAACTACAAAAGGTTGTTGCTGTGATGAGTGGTGAATCAACAGTGAAGATTAACTTGGACTTATCCCCAGCAGACATTGTGAAATTGAATTATGTACCAGTTACTTCTTGTGACGTCGAACGCTCTTTTAGTCAGTATAAATCTATCCTCAGAGACAATAGAAGAAGATTCACTTTTCAGCACTTGAAAGAAATGTTATTAATTATTGTTATGGTAACAGACAATAAAAATTGTGTTTTGTTGAAACTACATTGGAAGATACTACGTCCATTATATTTTTTGTTTAGTTTGATTAAAATTACCAATATTTAACGTACATAGTCATTTTTTTATATTTTAATCCATATTAATTCCATATTTTTAAAAATCCATATTTAATTCCATATTTTGTAAAAATTTATATATTTACATATTTCATATATTTTTTCCATATAAATGTAATAACTATGTAATCAATAAATTGTATTCAATTATAATTAGTCTGGCTGAGCGTAAGAGAAGGCCTACTGGCCTTAGGTCTGCCAGATTAAATAAATTATTATTATTATTATTATTATTATTATTATTATTATTATTATTATTATTATAAACAATTGAATGCTCTTTCATATTTAAGTATAAAAATATAAGGGGTGCCATTTGAAATTTCAAAGTGAGGGTGATTGGGGTGGGGGTGAAATCTAAAATACAATTAAGCCTAGTTTCAGATTTCACTCTTAATATCTAAATTGACGTGTTTTTTGTTTAAATTGAATTTAATTAAAATAACTAGTTATTTAGACTAGGAAGTTTAGAAATGAAAGACCTGTATAATGAAAAAGCGGCGAACTTGCAATAGCAGAATGGATCATTAAACATAATATTAATAATAAACATGTAAATCAGAGGATACCTAGGTATGTACAGTAGAGTGTCGTTAATCGAACTAATTTGGAGCAAAACCTATTCGGATTACAAGATTTTCGAATTAACCGAAATACAGTATTTCCTGTAATGCAATGCGTGCTATTCGCGAGCGCTGAGAGACGGTGGTGGGAGTATCCTGTTGCTATTTTTCAGTGGCGTATACTGGTTAAAGGGTTTGGGCTACCGCTGACCCTATTATTACACAAAATATCTAACAATTATTTTAATTTTAATTACTATGGTAAAACTAATAATACAAAATTATTACATTATGTTATATTATAAACTTTTTCTTTTGTAATTTCCTTGGGCTACCGCCGTTAGCCCCGGTAGCCCGCAAAATACGCCCCTGCTATTTTTAGAACCACAACCAACAGGTTCACTTCATTACGACGACAGAAAATTACTGATTTTATGAGCATGACTATGTGTAAATTATGTACAGAAAACACTAATTGTTGTAAGTACCCTTGAATGTGCTATTTTCATAATTTTTTAAGTAAAAGAAATTAAGTGAATTTATACATTTTTTTTCTTTTCGCTACTTTGTACTATTACAATAAATTTGGTTTTTTCTTAAAATAATTGTGTTCGGATTAAGGGGACACTCAACTATATTTTGGAACTTTTTTTCCTATTTGAACAATCTTTTTCAAATTTGGAGAAAACGTTTAATATACACGTGAAAAGTAACATGCAAAATCTCAGCATATTAGATCCAATACTTTCAAAATAAAAAAAATATATCAATTTTTAATCAATCATTAATTGAAATATCACTTTTAATTATCATTTTTTTTTATTTTCTGGCTTTGTGCATTTGACTGTGACTTCTCAATGACTAGGGGAAGAATTCTGCGTATTGGTTTAGTTATGTCACGTAAATTAGTGTAGAAATTTAGTTTTTCATTTCTATGACACTTTTTCTCCAATTTTTAAGTTGAGTGTCCGCTTAACCAGATTTTCGGTTTAGGGTAGTTCGGATTAAAGAGACTCTACTGGTATTATTAAATCTGGGGACATTTCCGGGACGAATTTTGACGAGGGCTCTATTTAGGTACGTCGCCCACTCTTGAAAATAGCCTCTCCTTTCTCATGTAATAGGTAGAAAGTGTTGTGATGAATATTGGTGTTCGCGTTAATGCTGATGATGACGTGTGGTTCCGAATACGCAGCCTCTCTCTCTGGCTTCCTCTTCCTCGCACCTGGCCGCGCACCGGCGTGGCAGCAGACGTGTGCGTGACCCCCGCACACGCACCCTCGTGAGGGGGTCGTGCGGCCGACACGTGCGGCAGCTGTGCTCTCAAGTATCCAGCGCTGTTTATGTACCCTCAATTAATTCTGCTTTCCAGGCAGTCTGCTCCTAAATGATTCAGCAGCAGCCAGTGCTGGCCAGGACACGACGCCTAGCGCTGCGTCATGTTACGCATATCACCATCATCATCATCATCATCATCATCACCACGTTTGGGGGTGGGTTCGATTCTCGTTTAGGTTATTTTCCGAGATTTTCTCAATTGTAAGGCAAATGTCCTGTAATCTCATAGCGAATCCTGAGATTCATGTCGCCAAATACCATCTTGTTATCATCAATTCAGTCCCTTTGACTTTGTTTTAAATGCGTGTTAGTTTGGCGATATACAATAGTAATATGCGTTACAAGAGCGGTATGTTGAAGTTTCCATGTTCGAGAAAAAGTTTGAAAAAGGGAAACGTAGTTGAGCTTTTTTAATTTCCGAGAATTGTAAGAAAACATACCGCTCGTGTATCGTACATTATTTTGTGCGAAGATCGTTTATTACATACTCTGAAAGAGGAATTTCTAATTAGTTGCAATGAAATCTCCATCTTGGTTTCTGTTCAATGACGGCAAATTTGCAAAACAAAAATATCTATCTTCAACATTGTTGCTTTAAAATGTTTTCTGTGTTTACTATACTCCAGCAGGCCGTGATATACGTCTGTCTTTTTTTTTTTCACCCAGTCTATGACGAGTCTGGAATCTTGTTGATTTTTTCATGGCTTCCTTAATGTTACTTGCATCACGAATGCAGTAACTTTAATGGAGTTGCAGAGTTTACTTAATTTTTGCAAATATTTAAAAACAATAATTAACAATGCAATTTAGGTGAAATTGCAGTGGTAAGTTTCTAATTTATAATTATTATTACTATATTGAACGTCTCTAAAAATAATATGTTAAAAGCCTAAAGCAGTAAAATCAATATGTCACTTAAGCGGCAAGAAGAGGGAAATTATTATGTGTGTTAGGTTGGGAATACTGAATGCGGAATTTTAGACTTTCCGCGGATTGGTTTTGTGCGGAAACCAAGCAAATACGCACGATCTCGCACAAACAAATTAAATATGTGATGAAAGATGAGTGGAACGGAGAAAAATTCTCTCCGGCACCGGGATTTGAACCCGAGTTTTCAGCTCTACCTGCTGATGCTCTATACACTAAGCCACACCAGATTCCCATCCCGATGTCGGATCGACTCCTCTCAGTTTAAGTTCCACCTCTTGGGTTCCCTCTATTGGCCTACCCTCATGCACTGAGTCATAGATGTATGACAATGGCACAATGTCCACACATGTGCAAGTGTGCACTCGTGATGAGTGACTAGGTGGCCGGGATCCGACGGAATAAGCGCCGTCTTAAATCACAAAGTGATTATTCGCATATCATATATTATTACGATGTACCGAAGTACATATATTTCCATGCAGGTATTCTGCGTCATCATATGATGATAGTGGATAGAGCATCAGCACGTGGAGCTGAAAACCCGGGTTCAAATCTCGGTGCCGGAGAGAATTTTTCTCCGTTCCACTCATCTTTCATCATATGATGACGCAGAATATCTGCATGGAAATATCATATGTACTTCGGTACATCATAATAATATATTAAATATGATTTAACTTCCATATTTAAATTAAATTACAGTTAGTTAATTGTGGATGAGTAACATGTCGGTGAACTCGGCCCTTAAAATTATTCCTAATTTCTTAACTGTCCAATTATCATTTTTTGATTTGTGATTAATTTTGTAATGAAAACAATAGACAGTTGGTCTATGATAACAGCTTATAATATAAAAATTGATCAGCTAAGGTAACTTCAGAAATAAATAGTAATATACGTTACAAGAGCGGTATGTTGACGTTTTCATGGTCGAGGAAAAGATTGAAAAAGCGAAACGTAGTTGAGCTTTTTTAATTTCCGAGAACATGAAAACAAACATACCGCTCGTGTATCGTACATTATTTTGTGCGAAGATCGTTTATTACATACCTGAAAGACGAATTTCTAATTAGTTGCAATGAAATCTCCATGTTGGTTTCTGTTTAATGACGGCAACTTCGGAACACCAAAATATCTTTCTTCAACATTGTTGCTATAAAATGTTTTCTGTGTTTACTATACTCCAGCAGGCCGTGATATACGTCTGTCTTTTTTTCCCCCAGTCTATAAATGCGAACTTAAAACAAACGGTAAGGTTATGTAATGATTTATTTTTCATTTTAATATTTTAACAATATTATTTATATAACATATTGCAGTAATAACATCGGCATCTGGAATCTTGTTGATTTTTTCACGGCTTCCTTAATGTTACTTGTATCAGGAATGCAATAAGTTTCGTGGAGTAGTAGACTTTACTGAATTGTTGCAAATATTTAAAAACAATAATTAACATTGTAATTTAGGTGAAATTTCAGTGGTAGGTTTCCAATTTATAATTATTACTATGTTAAACGTCTCTAAAAATAATATGTTAAAAGCCTAAAGCAGTAAAATGAATGTCGCGCTTAAGCGGTAAGAAGAGGGAAATTGTTAAGTGTGTTACGTTGAGAATACTGAATGTGGTATTTCACACTTACCGCGTATTGGTTCTGTGCGGAAAACAAGCAAATACGCACTATCTCGCACAAAATTTATTGCATAATGAATTGTTTGTGAAATGTGTGTTTGTACAGTAGTGGCAAAAACCGGACCGACGGAATAATCCAAGTCCCCGAAATGAGCCACTGCGCATGCCACGCCCGCATTCGCAAGATAGCGAGTAATCTATTGAAATTGTTGTAGTTTCCACTGCTGACGTAGTCCATTTCGAAAGCCATTAGAAAATAAGCTGGTAAAATTCATGTTCTGGGAATAATAAGTTAATTAAGTAGTAAAATATCGCTGCAATCGAAAAGTATTGGGAATAAATTTGAATAAGGAACAAAAAGAAGTTTCCTTCCCAGGCAGGATTCGAACCACGAAAGTCTTAGTTACCAGTCTATCGTGCTGTCACTGTGAACAAGGCTCTGAAATCAGCTACTGTATTTAAAATGTATATACATTCACACATTCGATACCACAATTCTAACTTTTAAATTAGAGACATGAATTAGGACCCTAAAAACCTTATTCCAACCTATAAAACGACATCTATAGATCTATTAGTAATTACCAGGGAAAGGATTTATATGTAAATACATATTTACTTATAAAGCTAATTTTAATTTTTTTTGCATTAGATTTATGTTTCAAACAACAAGGGTTGAAAAGCTGAACTTTCGAAGATTTTCCATTTTTTCCATATTTTAGAACTTTAGTACATATTTTCGTTAATTTCATATATTTTCCATATTTCATATAAAACAGTCCATATTATATTAGGTTTAACAATAAAACAAAACAAAATTCCATTAACTTTTAAAAATACATTTCAACAATAGAGATTTAAACACATGTTCAGTAATCCCTTTAACATCAGAGTTATTTGAAAATTAGCAGTCCTATCAACAATGGGAAAGTAAGTTACAAAACTGTATTAATTTAATTTAAAATTTTTAACAGACTTCAGTTGTGCAGCTCAACAGTTAAATGCCAGTCAGAGTACACATAGGTTCAGTTTTGTAAATCATACTATAAAGACGGTAAATATGCCAAAAGTACGTCATTCAATCAATTTAAAATCAAAACTAACAAGTTACATTTCAGAATTTAAAGAAGATGGTTTATCAACTGACAATAAAATATTATTTTGTAATTTGTGTCAGTGTGCAGTATCATCTACACAAAAGTTCCTGGTGCAACAACACATTACAACTAGTAAACATCAGGCCAACAAACAACTAAATTCCAAGCAGAGACAATTGTTTTTAACACAACCAACAACATCGAATGTAAGATCTGAGTTTAACATCGACCTGTGCCGTTCTCTCATCTCTGCTGATATTCCTCTCTACAAACTAAAGAATAAGGTCTTCAGGGAATTCCTTGAAAAATATACTCAACATACAATCCCGGATGAGTCAACACTTAGGAAGACGTATGCTCCATCCATCTACGATGAGACAATACAGAAGATAAGAGATGAAATTAAAGATAGTTCAATTTGGGTTTCCATTGATGAGACTCCTGACAAAGAAGGTAGACTTGTTGGTAATGTAGTTATCGGTTTGTTAAGTGAACAATATTCTGAACGAATTCTTTTACATTGTGATGTTCTAGAAAAGTGCAATAACAAAACTATAGTTAAACTGTTCAACGAAGCTATGGGTATCCTGTGGCCAAAGGGTATTATGTACGATAATGTGTTATTCTTTATTAGCGATGCTGCCCTTATATGGTCAAAGCTGGACAAGCATTATCTGTTGTATATCCTAAATTGACTCATTTTACTTGTGTGGCGCATGCATTTCATCGTGTGGCAGAAGTGGTCAGAGACAATTTCCCTAAAGTAGATTTGTTGATTTCATCAGTGAAAAAGTATTTCTCAAAGCTCCCAGTAGAGTTAACGTGTTGAAAGAAATGTACCCTGAAATTCCATTGCCACCAAAGCCAATTTTAACTAGATGGGGTACATGGCTAGAAGCAGTTGAATATTATGCCGAACATATAGACTCTATTAACAATGTTCTCCTTGCATTGACTTCTGAAGATGCAGTCTCAATTGATACTGCGAAAACAGTTACCTGTGACATAAGTGTGAAGAATGACTTAGCTCACATTCAGCATACATTTTCATGCATCATAAAAACGCTCAAAAGTCTCCAAAATAGGCACCTTTCACTATCTGAAAGTTTTGAAATTATAAATAGTACTGTGGAACAACTGAATCGTGGTAGAGGTAAAGTTGCAGATGCAGTAAGAGCTAAGGTGGACACTGTACTTTCAAAAACCCTGATATGAAGAACTACAAAAGGTTGTTGCTGTGATGAGTGGTGAATCAACAGTGAAGATTAACTTGGACTTATCCCCAGCAGACATTGTGAAATTGAATTATGTACCAGTTACTTCTTGTGACGTCGAACGCTCTTTTAGTCAGTATAAATCTATCCTCAGAGACAATAGAAGAAGATTCACTTTTCAGCACTTGAAAGAAATGTTTGTAACCTATTGTTATGGTAACAGACAATAAAAATTGTGTTTTGTTGAAACTACATTGGAAGATAAGGTACGTCCATTATATTTTTGTTTAGTTTGATTAAAATGTACCAATATTTAACGTACATAGTCATTTTTTATAATTTTAAGTCCATATTTAATTCCATATTTTGGTAAAAATCCATATTTAATTCCATATTTTGGTAAAAATAACTACATATATATTTACATATTTCATATATTTTTAGTCCATATAAATCCGTTCCCTGGTAATTACACATTTCCGTTCAGTATTATTGCCGTGAACAGGGAAACTGATACACACAAATATCGATTTTGACGTTTTTCAAGAAACAATGTTAAGATTCGTGAACTGAAAGTTCAAACAACAAGAACGGAAACAGCTGAATTTCGAAGACCTTCCTTTTCTTTCGTCCCTAATGCAGAACTTGTGCACAAAAAGAATCTTACAGATTGGAAAAGACCCTTAAGGTGCAACATGTAGTGCAGCTGTTCGGGAAATTCCCGCACCTGCCCATTCACAGGTATCAGGTAACAGCTTGAGGAAATCACTTCTCTGTCTTCTTTTTCATAGGGCAAACTAAGAATTATTTTCTTCTTAGATGTGCATCTATTGTCAGGCAGTACATCTCACTTGACACATCTACTGATGACACGATCGCCAAACATCTGCGTAATTAATTGTTTTCCAGGGATAAAGATGTGGAGTGGAGCACTATCTTCCATGAAGATTATGTTTTCCATATCGTGATTCCTTAGTCTAGGGATGACGAAGGTCTGTAACATGCTGTAGTAGCGCTCCCCATTTACTGTAACAGTCTGTCTTATTCCATTATTTTCCACACCTGTGGAGTAACGGTTAGCGCGTCTGGTCGCGAAACCAGGTGGCCCGGGATCGGGATAAGTTACCTGGTTGAGGTTTTTCCGGGGTTTTCCTTCAAGACAATATGAGCAAATACTGGGTAACTTTCGGTGCTGGACCCGGACTCCTTTCATCGGCATTATCACCTTTATCTCACTCAGACGCTAAATAATCTTAGATGTTGATAAAGCGTCGTAAAATAACCTACTAAAAATTAATGGTGACACGCGTAATTGAGGTTTGTTTTCCGACCAAAGTCATCAATAGGCATTTTCCACAATGTGGCCTCCGCGATCTCCAGATTTCAATCCGGCCAACTTTTGGTTGTGGGGTTACCTTAAAGAACGAGTTTTCCTGACACATCCAACAACCCTACTACAACTGAAAGATGCCATCTCGCAAGAAATTGCCAATATTCCAAGACATTATCTGCAAAATGCTGTGCATGGTGTCGCAGATAGAATGCTGTACGTTGAACAAGAGAACGGCGGACATCTTCCCAATGTTTTGTAAACCTCGTTGTTTGCCCAACACTGATGTTTTTATTTTTTCCCTATCTCAAATATTATAATATTTATAGCGGTTTAATGTTTGAAGTGACTTTTGAAATATCTTATACATCTATTACCAGGCAGAACATCTCACTTGACGATATGGTCAGAGGAAGAACAATTGTTTGTATGCATCTGAAGTCTGACTAGTATAATACGTAGCTGGTCGGCGATGTATGCAATGGAGGAAAAAAGGAACTGGCCACCCTATCACATTATCTCCTGGCCTAGTTGCCTCATAGGTGGTGCCTTCTTGATATCGCTTGTGAGGTTCAGACCTGTCTTCGGACAGTTGACTGAATAACTGTTCTTACACTCGTGGTATTGTAATTTTTATGAAACTGCTCAGAATTCTGTAATAGTACATTATGCAACGAGCCTATAATGAAGGTAATTAAGAAGTGAGTATGGATATTTATGAAACGAGCGCAAGCGAGTTTCATAATTTTCATACGAGCTTCTTAATTACCATTATAGGCGAGTTTCATACGACTTTTTATGCTCGACCATATTTCTAACTTGATATTATTAATTTTTTAGCAATGTCCCGTATGTTGTGAGATGTGCGCAGACGCGAAAGTATTGATTTTTCCGAGGAACAGATGTCCACATTGATCTTGCTAGGCCATAAGAACCTACAGAGATAACATTGAAATTAAATTAGACATTGAAAAACGAGATGACAAAAATTGAATTTATTTGAATATTATTTACAATTAACGCTAATTATTATAGTAACAGAACATAACCTTCTGCGACAGTATTGGATTTCCAGCCTCCGTGACTTTTCGCTAATTCTCTTTCGATTGCATATCCGAGAATAATCGATACTTGCGGTTTTATAACGGTAGAAGCTGACCTGTCATTGGCTGAACAGTTGTAACCTGAGTCGTCATTGGCTGAAAGACCTGACCTTTAATGAGTAGGTGTACTTTAATGACATGCATTAAAGGTCTGCTACCAGGGGTATAATTGCTACATTTCGGCATGGTCGAGCATAAAATGTTAAACTTGCTCTCTTTCTTGAACTATTTATTGATCTTTTTTAATGTGCTGGATAGATATATATTTAGAGTTTTATGCAGTTTTTATCTTTATTTGCAGGTAAGTGATCCTGTGATGATATTCGCTTCCCGCTACATCTAATAGTAAGTACAGTACATAAGTGATATATAAGCGACCAGCGTGTATCGACGAATTACTGAAATGTTACATTTGTTCGGATCAAATTTCTGCATATTTAAAGGACAAAACTAAAATTCTTTCAATCATTTATTATCAAAACTAGCCGTACCCGTGCGCTCCGCTGCACCCGTTAGAAATAAATATAAAGTAATTACATAATTAAAATAGGACATTTGATCCAGGGAACATTCGTGTTTGATATAAGGATAAATCGTTTATTATGTTACTTAATTTAAATTGTATTCAAAAAATTAAAATGCGATCATTTTGATCCAGTGGCCACTCATTTGGTCATAAAAATTAATTATTTTAGGAAATACAGGAAACGAATGCCTATCAAGTTTTCTGTGCATAAGAAGCTATTTTAATCTTACCTGTCCTCGATTCATCAGAAGTTACTGTAATAACATTATATCATTATGTCCATCCAGAGAAACTACACTTTCCAATGGTGAATTAATAATTAATTATACAGATCGCTTAATTTAGCTTCCAATATTACTTCATACAAACACAAACATTCTGTGTAGGCTATTTTTCATAGCTTTCGATTGTTATTGTCCAAGACCCCTTATAGACGAAGTCATTTGTTTTTTATTTCATTACACCGCCAGATGGCAGTTATTTTAATTTTAAAACTCATTTATCTCATTAAATATCAGTCCTATCAAAATTTTGCATGGAATAAAACTTATCGGAAATTATTAAAAAAAAACTTTTGTTATGTAATATTTTTCATGAAAATTAATAATAAGGGAGATATTTAAATTTATTTAATTCAAGCCCCCTTATAACCCCCCTTTTAAATAAAATATTTTGAATGCCATATAGCCTAAATTCTAAGTTACAACGAACTTAATTTATATTCCAATTTTCATATAAATCAGTTCAACCATTATCACGTGAAAAGGTAACAAACATCCAGACAGACAGACATACAAACAAAAATTTCAAAAAAGCGATTTTCGGTTTCAGGGCAGTTAATTATATATGTTAGGACCAATTATTTTTGGAAAATCGAAAATTACCAGAAAAATTTCGGCTTTTTTAAATTGAGTGACCATATTGGGAATTAAATCAATGGCTTTCCCAGAACACGTTATGGAATATTTTTTATAAAAGAATTTTTATCTCGGAAAGGAAGGAAAAACGAGCAAAATTGTATTAAACTTTTTTTGTTTGAAATAGCTCAAAGAATAACTCCCTGAAATGTATGACATTACTTTCGATTCACCCTGTATAGATTGCGTTACACTACATGCCTAAAGGAATTGTAGTTTGTAAAACTCATACCGATACGTTAACTTTCTTAATTTGTAGCAAAGATACTTAATTTATATGTTTCTTCCAAAGTAAATTTTGATCCATGTATCTTCTGTTCATATGTAAGAATTTTAGGGCATAAGCAAGGATTAGGCCTATTATTTGAACAATTTCCGATATATGTAAAGTTATTTCGAAATTATATTCACTTGGGGAAGCCCACTCAAATGTCGTATACCGTATTACAAATGCTAGCAACGTCACTGGAGCGAACCTGAGACCTCATTGGTTGGAAGTTACATGATAACTGACCCTGAAGTCGCCGAAGTAGAAGTTCTAACCTTGAATGCTTATTGTAATCTTAGTTTTTACTGTACCTCTTTCGATCTGATTTTTTTAATGGAGAGATAACTTGTATGAAACAGCCTTTGTAATCGAGAACAATATAAAAGGAAGTCATAAAACGTTGTTTCAACAGGAAATAATAAAAGTTATACTGGGTATTTAGTCTTTAAGTGAATTGAACGTTGCAGGCAGTCATAACATTATTATTTTATATTTAATTGATTTTTTAACACAATTGAATTTCCTACAAACATTAAACATTGGCGAAGTGATTGAAATGTAGATAGGCCTACATTGAGAGAAAGTATACTGAGGATCACGTAAGAGCAGTTCCTAAAAGGCTAATTTGGCCGTCTCTTCAGTGTTGCCAACTAATGCCAGATATCACCAAAGAGGGTAAAATCACAATGTCATGTAGAATAATAATAATAATAATAATAATAATAATAATAATAATAATAATAATAGCATTCTTCACCTGACATAATTAGGAACATTAAATCCAGACGTTTGAGATGGGCAGGGCATGTAGCACGTATGGGCGAATCCAGAAATGCATATAGAGTGTTAGTTGGGAGGCCAGAGGGGAAAAGACCTTTGGGGATGCCGAGACGTAGATGGGAGGATAATATTAAAATGGATTAGAGGGAGGTGGGATATGATGGTAGAGACTGGATTAATCTTTCTCAGGATAGGGACCAATGGCGGGTTTATGTGATGGCGGCAATGAACCCCGGGTTCCTTAAAAGCCAGTAATAAGTAAGTAAGTAATAAGTAAGTAAGTAATAAGTAAGTAAGTAATAATAATAATAATAGTAATAGTAGTGGTAATAGTAATAATAATAATAATAATAATAATAATAAATAATAATAATAATAATAATAATATAGTATTAACAATAACGATGTCTTGCTTATTTACCACATCTCATCTTTATATTGGGAGGTGTTTTCTAAATGGCTCAATAATTTGTGAAAGAGTACATTTTCCTCCTGGACCTCTCGCACATTATGTTGGAAATTAGTAGATTAATATGATCTAAAATGTATTTTGTCTGACAACATTAAATTCATTGCTTTGACTATACCTTGACCAAAACTACTTCCGACTTGACAGCTTACAGAGAAGGGGGAGCAGTGTTGTCATGTTGCCCATCTTTCGTGTAAGCGAGAGCGCTCCCGATAGAGTGCAGTAATGAACGGCTGACATGAACACATACATTTCTAACCAATTTGTTGAACACTAGGCATTAAAATTTCTGTAAATTATTATTTTTATTAGTCTATAATAGTAATAATAATAATAATAATAATAATAATAATAATAATATTGTATGTAATAATGTATGTATGTATGTATGTATGTATGTATGTATTTATTTATTCACACTGCAATGGGTATATACCCGGTGGCAGTGGTAACTAATTTCACTCAATAATGGCAATAATAAACTTATTAATTAAAATACAATTAATAATAATACTAATAATTAATACTAACAATAATAATAATAATAATAATAATAATAATAATAATAATAATAACACGGAACATCCTAAATTAAATGAAACGATCAGTTAAAATAACATTTAAATAAATCTAATTTGTACCTTAAACCTAGTTCGAACTAAAACCCACGAGTATGATATGTTCATATCTGCACAAGTACCTTTCAACACTACACTCGTTTCGCTGTCAACTCACTCACTGCACTGGAACTACGACACATTTCACTGATTCTATCCTGATTTCACTAACACTTCAAAAACATTTCACTGTTCAAATACTTTGCACTGCCACCATAAACTATAAAGCTTCACTGACAGGAACACGTTTCACTTACACAGCACACTTCACTGACACGACATACTTCTTCACTGATACAACACACTTCACTGACACAACATAATTCTTCACTGATACAACACTTCAATAACAACATACCATTTACACCCTTTAAATACTGTGTATAATTACCGTCTATTAGTAAGGTCCTTAAGCCTATTTTTAAATACATTTTTGGTTGTTGGTAAAGCCTTTAGTAAGTCTGCAGGTAAAGCATTCCAGTCCCTGATTAGTAGTAGTAGTAGTAGTAGCAGTAGCAGCAGCAGCAGCAGGAGCAGGAGCAGGAGCAGTCAATGTAATACCGTTAGAAATGCGTCGAAAGGACTGTAAACTGTAAAAACAGGTTTAAATTTAATACGAAACCTTTACTTTTATGAGTGTCGATATTCTTCAATGTAATGTTGTTAGAAAGGCGTTGAAAAAATTGTAAACTGTAAAAATATTTGTGATTGAAAATCTACACAGCCTTTTTCTTTTCCAATATCGATAACAGTGCTCTTATTAATTTTAACACAAGCAGCAGTTCTCATTACGACTTGCACCAAAGGTAAAAGACGCCCGCCATTATCTTTTTCCCTCTCAAAATAGTATCTTACATAACACGCCATCTCTCGCGCTTGAAAGGATTAGTACAAACTCCGAAAACCGAATGTCAGTTTGAAATGTGTGCTTAAGAATACTTACTTACTCCTAATAATTTGGCTATTCTAGTTATAATTGCTGTCTCCGTACGCATTTTCTATCGATCACCCAAGTCCATGTATCACACCATATATATATTTATTTACACTTATCTGACTATAATCTTGAATTGTAACCACAACGCAACGCAACACATAAAATAACTACCTATTATGTATTACTATAGTACTGATATTAATTAATTATTAGTATGTTCGAATTTCGCTAGCTTCCAGTAATCTACTCAGAAATCTAGAACAAATTGAATTTTCAGAATTTGCACTGCTGACAACAGCTGTTCCTCCTGCCAACATAACAGTTAGAAAATCACTATCAGTTGTACTATTTTTCACTATCGAAATTCGAAATGAAGTTGGCAAAAGAAAATTCAACCTTAAAACTAAAAAAATCACTATAATCCACTAGCATATTATGTAGGCTTAGTAATGGGGGAATGATTAGGTTTCAGTCTTCGGGTATTAAGTAAGCTGATCCAGACTATAGTTACGGCATTTTTCTAGAGAAGCTGAGTTAAGCCACGAATATAGTGAGGGTCACATAAGAACCGTTCCTAAACAGCAAATATTGCCGTCTTGTCATTGTTGCCAACTGTAACCAGATATCACACGATCCTATGTACTAAATGACTTATTTACTTACCATACTTTGTGTTGGAAGGTTATTCTAAATAATTTAATAATTTGTAACATATTTTCGAAGGCAAACTATACGAGAAAAGGATCAACATGTCAAGTATTTTGTCTGGCAATAAGAAATTCATTGGTTTGACTAAACAATTGACTCACGAGACCCAACCTAAAAATGTATTTTGTTTGACCACATGAAATTATTAGTACTAACTCCGAAAACTTACATGACTATAGTCTTGAATTACAACCACAACGCAACACATAAAATAACTATTATGTATTAATATTGTGAATTTTATTAGTAACAACAATGTAATTTATTCGTCACAACAATAATTCCTTTCTACAATTCACCTTAACGCTCTCGTCAACAATTGGATCTTCACTCAACACAGTATTCGTTATAGCACTCCACCGACGACAATGACAATTTACTTGGACTATTACGCACAACAATGAACTGTTAATCTTAACTAATATTTACAAAGCACTATTTACAAATCAGAACTACCAGTTCTCAGTTCACAGTTCTTCTATCTCAGTCACACGAGTTCACAGTATCTCGAACCACAGACTTTCAGAGACAGTTCACTGTACTCGAACTCGGGTCCCTCCAACTGCGGTCCACTGCACTCGAACTCAGGTCCCTCCAACTGCGATCCACTGCACTCGAACTCAGGCCTTCGGATGCTGACGCAGATGCGGACGCACACTCGAGTCGAACTCCGGTTGGCTTGACTGGCTTGCTTGCTCTGGCTTACTCACTGACTGAATAACTGAAAACTCTGAAAACTGCTGTCGTTCCTTCGCGTCCGTAATTTATAACGCCAGCGACGTAGCCTCGAAAGTTCGAATTCGCGAGTCTTCCATTTCGACGGATTTCTCGGCCTCTCTAGGCAAGCAGAAGATGCGCGCGCAAACTCTCTCCACTCTCTCGCCGCGTTGGCCCTTTCCCCTCTACGCCGCGCGCCATCCCAAATTGCTGCGCGCGATCTTCTCTCTTGCGGGACGCTGGTCGTGAGTTCGAATCTCACGTCGCTGTCACAATATTAATATTGATATTAATTAATTATTAGTATGTTCAAATTTTTCTAGCTTCCAGTAACCGGCTCAGAAATCCAGTACAATTTTAATTTCATGGAACTCCAGTAGCGACAAATATTATCGATATTTATTTTGTCTCAGCTGCCAACATACCAGTTACAAAATCACTATCATTTGTAGTATTTGTCAGTATCGAAATTCGAAACGAAGTTGGCAAAAGAAAATTCAACCTGCAAACTAGAAAATCACCACAATCCACTAGCATATGTAGTAATGGGGGAAAAATGGTTAGGTTTCACCCTTAGGGTATGAAGTAAGCTGACCCGGACTATACCAACAACCAGTGTCCGCAGTCTCGGAAGACGATCCCCAAATCGCGTAGTAACAGACCCTTTCGAAGTACCTAATGCTCACTGTCTGCCATGCAGTGTTGCCACATCGTTTTCTGTTACGTTATATAAACAAATGCAAAGTCTTATGTAATTTAAACGAAAATGCATTTCCTTTTCTAAGCAGTTAAATGATGAGACTTTAACATGCAAGTTTTCGTGTGTCTGTATTCAGACGAAAGAAAAGCGCTGTATAAAATATACCTGCTATATACCGGTAGGTTGTTGTTTGAAGTTTCGTTTTCTTTCGGGAACCCGATGGAGGAATTCGAGAAGGCAGAATGAACGCAGATCATGGCCGTCTTTAAATAAAACACGGTGAAATGGATCTACATAGCTAAGTAGTTTTCGATTAGCTGAGGACTGTAGAGTCCCTGTTTTTCAGAAAATAGCCAAAGTTCTCTTATATAAGAAAATATTAATATCTATAAAGTAGTACCTCCAGAAAGCATTTTTTCTTTGAAAAATGTGGTCTTCTCGTTCATCCTCCATTCTTTTCACATGACCGTACGTACCACATTAGTCTTCTTACTTCAGCTTCCTCTTTTATCTTCTTCCTCTCCACTTTATTGCCTCTTCGCACTTAACAGTTGTGATTTTATTGTTGGTCCTGCCATCTCTTCTTTGGTCTTCCCACATCTCATTCTCGAGGTTTGCGTCCACCGCTGTGGAGTAACGGTTAGCATGCCTGATCGTCAAACGAGTGGGCCCGGGTTCAAATCCTGGTTGGGACAAGTTACTTGGCTGAGATTTTTCCGGGGTTTTCCCTCAACCCATTTAGAACAAATGCTGGGTAACTTTCCGCTGGACTCATTTCACTGGCATTATCATCTTCATCTCACTCGGACGTTAGATAACCATAGCAGTTGAAAAAGCGTCGTAAAATATCCAGTTAAAAATGTACATATATCCAGCGGCTAAGAAGTAATTCCTCGTGTCTGTAAATTTGCAGGTGAATAAAAAAACTGTTATAATCGTCTTCGTTAACTGGAACATTAGCGCGTGCGTGTACAGGAAGGCATGCAGAGTGGGTTTAATTATGTTCGTGACAATTGGATTAGGATGTCAACATACTGTTCAGTAGGGTGGAGTGAAAATATGGAGTTTATGGAATCAAAATGTAATACCAGGGAAAAGTTGTGGAGATGATATCATAAAGAATAATGCAAAATATATTTTCTCTAGATTAATATTTAGACTCTCACTCTGAGAGAGGAACATAGGTTAAGGGTGTTTGAGAATAAGGTGCCTAGAAAAATATTTGGGGCTAAGCGGGATGAAGTTACAGGAGAATGGAGAAAGTTACACATCGCAGAACTGCACGCATTGTATTCTTCACCTGACATAATTAGGAACATTAAATCCAGACGTTTGAGATGGGCAGGGCATGTAGCACGTATGGGCGAATCCAGAAATGCATATAGAGTGTTAGTTGGGAGACCGGAGGGAAAAAGACCTTTAGGGAGGCCGAGACGTAGATGGGAAGATAATATTAAAATGGATTTGAGGGAGGTGGGATATGATGATAGAGACTGGATTAATCTTGCACAGGATAGGGACCGATTGCGGGCTTATGTGAGGGTGGCAATGAACCTTCGGGTTCCTAAAAGCCATTTGTAAGTAAGTAAGTAATATTTAGAGGTGTCCCAAGAGCATCATATTTTGAAATTTTCACAAAATTTTGAGGTTCAGATTTTTTGGCGAGAGAACATTCTCCAGTGATTTAATATGAACAGGATACCAGGATAATGTAAAAAAAATGTGAAAAGACTCTGCATATTTTTGGTCCCCTGTTATTTCATCTTGAAGTGTCACAGAAACCTCAATTTATAAGAAAATTGGGAATAGTCATAAAATTCTTAGGTATGATGTAATTAATATAATAAAACAATGGGAATTCATTTTTCTTATGTTGCAGGGTATTTAAATCAGAATATCTCTAAAATTAATATAAAAAATCTGACCTACCCTGTATTCGCAATGCCAGAGGAGCTGAATCCATCACAGTCACCTATGTATCATGACGTAATGAAATATTATCTATAATAATAGTTTTATTTTCCCTCGCAGAGTTAAGGCCATCAGGCCTTCTCTTCCACTCAGCCAGGATCTAATCACATACAGAAAAATACATACCGTTATATAAATATTAACTTAAAAATAATAATAAACATAATGAAGTAAAAAGAGAGATTGAATACATATACACAATCAGTATTAACTTTAAAATAACAGTAATAAAATATATATATATAATAAAAAAGAGACTGAATACATAATCACAAACAAGAAAATACATTCTAGTATACAATTATTAACTAAAAAAATAATTAATACATATGAATATAATCTCACAACTAAAGGAATAATACAATTAGTATGATCAGGAACTGAATGAGGTAGAAACAAATAGTAAGAATAAAAACGTTCGAGATTTATATAAGGGTATAAAGGAATTTAAGAACGGATATCAGCCAAGGGTAAACGTGATCAAGGATGAGAATGGTGACTTGCTTGCAGACTCTCCATCAATCCTAAACAGATGGAAAAACTATTTTGCGCAACTACTAAATGTACATAGGCCAAATAGAAATGATCGGGACGATATTGAAATACAAACTGCTGAGCCATTTATACCCGAACCCACGCTTTCAGAAGTCGAAATTGCGATAGAAAATCTGAAAAAGTACAAGTCTTCAGGTATCGATCAAATTCCAGCAGAATTAATACAAGAGGGTGGAAGTGCATTATATAGCGAAATTTATAAACTTGTACTTGCTATTTGGGAAAAGGAAATTGTACCAGAACAATGGAAGGAGTCCATAATTGTACCTATTTTTAAAAAGGGGGACAAAACCAACTGTGATAACTTTCGAGGAATATCACTTTTGTTGACGTCGTACAAAATTTTGTCCAATATTCTTTTGAGAAGATTAACTCCGTACGTAGATGAAATTATTGGGGATCATCAGTGCGGTTTTCGGCGTAATAGATCGACTATTGATCAGATTTTTTGTATTCGGCAGATAATGGAGAAAAAATGGGAGTATAAGGGTACAGTACATCAGTTATTCATAGATTACAAAAAGGCATATGACTCGGTTAAGAGGAAAGTATTATATGATATTCTTATTGAATTTGGTATTCCCAAGAAACTGGTTCGATTAATTAAAGTGTGTCTCAGTGAAACATACAGCAGAGTCCGTATAGGTCAGTTTCTATCTGATCCTTTCCAATTCACTGCGGGCTAAAGCAGGGAGATGCACTATCACCTTTACTTTTTAACTTCGCTTTAGAATATGCCATTAGGAAAGTTCAGGATAACAGGCAGGGTTTGGAATTGAACGGGTTACATCAGCTTCTTGTATGTGCAGATGACGTGAATATGTTAGGAGAAAATACACAAACGGTTAGGGAAAACACGGAAATTTTACTTGAAACAAGTAAAGCGATCGGTTTGGAAGTAAATCCCGAAAATACAAAGTATATGATTATGTCTCGTGACGGGAATATTGTACGAAATGGATATATAAATATTGGAGATTTATCCTTCGAAGAGGTGGAAAAATTCAAATATCTTGGAGCAACAGTAACAAATATAAATGACACTCAGGAGGAAATTAAACGCAGAATAAATATGGGAAATGCGTGTTATTATTCGGTTCAGAAGCTCTTATCATCCAGTCTGTTGTCCAAAAATCTGAAAGTTAGAATTTATAAAACAATTATATTACCGGTTCTTCTGTATGGTTGTGAAACTTGGACTCTCACTCTGAGAGAGGAACATAGGTTCAGGGTGTTTGAGAATAAGGTGCTTAGGAAAATATTTGGGGCTAAGCGGGATGAAGTTACAGGAGAATGGAGAAAGTTACACAACACAGAACTGCACGCATTGTATTCTTCACCTGACATAATTAGGAACATTAAATCCAGACGTTTGAGATGGGCAGGGCATGTAGCACGTATGGGCGAATCCAGAAATGCATATAGAGTGTTAGTTGGGAGACCGGAAGGAAAAAGACCTTTAGGGAGGCCGAGACGTAGATGGGAGGATAATATTAAAATGGATTTGAGGGAGGTGGGGTATGATGATAGAGATTGGCTTAATCTTGCACAGGATAGGGACCTATGGCGGGCTTATGTGAGGGCGGCAATGAACCTTCGGGTTCCTTAAAAGCCATTTGTAAGTATGATCAGCACAACACGTGTTACATTGAGACAATGACAATTACCTAAGGTCCTATCAATTACCTTTCTATGGGTAAAAAATGAATTAAAATCTGACTTCAAATCAAAAGAATCTACTGTTGGAGAGATTTCAGAAAGTGTTGCTATCAAAACTAAGGGAATCCAGGTAAAGGCATGAATTCCCAAAGTCGGTCATACAAGAATATTACAACTGATTCATACTTAGGATAATCAATGCACAAACTTAATGAAGCCTTGTAAGAAACGACATAGTGACAACTAAAATGACAACATTGCAAAATTCAAAGAAGAAGCAAACAAACTATTTGATATATGCAGTTGCAAATGCAAAAATAAAATAATAATAATAATAATAATAATAATAATAATAATAATAATAATAATAATAATAGGCCTAATTGTGATAAAGACCGCCGTGTTCCGAAACAAGAAAGAATGTTTTACTAGAGCAAGGAACAGAAAGAAGGATGATTGGAATTGTTGATTTACATACCACTGAGAAAGAAATGAAAAAGAAAACAAGAATAAATTCTAACTAAAAGAAATAAATATACTAAAATGGAATTTTTGTCATATTTTATGTAAAATATTATATATATTTTGTCCCTTTGGATCCCCTCAAAAATACTGTATACTGCAACCCCAATTTAGAATCTTCCAAATAAAGTTTAAATATATGATTTTACAGCAATTCATCAGCTATGTAATGAAAAAGAAAATAATAGAACAAATATAAAAAGAGGCAAAAAATTATAATTTTAAGAAACTTCAAAGCCCTTGGGGCATCTCAAAAATTAAATATAGAAACTCCATATTTTTCGCATTCCTAAGTTAAGTGAAAATACAGATTTTTGCAACTATTACACTTAGAAAACAGATAAAAAAATTTTCATGTGGAGATTCACTCCACCCTACTGTTCAGCCAGCCTGAAAGTGATCCCTAATCGTTTCAGGGCATTCAAAATTAGACAGACCGTTAGAAAATTCAAAATGGTGGTAGTTTACTGTGCAGTGATAAAGCATTTCCCTCATAACTCATAAACTTGTTAACTTTTTCATGTTCCCTCTCTTTTATTTTATTGCTGAAACTCATGTTTACAATATCTTTCAACTCCCATTCCTTAATAAATATATATATATATATATATATATATATATATATATATATATATATATAATTTGAACTGGTAATGGAAATTACGGAAAAACGGATGAACGGATTTTAATAAACGACCCCTCATTTTGAAGCTTGGAACCCAAAGTTTTTCGGAAAAGTAGTAGTTTTCAGTGAAATGTCAATTTTCCTACATCATTTTCCTTTTTTCCAAAATCCATCTTTCGTCAGTTTTGAGAACTAATTAATTGCATTCACGGCCGACTTGATTGAATTTCAGAACAAAACACAAACTACAATAAACAATAGGCTATTACACGAAGGCCATGACCTGCAGGATTGCCGACATATTTAGAGCTCAATTCAATTTGTTATTAAAAACTGATTCTGCAGTGTATAATTTTCTGAGTACAGCTGTGTATTGGATATTCAAATCTACGAAACCTGAGGTGGTTTGATGACATTATTACCATTAGAAATTAAATATTATTGTAGTTAATATCATGATGCATCTATTTTTCATTAATTGTATATAATATTGATGCTATATTGATGACATGAAAGTGAAACGTTTTGTGGTTATGTAAGTGAATGTAGAGAATATCTTAATTTAGATCTTCATTTCTATAATTTACTGAGTGGCTCCTATATATAACTACAAAATTTAAGATAATAATATTGTTATTAAAAATGAAATATTTTTATACTTATTAACCCAGTGGGTTGGGTCTTTTTCATATACTTAATGACGGTGTAGTGTAGATATTGATATGTGTCATTGTCTTCAGTATTGGCTCGAGAGAGCGCAAAAATTACAGTTCCTAAGGAAAGCTAAAAAGGTATTACTCACTGATAAAATAAGAGGCCTAGAAATTTTTGTAATCTCCAGATCATTTCAGCAAGATCTCTTAGTAGGATAAAATGATTTTACCGTCTACATTTCAAGTTCTACATGCAGCAGCTATACGAAAATGCTATTTTTCGAAAGTTTAGCAAACCTGACATTTTTGTAACTTTTGCCTACAATCCACAATGACCTGAAATAGCTACTGCTATCGTCCTGACATTGATATTTGCGTTTTCGCGTTGAAACTGAAAAACTGAAGTTGGATAGGTTCAAGAGAAAGTATTTGGCCTAAAAAAAATACATTCAGAGGGAGTATGTTTCATTATTATGGGAGCAAATAACTATTGAAAAGACAAGTATTCTTCATTGAAAATAAATCTGAAAAATTTTTATTTGAACGTCTAACGAACTTAGTTTGCAGCAGTATTTGCTGCACAAGCCACTAGTTTTCTTTATTTTGTGTTAGAAGAAAATATTGATATTTGACCATTTTTTTAAACGAAATTATTTTTATCAGACAATCTATCAAAGGTAGAGAAGTGATGTTGCATCATATTGTAGATATGACATGCATAAGTACACACAAAAAATTTCATCACAGAATGTTGAATAGTTTTTGAGTTATGTGGGAAATGCTTCATCACTGCACAGTGAACTGAATTTTGAAATAAAAAATGTAAATAATTTTTTTAAATCATAATTTTTTTTTCATATAGCAGAAGGGCAGTGTTTTACACATACTAACTTGTATTATTGTACAAGATACAGTAATGGAGGAAAAAAATGTTGAATATTTCCAAAATTTTACTGCTGTTAGCTGTACCTAACCTCTTAAGAAACCAGTGATTAGGAAACAGGAGTACCTCCAAATAATCAACCTGAATATAGAATAATTTTTCTCGGGTTCTCAGCAATCAATCCCTGAAGAAGGCGGCAGAGCTAGCCATCGAAAGCTGGAAGCAACTATCAAACTCATCTGGCTGAGAACCCGAGAAGAATTATTCCACATCCAACGTCGGGAAAGCCTCAAGTCCAACCTGAATATACAGTACTTACTTACAAATGGCTTTTAGTGAACCCGAGGTTCATTGCCGCCCTCACATAAGCCCACCATCGGTCCCTATCCTGAGCAAGATTAATCCAGTTCCTACTATCATACCCCCACCTCCCTCAGATCCATTTTAATATTATTCTCCCATCTACGTCTCAATCTCCCCAAAGATCTGTTTCCCTCCGGTCTCCCAACTAACACTCTGTATGCATTTCTGGATTCACCCATACGTGCTACATGCCCTGCTTATCTCAAAAGTCTGGATTTAATGTTCCTAATTATGTCAGGTGAAGAATATAATGCGTGCAGTTCTAACTTTCTCCATTCTCCTGTAACTTCATCTTAGCCCCAAATATTTCCTAAGCACCTTGATCTCGAACACCCAACCTAATTATTAGTTGTTTAATAAATTCTCTTTACCAGAATTAAAATCCTGTTTCCGGCATGGCAAATTAATGCATGAACGGTTCAAAATAACGGTGTGTCATTAACTTATCATAGTGAAATTCCTCGTTAATACGACCTCAACCATAAAAACGTCTCAGAGAGATATTTTACGAATGCACAAAAAGGAATGTAGTGGGTATCATTAGTTGAAAGCGCTGCGGTAATTTGCTAACGCATTATTCTAACTTCGTTGAAACATAAAACGTCATTACGAAGTGTGGAGCGAGCAACAGCAATTGGTGCGTAAAAAGTAAAATCGAGAGTGGAATGCTGAAAGTCTGCTTCTGCGCTGCCTTGGGTGGCAAACGTTGAGCAGGATTTACTACCAAAACATAATCCTACAGCTGTGTGGTAGATACTGTACACTTCCACTTTCCGTTCATGTTGTAAGTCGGTCTAGTTTATACTGAAGTGGTTAAAATTGTATCAATTTATGTATGTATGTATGTATGTAATGTATGTATGTATGTATGTATGTATGTATGTATGTATGTATGTATGTATGTATTTATTCACACTGCAATGGGTATATACCCGGTGGCAGTGGTAACTAATTACACTCAAATAAAGACAATGATAAACGCAAATAATAAAAAAATACAATTAATAATAATACTAATAATTAATAACAACAATAATTAATAATAATAATAATAATAATAATAATAATAATAATAATAACAGGGAACATCCTAAATTAAATGAAGCACGATCAGTTAAAATAACATTCAAAGTAAATCTAATTTGTATCTTAAACCTATGTTCGAACTAAAACCCACGAGTATGATATGTTCATATCTGCACAAGTACCTTTCAACACTACACTCATTTCGCTGTAAACTCACTCACTGCACTACAACTACGACACATTTCACTGATTCTATCCTGATTTCACTAACACTTCAAAAACATTTCACTGTTCAAATACTTTGCACTGCCACTATAAACTATACAGCTTAACTGACAAGAACACGTTTCATTTACTCAACACACTTCACTGACACAATATAATTCTTCACTGATAGAACACTTCAATAACGAAATATCAATTACACCCTTTAAATACTGTGTATAATTATCGTCTATTAGTAAAGTCCTTAAGCCTATTTTAAATACATTTTTGGTTGTTGGTAAAGCCTTTAGTAAGTCTGCAGGTAAAGCATTCCAGTCCCTGATAGTACGATTGAGAAAAGAAAACTTTCCAGTGTCCATCCTCTGTCTTCTTTCCCTCAGTTTATAAGAGTGATCGTTCCTTGAAGAGTAATTTGGCGGCTGCAACCTATTTTTTATTTCTCTCCAGGCAGGCTCACCTCTATATGTTTTGAACAGTGCGTATAATCGAATTCGCGTTCTCCTGTCCGTGAGTGTATCCCATTTTAATGGTGAATTTTTCCGACAACACTTGAGAGCCCGTTTTTGAATCTTTTCCAGTGTCTTAATATGTTCTAATCTGTAAGGATCCCAACATGCAGCACCATATTCCATTACTGGACGTACTAGTGATTTATATGCAATCTCTTTGGATTTATCAGAACCTTTTCTTAGTACCCTCATCACAAAGTGTAACGCTCTCCATGCTTTTCCCGCTGTGTCTGTAACGTGTTCCCTCCAGCCGAGATCGCTGCTAAATGTTATTCCTAGGTATTTACATTTGTTAACTTCCGGAATGGTTTCACCCCCTAACGTATACGATGCGATTATTTTATTTCTTTTCCTTTTAAAGCTGTTGGCTTTGCTCTTTAGAGAATTTATTTTCATTTTTATATGAAGCATTGCATAATAAATTTGATATTACGTACGAAACTTGGCCTGATATGATATTATCTATATAAGTTATATGGAACAGTCCACTACGTGGAGAAACGGTTAGCATGTCTGACCGTGAAATGAGCTGGCCCGGCTTCAAATCCTGGTTGGGAGAAATTACCTGGTCGAGGTTTTCCCGGGGTTTTCCCACAACCCATTAAAAGCAAATAGTGCGTAACTTTCAGCGCTGGATCTTCACTCATTTCGCTGGCATTATCAACTTCACCTTCATTCAGACGCTAGATAACTATCGCAGTTAATAAAGCGTCGTAAAATAAGTCACTAAAAATGATATGCGAAACATGGCATGACAAAACATATATATTAGTATGTAACATGAAATAAAACATATTCGGAGCGTGACAATTATAAACATAACACGTACAAAACATAGCATGATAAAACTGATGTGCACGAAAAATAGCATGGTAAACATGATATATACGAAACATAACATGGTAAACGTGATATTTGTGGAACATGGCATTATAAACGTGACATGTATGGATCATGGCATGGTAAACGTGACATGTATGGATCATGGCATGGTAACGTGACATGTATGGATCATGGCATGGTAACGTGACATGTATGGATCATGGCATGGTAAACGTGACATGTATGGATCATGGCATGGTAACGTGACATGTATGGATCATGGCATGGTAAACGTGACATGTATGGATCATGGCATGATAACGTGACATGTATGGATCATGGCATGGTAACGTGACATGTATGGATCATGGCATGGTAAACGTGTCATGTATGGATCATGGCATGGTAACGTGACATGTATGGATCATGGCATGATAACGTGACATGTATGGATCATGGCATGATAAACGTGACATGCATGGATCATGGCATGATAAACGTGACATGCATGGATCATGGCATGATAAACGTGACATGTATGGATCATGGCATGGTAAACGTGACATGTATGGATCATGGCATGGTAAACGTGACATGTATGGATCATGGCATGGTAAACGTGGCATGCATGGATCATGACATGATAAACGTGACATGTATGGATCATGGCATGATAAACGTGATGTGTATGGATCATGGCATGATAAAAGTGACTTGTACGGAACATGGGACGATAAATGTGAAATGTGCGGAACATAGCATGTAAAATATGTTACGAAAATAGTGTGTGAACATATGTACGGAAAATATTATGATGAATTTGATATGTGCAAAACTTTATATTATCTACGAAATAAAATTTACATTCACACTTGGACTAGAGCAATCGATTTTAATGACGATAAAACCATTGACGTGCCTGCAGCAAGAGAAACAGGCCTAAATCTGTGGGTTATTATTATTATTATTATTATTATTATTATTATTATTATATTATTATTATTATTATATCCACAAACGATTAGGGAAAACAAGGAAATTTTACTTGAAGGAAGTAAAGCGTTGAGTTTGGAAGTAAATCCCGAAAAGACAAAGTATATGATTATGTCTCGTGACCAGAATATTGTACGAAATGAAACTATAAAAGTTGGAGATTTATCCTTCGAAGAGGTGGAAAAATTCAAATATCTTGGAGCAACAGTAACAAATATAACTCAGACTCGGGAGGAAATTAAACGCAGAATAAATATGGGAAGTCCTGTTATTATTCGGTTGAGAAGCTTTTATCATCCAGTCTGCTGTCAAAAAATCTGAAAGTTAGAATTTGTAAAACAATTATATTACCGGTTGTTCTGTATGGTTATGAAACTTGGACTCTCACTTTGAGAGAGGAACAGAGATTAAGGGTCTTTGGCAATAAGGTTCTTAGGAAAATATGTGAGGCTGAAAGGAACGAAGTTACAGGAAAATGGAGAAAGTTACACAACACAGACCTGCACGCATTGTATTCTTCACCTGACATAATTAGGAACATTAAATGCAGACGTTTGAGATGGACAGGGCATGTAGCACGTATGGATGAATCGAGAAATGCATATAGAGTGTTAGTTGGGAGGCCGGAGGGAAAGAAAAGTTTGGGGAGGCCGAGTCGTAGATGGAAGGATAATATTAAAATGGATTTGAGGGAGGTGGGATATTATCACAGTCCAGTATATACAGTCACGAAGCTTGAGTTTTGAGGGTGCTAGAAACAATAGACTGTGACGGTACTATTTTGCATTGCCTGTGATGAGGCGATATTAGCGATCCTAGTGGTGAGCAACTATCGAATGTTTGCATATTTACTACGTATTGAGCTTCGCGACTGTATATACTAGACTGTGATATTATGATAGAGACTGGATTAATCTTGCTCAGGATAAGGACCAATAGCGGGCTTATGTGAGAGCGGCAATGAACCTCCGGGTTCCTTAAAAGCCATTTGTAACTAAGTAACTATTATTATACCAAAGTTAATGGCATTTTATAATGATTTTCTCTTAAGTTTCGATTATAGCGAGGTGTTGTGATAACTAAATCCTGACCTCTGGCTCTAGCTTGTAGGTTCCTAACTTCGGGCGTTGAGTTATCCTTGACGGGAATTTTGCGTATATCAGGGTTTGGTGAAAATGAATACGCTCGTACATTTAAATATAATTCCATATGGACTGTCAAACACTTGTCGCGTCATACTGTCGATCATAAACAATACCCACCTGTCACTTAAGGATGTGGGAAGTCCGTGCAATTTCCTTTTGTTATCTGTTTGACAACACACTTCTTCGCGTCTTCGCTTTCGAAACCGCCGAGCTCCACCGAACATGGTATAGTGAAGCAGCTTGAATGTTTCCTTGAAAACCCATTATCGCAAGATGCCTGTTTGTTCTGTCGCTCTCGCTGAAAACTTCCAATTCCTCCCTTCTTGTGCAAGTTACTCGAGACGGAATGACTTCCAGAGGATCACAGGAAACTGCTACAAAACTCTGGACGAAGCGACGACAGAAGTTGGCGTTTCAATAGGCGAGACAGACTGTCGTTCTTCTACCGATCCACACGTTGTTCTAGGAGTACAGTTCCTACATCAGTGTCTTAATCAAATTCTTCTGCTGGACTAACTCTACATCCGAGTATAAATGTTTACCTACTATTCTAGTTTTTTTTTTTTTGTAATTGGTTATTTTAGGACGCTTAATCTACTGCTATGGTTATCTAGTCTCAGGTCCGGTTTTATAAATACGGTTAATCTAAAGATTATGTTAAACCTAACCATGAGTTTAAGGGTATATGTAGGTACGTGAACGACCACAAATATTATCAGAAAATGCAGGCTCTAAATTTCTAAAATTTTATAAGGAAATGAACTCACATTTGGACAAAAATTACAAGGTGCCACAACAAGACTTATTAGAGCTTAAATATCTGATAAAAGTATAAAAAAGTTACTAATAATATTTATTTACTTTTTACTTTAAGTTAAATTTTCCAAAATTTGAAAATTTTCACACATATTATTTTACAACTCCAGAACCATTAGAGAGAGAATTATGACATATTGCACACTGATTTAACATACATTTATTCAAAAGATGGACTATAATAAAGCATATTTCTTTGAAAATAGAAAAATTAGGTCACAAAACATTATGTAAATTTTAATATATTTTATATAGGGCAAATAAAAAAATAATTATATTAAAACAAACAACTCTACATGTCTGAGAGTAGTCTACTTTTCAGAAATAAGTGTTTATTACATGCAGGAAAAATATTAAAGATGTCAGAGAGACCATAACAATGTTATGGTTACCAAATGATGTAACTGCAGATTTTTTTTTTTTTCGTACTTTGATAAAACTGGTTTGAAAAATATTATTAGTAACCTTTTTTATACTTTTATCAGATATTTAAGTTCTAATAAGTCTTGTTCTGATATCTTGTAATTTTTGTCCAATTGTGAGTTCATTTTGTTATAAAATTTTAGAAATTTAGAGCTTGCATTTTCTATTAATATTTGTGGTCGTTCATGTACATATACCCTTAACTCAACATGCCGGGATATCTTATGTGAAGTTTTACCGCTAGATGGCAGGAGCGTTCCATGCGGCGCAACATGTTGTAGGGCTATGTTATGTCATATGCTACAGTTGATTACGTTTTGCCGCTCGTTGGTTTTCTGTGCGTGTCAAAATTATATTTACAATTATTTTCTATAACCTAGTATAATTTAATATAATTCAGTATTTTCTTACCTCATAATTTAATTTAATTCACAATAAATAATAACGTGAACTTGTATAATATTGAGCGATTTCCCTTAAGAGCTGGATGGGGAAATCTGCAGTATGCAGAATATAGATACGAGTAATTTGAATGTTCATGAACCTAAACGAGAACTTTGAGAACAATATGCACGAATAAAAAAATAGGAACTATGTCGAAGGTGGATATCATCTTTAATCATTAGTATTTACGAACCGTACGCTAAAAACAGGATATGCAGCCACCAATGTGTTTTTTTTATAGGGAAGGGACTATCGAGATTGAATTCCTTGTATTTTTTTTCTGTAGTTGCAGAAAGATCAAATGCAATTTTGAATAGGATATAATATGATCGCAGTAGTTTCACGATTAATCGTGCGTTTTGTAGGTTAAGAACATGCAGTTTTTAATACTATGTAGGATGATTTTGAAAATTTGAAGTTAAAACATGGTTTTGATAATTAGGGTACAGTACATTAAAACATAATTCACGAAATGGATTTCAGTACGGATCGTCCTGGATAATAAGCATCCCAGTTTATTGAGAGTTTAATGCAGGCGTAAACTTCGGAGACTCCTACAACTACTCCATAATATAATCTAAGCTAACATAGCTTGCTGTCGAGGTTGCATATGTCTTTATTAATTTTTGTTTTTCCTCTTCCAAAATGAAACTGTAGTCAACAATTTCTTACTTGAAGTAGTTACTTTTATTTAATAGCTAGCACTTTCGAGGCGCAATTTAATTACTTATATTTTTAAAGTTTAAAGCATATATTCAGAATATTTCGGGACCTGATTGAAGACAAAAAGCTTTCCCTGGTTTTTACATATAGGAACATAACAAAAATTTGCTATTGTTAGTTGTTTTTAAGAGTATTTAATATACTAATACACTACGTATATCCTCAATGTTTATATACCGAAAAACAAATGCACACGCAAAGCGCATCCCACAAAGTACACGTGCGCTATCTGTTGGTGCTAGTTTAGGATATCCCTATTACAGAGTCTCGGTAAAGTTAAACCGTGGTGGAATACGATTGGTATTACTGCTAGGAAAGAAAAGAAGAACATCGCAACTATTTAATTATATTATTGATTTAAAACAGCCGACGCTCGTGGAGAATCTTCATTAAGATACATCTTTGTTCTTCGATATCAGAGAGAATATCATAAAAAAAACCTAAAGAGGACCAATACCGCGTATGCTTGTCAGACTTAACCTCAAAAGATAGATAATTTGTAGAAACAAAAGCCGCCCTAAATAAGGGTTCGAAAGATCGGCCTACTAATCAATTCATAAAGAATAATAAGTAAACAAAACAATTTTGTGACACTCGGAAAGAAAAAGAAAAAAACATTAAGATAAGAAAACGTAGGAAATCATTTACAATAAAAATTTTGTTGGGTACAAATGATTACTAATTATAGCTAAGGATGATTTTAACACCTGAGATCCTATGGCATCAATCGTTGCATCAGAAATTTTATATTGTTTAAGTTGATTTAAAGTTTCACGTGGGATCGTGCCACGGGCACCGAACATGAACCCAAAAACTGTCCAATGTGTAATGTGGTATTGTGCTCCAAGATGCTGACAACAAGGCTCATATATGACTTGTTTTTCACGACACACCTCTTGTGGCTGTTGCTCATGCATCTCAAAACGGATTGTGGGATCAAGAATGACACCCTTATCCTTCTGCCGATCAATTATGATGATATCAGCCCGTCTAGTAGAGCCATCAGAAGAGACGCAACAAACCTCCTCATAAACCTCATAGGAAGCATTCTGATGGATTGAAGTTGCGATGAGAGAACGAACCGTATTATGTCTGTTGATTCGAGCAATTCTCCATGACGGCAGAAACCCAAGACGTGAGGAAGCGTTTCTTGCTCGTCGCATCTTCTGCAACGGGTTGAGTCAAGAGTTCTACCAGGGAGAGTACGTACAGGTAATGTACGCCCACTGACTGCTCGAAAGTCCTTTTTTGGTTGAGATCCACGAATTACCTTTCTTCCAGTGAGAATAGAAAACAACTCCCAAACCTTTACTTTTCAATTTGCTCCATTGATGAAAAGAATCTTCGCGCAATGCTTTTCTTAGTTTTTGAGAAGAACGCTGGCTACCAACGTTATACTCCCGAACACAATGCAACCAAGCTAAACCTTGCATGACCATCCGCGGTGTAGCTCCATACAGAATCAACTGAGTAATGAAGTAATAATATTAGTGTGCGTATTTTGTGTGTTGTCTAGAATGTATACGAAACAGAATTCAGTAAAACAATAAAATTATTTTTACGAGTCTAGTAAAATTAGGTAATATTATTACTGTGTTTATAAATCAGGTCCTACAGTAAATCTTACCAGGAGACTGTCTGCCACACACAGTACAATGCGCAATAGATTTATAGTAGATTTACGGACATCTCCGAAATCTTCCATCGTTTTCAGTATGTCTACTACCAGAGGAAAAATAGTGTAGCACAACTAGTAACTGACGCAGAGATTCAACAGAATGTTTTCAAAAATAAAAAAGAAATCATTTATCTTTGAAATAATCTTTAAATTCAAACCCTAAAGCACATATTTTTGCACTTTCTCATTTTTATGTTGTATGTTGTATCCCATTTTCAATTTTTCGAAACAAGGTTAGGACTATAAGCCTAATTCTGAAGGTTAGGACTGTCTGCTTCGAAAACCTCAATCTGATTTAAAACTTACTAGTGACTTGTGCAGCAAATGCTGCTGCAAACTAAGTTCGTTAGACGTTCAAATAAACATTTTTCAGATTTATTTTCAATGAAGAATACTTGTCTTTTTGATAGTTATTTGCTTCCATAATAATGAAACATACTCCCTCTGAATGGATTTTTTTAGGCCAAATACTTTTCTTGAACCTATCCAACTCCAGTTTTTGAGTTTCAACGCGAAAACGCAAGTATCAATGTCAGGACGATAGCAATAAAAAAGCTATTTCAGGTCATTGTGGATTGTAGGAAAAAGTTAAAAAATGTCAGGTTTGCTAATGCTGGAACAAAATTTTCTAGGCCTCTTATTTTATCAGTAAGTAATACCTTTTGATCTTTCCTTAGGAACTGTAATTTTTGCGCTCTCTCGAGCCAATACTGAAGACAATGACACATATCAATATATACACTACATCGCCATTAAGTATATGGAAAAGACCCAACCCCACTGTGTTAATAAATATAAAACTATTTTATTTTTAATAACAATATTATTATTTTACTTAAGTTTTGTAGTTATATATAGCAGCCACTCAGTAAATTATAGAAATGAAGATCTAAATTAAGATATTCTCTACATTTACTTACATAACCTCAAAACGTTTCACTTTCATGTCATCAATATAGCATCAATATTATGTACAATTAATGAAAAATAGACGCATCATGATATTAACTGTAATAATATTTAATTTATAATGGTGACAATGTCATCAAACCACCTCAAATTTCGTAGATTCGAATATCTAATACACAGCTGTACTCAGAAAATTATACACTGCAGAATCAGTTTTTAATAACAAATTGAATTGAGCTCTAAATATGTCGGCAATCCTGCAGGTCATGGCCTTCGTGTAATAGCCTATTGTTTATTGTAGTGTGTTTTGTTCTGAAATTCAATCAAGTCGGCCGTGATTCAATAAAATTAATTCTCAAAACTGACAACAGATGGATTTTGGAAAATAGGAAAATTATGTAGGAAAATTGACATTTCACTGAAAACTACTACTTTTCCGAAAAACTTTGGGTTCCAAGCTTCAAAATGAGGGGCCATTTATTAAAATCCGTTCAGTCGTTTTCCCGTAATTTCCATTACCAGTTCAAATTATATATATAGATGTTCATTTATATATATTTCAAAGTGGTGCACTTTATTTCGAAAAATTCTCGGCCGCCGTGGTCATTCAGTAATATTGATCACTCACATATCGTCACTCATAAGTTCTTGAAAAACATCTGCAATATCCATATATATTGCGGGAACCACCATCTTGCACTGTTGAGCCTTGAACTGCAGTTTAAACGGCAGAGAACTGCCGATAAGTTAAACTCAAGTTAACTCAAGCTGAACTGGTAGTAAGGTTTATAATACGAAGCAGAACGAAAAACTTCAGTTTAAACTGAACGTAAGGTTTAAACGGCGTTTATAATACCGGTGAATACCAATGAGATAAAAGTGTTAATGCCAGCGAAATGAGTCCATGGTCCAGCGCCGAAAGTCACCCTACATTTACTCTTGATGGGTTGAGGGAAAACCCCGCAAAAACCTCAACCAGGTAACTTGTCCCAGCCAGAATTTGAACCCAAACCTGCTCGTTCACGGTCAGGCATGCGAACCGTTACTCCACAGCGCTGGACCAAAGTAGTAGTTACTGATTTCAGATAGGTACAGAATTGGAAATTTTTGTGCTGAATACTTTCAAGGCAAGCATTTTCATTGGGGAGTTCCGTCTAAAGCTGTTTTTATGTAATAATTTAAAAAAAAAATCTTTGAAACTGGTTTTTGTAAATCGCTGTTTTATGCAGTTTTAAATGTGATGGCTTGTGTTCTTTCTGTAGTAAGAATTATCTGTCATGAATTGACTCGTAGATATTGTAATATTGCATAAGCAATACCTCCTCCATACTTCGTGGTATGAGAACGTATAAATTTAATTTATCTTGAAAGCTTTTTTGTCATGATGACACGCACACTACTATGATGGTACCAGTACCTACCTTCACGTAATCACCAAGGCCCGCTTGTTCCAGTCAGTGACTGCGTTACTGGTTGCGTGCAGCAATAACAAGCAAAACATTGGCCTACTCACTTACCTGTCAATAGCACACTTCGTTTTGTCAGTTCACCACAAACTGTTCTTCAACAAAATACGAATATATCCATTCATAATCAGTTTCACATCACACATTATCGAGAATATTCTTGAGATTTCTCCATCAATTTCGAGTTCTACAAAGTGATAATGTTTTATAATATCTAACTAATTTCTCTACCACTCATATTAGAATTACGTAACTGTAAATACAGTTCATATACAAAATATTCCGATTCTTTTGTAGTTAAAGGGAGTCTGTATACCGAATTTTGACAAAAAAAAATGAATTTATTTCTCGGAAATGCTGAATAAATATTTTTGCTGTACGTTTCTGCGAATCCTTAGATTTATGCAGAAGATCGAAGTCACAGTTTGTACCATATCATTATTTGAAATCAAATATTTTAGTGTCAGTCTATTACATAGGAATGTATTCACAGCAATGAATGTCAATATTTAATAGACTTAATTAATGCTATTGCAACAAACATAACAAATAAACATATGAGGATGGTGATATAATAATAATAATAATAATAATAATAATAATAATAATAATAATAATAGTACTTACTTACAAATAGATTTTAAGGAACCCGGAGGTTCATTGCCGCCCTCACATAAGCCCGCCATCGGTCCCTATCGTGTGCAAGATTAATCCAATCTCTATCATCATATCCCACCTTCCTCAAATCCATTTTAATATTATCCTCCCATCTACGTCTCGGCTTCCCCAAAGGTCTTTTTTTACTCTGGCCTCCCAACTAACACTCTATATGCATTTCTGGATTCGCCCATACGTGCTACATGCCCTGCCCATCTCAAACGTTTGGATGATGATGATGATGATGATGATGATGATGATGATGATGTTCTCATCTTCTGGTTGAGGTTCTGGCTGATATGTACTTCTATTACCAGGCAGTGCATCTCACTTGACGATATGTGTCAGGGGAAGAACAATTGTTTGTATAGATCTGACGTCTGACTAGTGTAATATGTACGGTAGCTAGTCGGCGATGTATGCAATGGAGGGGAAAGGAACTGGTCATCCTACCACATTATCTCTTGACCTAGTTTCTCAAAAGTGGTGCCTTCTTGGTATCACTTGTGAGGTTCAGATCTGTCTTTGGACAGTAGACTAAACAACAACAATAACTTTCTGAGTCCTGAGGGTATGGTATAGTAGACCATACTTCATACATGATTGTGATATAAGATGTATGTGCAGAAACCCGAAGTATAGTATAATATACTGCATTTGTACCCTAACTGTAACCTGCAGAATTTTTTCATCATTTTTCCTCATGTCAGTGACTTTTTTTAAGTGTAGAATTATATTGAACTTTAAAATTAAACAACAAATGTCTCAGGACTCGGGATGATAATAATAATAATAATAATAATAATAATAATAATAATAATTACTTACTTACTAATGGCTTTTAAGGAACCGCAGGTTCATTGCCGCCCTCACATAAGCCCGCCATCGGTCCCTATCGTCTGCAAGATTAATCCAATCTCTATCATCATATCCCACCTCCTCAAATCCATTTTAATATTATCCTCCCATCTACGTCTCGGCCTCCCCAAATGTCTTTTTCCCCTCCGGCCGCCCAACTAACAGTCTATATGCATTTCTGGATTCGCCCATACGTGCTACATGCTGCTCATTCAAAACTGAGATTTTTATCAAATCAGGTTTGGATAAGGTGATTTAGTTTTTATTGATCCGTTTTTATGATGTTTTATATTTGATTTTACATTGTTGACAGTTCGGACTTTATACATTGAATATTTTATAAAATTTTATGGTTTTAAAATATGATTGACAAGTTATCCTCGGTGGCCTTAGTTTTATTGTTTTTTTGTTCGTCTTGAATACCACCTAGTGTGGTAGAATTGCTCACTTTTATGATTCTGTAGAAATCACCTTATGTATACTGCATTTGTGTGCCTCGTTTTATCGTGACAACGTTTTTTAGTTATTTTAGCACTCTGATTATTATATTATTTATGTATTTGTTACATTAAGAATTTTAGATAAGGGTGCAAATGATGATGTAGCTGACGCGCCCTTCTTAAACCCTACTACTACTACTGCTACATGCTCTGCCCATTCAAACGTCTGATGATGATGATGACGATAACGATAATATGATAATAATAATAATAATAATAATAATAACAATAATAATAATAATATTAATTTCTGAGCCCTGAGGGTATGGTATACTAGAACATACTTCTTACATGATTATGATATAAGATGTATGTGCAGAAACCCGAAGTATAGTATAATATACCTGCATTTGTGCCCTAACTGTAACCTGCAGAATTTTTCAGGATTTTTCCTCATGTCAGTGACTTTTTTTTAAGTGTAGAATTATATTGAACTTTAAAATTAAACAACAAATGTCTCAGGACTCGGGATGATGATGATGATGATGATGATGATAATAATAATAATAATAATAATAATAATAATAATAATGGGCGGGCCTCCTTCACCTTGTGGACCCCTGGACATTTGCCAGCCTAACCATCCTTTTGTTAGGCCTATGCCCCTGGTGATGACCGAGAGAGAGTTGCCTTGTAAGCCGACAATATAGCCCAAAACTTCATTTTCACCCTAAAATTGGAGTTACGTCATACCAGAATTGGAATCTGCATGTCATATGCCAAATGTAATTCGATACAGAAATGCATATTGCATAAATATTTAAACTACTTATATTTCCCAGAGGAGAGCTTGCATACGACTTTGACTGACAAGTGAGAGTCAACAGTGATGTCATTTCAAACAAACTGCACGCGAATTAATAGCAGTGACGCTCCATGGACGTGCGAGATACGTGCGACTGCTCGAAGGTGAACCGCGTCTGTCTACACCCGCATGGCGATCTTTTATGTACCTATTACATCATTCTGCCGCGCTGCCCTGTTAATTCCATCTGCGAGTCAGCTGTCCTCCCCACACTGGACGTTTTCTGCACACAACCTCGACAGATTTCTTGAAATATTGCCACCGACTCATTCTCTCAGATGTTAACTCTTACGGATTCTTTGAAATATCTCGTAAAGATTCTCTAAGATATTATCCCCGACAGATTCTGAGAGATATCACCGCATTATCACATCTTCAACTCTAAATAGCATCTGTCGTTTTGAAGTATCCTCGAATTTAGTAATGTCTTTACATTCTACCTGAAGAAGAACTCTTCCCAATATTTATAAAGAAAACTGGCCTGAAACATTAAGACAGTTTCTTTCAAAACTCTTCCCTTTCTAAAAGTATCAACCTGTCTCACGTCTTTTCCTTGACCTTGCTCTTAGTGTTCTTGTGTTCTTGTTTCTTTCCATGATCTTACAGTTCCTGTTGATACTCTTGTTCATTTTATGCATGCTGTTACTGTTTTTGTTTGTTGTTCATGCCTTTTTTGTTTCATCAGCGCTCTTCTTATCAACGCTCTGATTCTTGTCATTTGATGTCATACTCATGTTCTCGCTGTCCTGTATTCATATTCACGTTCTTTGCTTCATTTACTTATATTCATGTCCTTTGTCATATTCATATTGACATAAATATTTATGTTCTTCATTTGGTGTCATATTCATATTCTTGCGGTAGTGTTATATTTCTTTTCTTGCTGTAATGCCATAGTCATTTTACTATTAGTATTCATGTTCTTGCTTTAGTGTTATATTCGTATTTACATTCATATTCTTGCTTTAAATTAATATTAATATCAATATCCATACACTTCTTTTGGTGTCATATTCTTATTATTATTATTCATGTTCTTGCTTTAGTGTCATGTTGATATTTATATTCGTGTTCTTACTCTAAATTCATATTAATATCCTTGTTCTTGTATTATACTCATATTCATGTTCTTGCTTTAGTGTCATATTCATGTTCTTGCGTTAGTGTCATATTTATATTCTTGCTTTAGTGTCTTATTCATATTTATGTTCTTCGGATTATGTATTATAATCTTTCTCGTGTTAAATTTTACAGTACCTTTTTAACATGTTTCAGCCTGTTAACCAGGTACTGTAAAATTTAACACGAGAAAGAGATACATATTCCGAAGTGTATAGTGTTAATAGTTCTGTAATCAAGATGTATTTATGTTCTTACTTTAGTGTTTTATTCATATTCATACTTTAGTGTTATCATATTCACGTGCTTGTTTTAGTGTTATATTCATATTAATATTCATGTTCTTGCTTTATTGCCATCATATTCACGTTCTTGCTTTAGTGTTAGCCTATATTCATATTAATATTCATGTTCTTGCTTTATTACCATCATATTCATGTTCTTGCGTTATTGTTGTTATATTCATGTTCTTGCGTTATTGTTGTTATATTCATGTTCTTGCGTTATTGTTGTTATATTCATGTTCTTGCGTTATTGTTGTTATATTCATGTTCTTGCGTTATTGTTGTTATATTCATGTTCTTGCGTTATTGTTGTTATATTCATGTTCTTGCGTTATTGTTGTTATATTCATGTTCTTGCGTTATTGTTGTTATATTCATGTTCTTGCGTTATTGTTGTTATATTCATGTTCTTACGTTATTGTTGTCATATTCATGATCTTGTTTTAGTGTTATCATATTCATGTCTTTGCTTTAGTGTCATACTCATATTCATGTTCTTGCGTTAGTGTCTTATTCATATTTATGTTATGCTTTAGTGTCAGCATTTTCATATTCTTGTTCTTGTTTTAGATCATATTAATATATCATACTGATTTAAACTATCACTGACTACATTGTTACTTCTTTCTCTTAGATATCATCCTGATTGTGCTGTATTTTCAAAATTGTCTCATAATAATCTCTTTCTATTATCTAATATCATTTGAAATATATTAACATTCTATGTATTTTAGCTTAATTCTGCTACACAGTTTATTTCAGTGTTTAATTAATAGTTCATAGTATTTTGTTTAATTCGTAAATAACTCTTGTATACATGTAACTCTCATCTAAATCAAATTGTTGAATTCTTTGTAAGTTCATGCATATGTATATACTCTTTTTGCTGGTTGAGTGGAAGAGAAGGCCTTACGGCCTTAACTCTGCCAGCTAAAATAAATCATTATTATTATTATTATTATCATTATTATCATTATTATTATTATCAATAAATAAATAAATAAATAAATAAATAAATAAATAAATAAATAAATAAATAAATAAATAAATAAATAAATAAATAAATAAATAAATAAATAAATAATTTACATTAATTTTCTTGCTTTAGTGTTTTATTCGCATTCATATTCTTGATTTAGTATCTTGCTCTCCTTGTTCATTGTCATATTCATGTTAATATTCTCTCCCTTCTTGTTTATTTCCAATATTTGTTATTTTCTTATACTAGTCTTTACTATTATTCTTTGTCTTTGTTTTTTTATTCTTATTGTTTATACTGTTGCTCTTCGTTTCGTAGCTCAGGAGTAAGGAACTGATACAGGCCCTACTGATCCGTCTCGGGACCGAATCTAGCTTGTACTGGTTATCTGGTTGGGTTTCCGAATGCCAGATTATCCATGGCGACTCCTCAGTTTCATCTTGCCTAAGTATCACCTACCACCAGTTCACCCATACCCAGTATTTGATATAGCGTCATTAAATAACCGACAAAAATGTTTTCTTCTCAAGTGCCAGGTCTGGAATTCCGTTTCTTCTTTCCCCTTACAGCGACTTTCATTTAAGAATGCCATGTTATGTGGTAGTTTCTGCTCACTTTTTACGTAATACGTAGCTAGGTACAGCTTTTATACAGTGAAAAACACACGACCATGGGTTCGAATCCCAGGTGAGGACATGGAAACCTTGAATCGCACTGACCTCACGTCCTAGCAGTCCCAAAGTGTGGACGCCTAGTGTGAGGTAAAGCAAAAATGCTGGGACATTAACGTAGCTCAAAGTCCTTCAAGGATTGTAGGCGCTATTGGGCAGTGGCAGTAGATAAGAATTGGAATGATAATGGGAGAATGAGGATCGCTTAGCAACAACGTTGGATTCTATCCACGGACGAAGGGATTCTTGCAATACATACTACAGGTCACGTGTTATTTAATGTTCGAATTTCTTCACCTCGTAGAAATTAAAGACACGTTACACCCATTGTATAAAGAATTACAGAAGAAATTCACCGAACATTGCGGAAATTTTATACATCCGGGATTCTTCACGGCCTCCTCCCGTGACAAGAATTTGCGTGGCATTTTTTCTCTCTCTGCTTAAATTCCGAGGATTATCTTGTTGTGGAATGCAGCACAGTGTGAGCAAAGATTCGTTTGTCACTGTTTTCTGTTCTGTAAAGGCTTTCTCCAAGTACCGGCACTTCTGTTTACTCTGTCAAGCACACTTCACGCCCAGGCGTAGCGCAGTCTCCTAACTACCACTAAAACAGATCGACAGGTGCATAGCTTTACTGTGCTGTATATATTTACGTAAAACTACGTGTCGGTGACATCACCTGTCGACAGGTACATAGCTTTACTATGCTGCATATCTTTACGTAGAACTACGTGTGAGTCAGATCACCTTTCGACAGGTGCATAGCTTTACTGTGCTGCATATATTTACGTAAAACTACGTGTCGATGACATCACCTGTCGACAGGTACATAGCTTTACTATGCTGCATATCTTTACGTAGAACTACGTGTGAGTCAGATCACCTTTCGACAGGTGCATAGCTTTACTGTGCTGTATATATTTACGTAAAACTACGTGTCGGTGACATCACCTGTCGACAGGTACATAGCTTTACTATGCTGCATATCTTTACGTAGAACTACGTGTGAGTCAGATCACCTCTCGACAGGTGCATAGCTTTACTGAGCTGCATATATTTACGTAAAACAACGTGGTACCAGAAATGAAACAAGGGAAATGCAAGGGAAACAAGAAGAAGATAACGGAAAGACGAGAAAAACAAAAAGGCAAGGAGAACAAGGGGAAAATGAGAACAAGGTGAACACGAGGGAAAAGAAGAAGATTAAGGGGAAGACAAAGAGAATAAGGGGAAGATAACAAGATGAACATAAACACATAAATATGGAATTTGTTACTATCGAAAAAATGCATTGACCTTCTGTTTTCATTAAAATACCAAAGTCTAGTAGATATATATTGTAAATATTTATATAGTTATGGACTCTGATTATGGTGGTTATTGTAGTGTAACAATATTATAACTCTTCAAAATAAGTTTATCTTCTTCAGATGAAGAAGTATTTATACAACATTAATAGATCAAGAGTGTATAGAAATCGCATTGAATTTGTTTTACAAAAATATGTGTTTTTAACTAACTAACTACCTAACTAACTAACTAACTAACTAACTAACTAACTAACTAACTAACTAACTAACTAACTAGGTACTATCCATACTGAACCTGTTGTGTAGACCAATTTACCGACAGAGTCGTTGCTCCGGGTGCGCCATAGGAGGCTAGTCTACGCTACACTCGCGATTAGATGATTATGGAGATTCGTTGGGATGCCGCAGGGGAACCGGAGCTTCCCGGAGAAAACCTCCGTTTTGCCTGGACAACGGGCTTGCCCAATACAATTTATTATAAAATCGGGGGTACACCGTGGATCGAATCTGGGTCCACAGGATTATAAGTCCAGCGCTATAGTCACTAGACCATCGTAGCGGACTCTTTACAAAATTATAGCGAAAAAGAGTACCAGGAACGTTTTCGCCTTAATAAACCTGCAGTCATGGATTTAGTAACAGAAAATAGCTTATAAGTTAAGTGCAGTATGCGGCAAAACAAACGATACTCAAATTATCGCTTATCTGCTGTCCATGTTTCCCTAGCAACCAAATATTCATTTTATTATGGTAGTTTGACATATTGTATAAATTCAGTGCTGTGTTGATTTCTGCAATTATGTTTCTCTCAACAGAGGAGAAGGTGTTTTTTGTCGAGCATTATTTCCGGCCATATGGAGTACTGAAATCAGAAACAGACTCTGAAAATCAAGATAAGTCATTACAACATACAAGGCGACATAAAACTGATCCTGCACGACAGCTGACACTGTTGTGTTATTTGTTAAATCGCTCCTGGTACTGCTCTTTAACGTGCGCAAGCTCGGCCCATTCTGACGCCCCACTCCGTATGACTGGAAATAAAGCTCGACGATAAACACCTTCTCCTCTGTTGTGAGAACCATAATTGCAGCACTAACCCCAGCAATGAATATACAGGGACATCATTTTATTTTTACTTCAATTTTTATTGTACCTGAGTTTTTGAGTGTACTTCACTCCCACCCCCTCTACTAGTAAACTTCCAACCGTCCTCCACACAGAACCAAGGCCGCGTATGCAGTCAGAGTTGGCTTACGATCATAGTAAGCAGTACTGAGTTAGTGAGTATAGTACGTTCCAGAAATATATTCGCGTTTTCCAGTGACGAAAGAGCTTTGAATATTGAATCACATTTTCGTACAGGTTCTGTCCGTTTGCCTACGTCGCATCCCGCCACCTACTTCTCCTCGCCCCTCTGTAAAGACTAGTAGCTGGGCAGTCTTAGCTCTTTTCTGAAAACATTAATTTCTGTTATGAATTGGACGTCTACGTAATATTATACAACTGTTTAATAAAAGGGCGTCGTTAAGTAATTAGCTGTCACGTAATTTTCCCCCTTTCTACGACCCTGCGACATAACCACTTGGACGGACAGTAGATAGCATGTCTGAGTAATTTTTCTTTTCGGATCGGCCAGAAGTGAAGATTGAATTTACAGTACGTAAGGTACTCTTTTATAGAGTAGGTACAGAATTATTTCAACATGAGTTACTAGTATGAAGGACGAAACTGGTAATTGGAATTAGGTACAATAGTCTATAGTGCGATAATATGCACAAATGAACTGAAGCCTGTATCGAAATGAACGGCCACCATTTTCAAAAATGTGTTTATCCATATTATGATTATTTTTAAATTTAACTTCATTCTCTATATTGTACGCTAATGTGCTGTAAACAGTATAATATAGGCTACACTGCATAATAAATACGTCCGAATGGGTAGCTCAATTCGTGAGTAAAAACACTTATTGTTAATATTATACTGTTTTTTTTATTAAAGAAAAAAACCTAATGAAAATTATCAAACTCAAAATCGCGATATTTCTTAGTTTACGTAAATGGATGAACTACTTTTCTTTCCTCCTATACCTAGTAAAGTGATTTGTTTGCATTTTACCCCAGTATCATCGAACTCCAGTCGTGGAAGGGGGTAAGTTAATCTAAAGGTATAGCCAGGTTAATATCAGAAATGTTAGTAAAAATAAAATGATGTCCCTGTACAATAGTCCACACCTGTGGAGTAACGGTCAGCGCGTCTGGCCGCGAAACTAGGTGGCCCGGGTTCGAATCCCGGTCGGGGCAAGTTACCTGGTTGAGGTTTTTTCCGGGGTTTTCCCTCAACCCAATACGAGCAAATGCTGGGTAACTTTCGGTGCTGGACCCCGGACTCATTTCACCAGCATTATCACCTTCATTTCATTCAGACGCTAAATAACCTAGATGTTGATACAGCGTCGTAAAATAACTCAATAATAATTCCCTGTACAATATGTCAAACTGTCATAATATAAAATAAAGAAATACTTGGTTATTAGGGAAACAAGGACAGGAGATGAGTGATAATTTGAGTATTATTTGTTTTGATCGGAAAGTAACGCACATCAATTCTTTTTTACGGAATACTATTTTGGTTAGGACTTTGGAAGTTGGCAGAGAGTTAGTTTGAATCGTGCGCTACAAACAGCAATGGCTCGATCGGGTGTCACCCTGGCGGAGCGAGCGGTAACTACTGAGTAAAGATGGCGCGTGTACTAGCATCGTCTAGTTGTGAAGAACAGCGAGTTGTATCCCGTTTTTGCGGGGAAAAACGAAAAAGTCCGAGTAAAATCCACAGAGAAATGTTGGAAGTGTTTGGTGCTGATTGTTTGGACCCTAGCAACATCTCCAGGTGGTGCAGATTCTTCGAAGATGGCCGAGTAAATTTTACAGACGAAGCATGTTCCGGCCGACCAGTGATCACTGCAACACCATCCAATCAATTCCATAGGCATTGAGGGGGCAATCACACACCCTACAGTCCAGACTTGGCACCATCTTTCACCTCTTCGGACCAATGAAGAAATTTCTAGGAGACCAACGCTTCGGTTTGGATGAAGAAGTGAAGTCAGTCTTGTGAAGGTGGCAATACGCCCAAAAAAACTGAGTTTTATGAACGAGGTGTACTGAATCTGGTGTCACGATGGGGGAAATGTTTCGAGAGACTTGGTTCCCATGTCGAAAAATAGGTGAAACCTGTAGCTTTCTTGTGATTATTTCGTTTTGCTTACCTGTTAAATATGTTGCCAAAAACAGTTGTTATGCGTTGCTTTTCGATCCTCCCTTGTACTAATAGGTTTTAGATTTTATGCATCTTGAATAAAATTGTGTTAATGTCTAGATTACCGAATTAATATAATGCGTCATAGTTACATTTCTCTGAATCTAGTAGACTTCTATATCAGTTAACAATTCATTCGTACCGTAAGCTAATTTCGAGAAATCGAACAGTAAAATAACGGAACTAGTTAGCAGCTTCAAGGATTGGTAACTAATGAGTCTACCTCGTCTTTTGAGGAACAGTCCATTAGGCCGCGAAAGGATCAAGGTATTTTTATGGTCTGATGGGCATTAATATTCCCTTAAAGGAACAAAATGAACTCCTTTCCAGTCTTACAAAATTGTGCAATTCATTTCAGGTCTAGCTCAGACATGTGTGTGCTGGAATTGCTTGCTATCGATCGCGGAGGAAAGCAAAGGACTTGTCCGCTTTGACAAAACTTTCAAAAAGACTTTCAGACTCCTACAACTCTTTATCAAAGCTCGTTCTCTGGGACTAAAAGCAAGGGAGGAACAGTGAGGGGGAAAGGAGGGTAAGGAAATAAATATAATAAAAATCTGTATATTTGAAGCACATTTGAGAAGAGGAAAATTACAGACATGGCAATACGAATAATACGTAAATTTCAATGAAGTGGCGTGACGTGCCCTTCACTTAACTGTAAGGAATTGTACAAGAACTTCAACCCCAGCAAATTCATCCTTACAAAATCGAAGAATGAAACTAGTTAACTACATGTACTGTAGGCAATGGAACATTAATTTTATTTTACAACAAAATTAATTACAGTTTTTAAACAAAATTAGTATATTTTAAATATGAGCCGTTCAGAGCAGGAGTGATTTAAGTCAAAAATGAAATGGGTAATGAGGGTTAAAATTCATTCATCCATTCATTTATTTTATTCCATAGATCTTACATGAGCAATGAAGCTTTAAGATGTGGAACAAGTCAAAATATTGCAATATTACAATTACAATTTTTACAAATTTTTATAGTTTTACAATTTAGTAATTTTCTACAATTTTTATAATTTTGTGCAATTTTTTTTACAATATTTTGGCGAGATGTAGTGAGATGAGGTGAGGTCCGAGGATTCGCCAAAATATTACCCGGCATTTGCCTTTTGGTTGGGAAAATCTCGGAAAAACCCAACCAGGTAATCAAATCGAAGAGGTTGATGTCGAGGACTCGCCATAGACCATCCGGCTTCAGTCCCACAAATAAACATTCTGTAAAATACAGCGCAAAGTAGCATTTAATATTCAATTTATTTAAACTATTAGTAGTCAGTGGATAGCAAGAAGGCCATATTAATTGCTACTTTGCGCTGTATTTTACAGAATTTTCACTTCAAACCTCATTACCCAATTTTTACTTACACCACTTTTGCTCTCAACGGCTCATATATTCAAGGACACTAGAGTCTCATTTAACCCAATTTGATGGGACCAAGGATGATTCGTTTGACCGAAAATTTGGTTAAATCGGAAACACTACATACTGTACATGTTAATACTGAATTTGCCACCGCTGTGAACAACCGTTAAACGAAGGAGCCTGGGTTCAAATTCTGGTTGGGATAAGTTACCTGGTTGGACCCTGGATCCTGGACTTATCTCGCCGGCATTATCATCTTCATTTCATTCAGACGCTAGATAACCGAAGCAGTTGATAAAACGTCGTAAAGTAACCAATTAAATAAAAGTGAATTTCAACTATGTACTAAATTTCACTGACTGAACATTCCAAGCACTTTCCAAATACAGTGAATATGACATGAAAATTTCGATTTCAAAATCAATAGCAATGGCAATATGTGGAGAAAAGAACATTAAACGCGTAAAATTTGAAATAGATGAGAAACTAATAGAACAAATTTCTGATTTTACGTATTTAGGAAATTATTCGCAGAGTACAAAACTGATCTAGATGTCAAATTACAAAAATACAATGAAATGGAGTCATTAGAAGACATTTTAGTAAACAGATGCCAGTGGCTCCAAAATTAAGATTATATAACATTACGTCAAAAACAGCACTCTGTTACGGCAGCGAAATTTGGATTTTGAGCAAACGAAATTCACAAAAACTTGAAGCACTTTTTAAGATTCCTGTTTGGTGTAACGAGATTGGGCCATCAAAGAAATATAGATATCCGAGAAAAATTACAAGTTTTTGTATAATCAACAGCAGTGGAAGAATCATATAACCTCACAAAAGTAATAAATAGCCAGTACTGTTAATCTTCTCTCACGGCTTCGTAATGTAATTTCATTACGTGTCAACGTACTCTCTCTCTCTCTCTCTCTCTCTCTCTCTATACCGGTGGGCTGATTTATTATCATATATGTACAACGAATGGGAACTGAGAGACTACCAAAATTAACTTTCGCACATAGAGCAATAGGAGGACACAGAGATCAGGGAAGACGGAGATATTGGTGGAGGGATCAAGGCCATCTTTCTTAGAATACCGTCACAGATCTCATGGTCTAAACGACGAAGTTCACGATAATGATGTGTACAATGTAAGATTTCTTATATTTACTCAAATCGTGCAAGTTATAGCCTAAATAAAGTTTTCTTACCCCTTTCAGCTTACAAAAAAGCCTTAATCTCATTTTGGGCATATTAAATTACTTTATTCATGAATGTCTTTTGAATAGTAGTTCAATGGAAGTAAACTATAAACAACAATGTCGTTGCCAAGACGGTGAAACAAGTGAATAATTGAGAAACGCTAGAAATGTATAGGCCTAATGAAAAAGTACGTATCGTCTTCGTAGCAGTCTTTATGACATAGAACTACGTCTTTCTCCGAAGTATGGAGCGGGAACTTGATAACTGACCATCACATAAAAATATGTCTGTCTCTCTTTCCGGGCTTATAGCAAACTAGATGCCGGAAAAGCGCAATTGTCGCCTGTCAAAAACCAACCTCGTGGCTCGGTAAAAATGCCGGTGACAGATTTCACTCATTCTGTGGACATGTATACGTACTGAACACTGTCGTACAGTAATGTTTCTCTCTCAACAAAATTTTCTAACTATGTACTTCCCATGAGCAAAATGGAACCAAGTATTATATGACGAACCGCCACTGCGTTATTCAACTAACAGCAAGGAGAGAAATGATACAAACCAAGAAAACTATAGCGAGACCCCTGTGAAATCAGAAAAGGCTTTGTAAGTTCAGGAAAAGAAGAATTCATATTACTGAATTGATATTTACTGACTTTCTGAATATGGCATCTTAAGGAATACAGGGAAGCCTTCCTTCCGCCTCACGACATGAATTTCGAAATAGGAACTTTGTGGGAACGGAAATTATTTCTTCTAATCTCAAGGTCTTCACCAATTGTTGCATGTAGGAAAATGGTGAAATACGTCATGACAAAAGCACAACGCTCGCTTACATAAAGCGTCTTTACAGCAAGTCATATTTGCAGAAACAGACTTCAGTCACAAGAACTTATTAACTTATGTACCGCTACGTTACAAGTGCAGCTTCAGATATCCTTGTTGTACAGTGTTCTCTATTTTGAAAGCACCAGTTTCATAGAATCATAATGTAAGCAACCGAATTATGGAAGGGACAGAATTGTTTTTGTTTGTGCGATATTTCAAGTGATAACAATCATATTTTATGGTGATCATTACACTTTTACTACGTCATACTACTTTTGACTAATAAAACGGTACGAAAGGACGTCTTTCAAGCAATCATGGTTGCTTATCGCACGGTTTTGTCACTTCCCTGGCATTTGTTTAATTTTATCACTTCCCTAGCATTTGTTTAATTTTATCACTTCTCTAGCATTTCTTTGTTTTTATCACTACCCAAGCATTTGTTTCTTTGTTTGCCAACATGTCAAACTACAAATTCTTTACGGTACTATAAAACATCATTTGCGATCGTCATTTGTTTCCCGCATAGATAGTCGACGGAAAATGGTGGCTTCGTTTAAACGTTTTGGTATTGTGCTTTGATTAGTGAAATAGAATTTTAGTAAGTCAATTAATATCTATTTCATTGTATTAGAGTACTTTATTTCTTCTAATCTTTATATACTTTCTTTTGTTTTTATAACCTCCCTACCATTTGTTTCTTTGTTTGCCAACATTTCAAACTGCAAATTCTTTACGGTACTATAAAACATGCTTTGCGATCGTCATTTGTTTACAGCATAGACAATGAACTGAAAATGGCGGCTCCGTTCAAATGTTTTGGTGAAGCTAGCATTAGTGAAATAGAATTTCAGTAAGTCAATTATATTTTATTGTATTAGAGTAATTTATTTCTTCTAATCTTTATATACTTTCTTCTAATCGTGTAATAGTCAATAAATTCCACTCGAGTTTTGATTTTGTCTAGATAAATCAAAACCTCTAGTGAGGTTGCTATTGATAATTTTGCCCTGATTTCGGCGATAAAAATAGTTTAATTTCGATGAATATTTCGAAAAAAGAAAGCAATTTCGCATCCTCAAGAAATTAAAATACTGTACAACATTAAAAAAAATAATTATTATTGAAACAGTTCCTTTGAAACTAACAGAAAATTGTTTGCATCGTTAATGAAATTCATAATTCAGTTTTATTCGACTGTTAGGGGGCGAGGCACTGCCTTCTTGATCACACAAAGGCAGTTGTCGCAGAAAGAGAAATGGCCGTTGTCTGCTTACGCTGCTCTCTGGAAGCAGTCCCTGAAACTATGCATTCATTGTTGTCAGATGCTACACGCATGTAATTCTGAACTATCAAATATATGGAAATGTTCATGTATGTTTTATAACGAAAATTTTCACGTTTTATTTGGAAGAAAGAACCGTTTTTCGTGCGAATTATGCATAAAACCAGATTTTTGTTGAAAATATCGTGATTATGAAGTAATTTCGTGGATTTCTATCAATTTCCCGAAAATTCGCGGATATATTTCAGGCATAACATTCAACGTAAAGCTGTGCGAGATAATTATGATTAATGTTGCAGAATCTTCTATGTTTACAAATTTGTAAACATTTCCTCGTTCGCAGGATTTCTACTACTCCTTTATAGCCTATCCAGTTTTGGTTAAAATTCTGACACTAATGAAAACGAAGTGGGCCATATGGTCGAAATATTGAAGAAAGACGTTAATGTTTCTACGTGTAGGTGACCGGGTTTTCTTTCTTAACTGTTCAAAAGACAGTGTTTATGAATTGAAGAAAATGAAGTTTTGAAGAACTGGGCCACTTTGTTCCCGACACGTTTCCCATCCATAAGACAAATTACACTGCATCCATTGTTGCTCAGACTGTAACGAGTGAAAGTCAAGGCTCGCGTTTGTGTGTTTTTCTGGGTTAGTTTAGCGATTATTTTAATGATTGGCATTATCCGCAATATACGCTGTTAGTCAGCTATTTAGAACTGTCGTCCGTGGGAATCTTCTGCTATTCATGCTCTTCCCTGGCAAAAAGAAGGCAACTGTTTGCGGAAAGTGATTTCACACGACGCTAAACTTTTCAACTAAAATAATGTATTATAATTTCGTAACACATTGAATAGTAAAATCTTCGTCGACTCCGTGATGAATACACCTGTGATTTTAGGATAATTGCCCAATTGTTCCTTAAGCATTAATTTAAAAAATGTTAAAATATATCCACGTTTCATGAAAAACCATGAAGATTAGTAGGGTTTTGTTGTTCTTGTTTAGTCAACTGTCCGAAGACAGGTCTGAACCTCACAAATGATACCAAGAAGGTACCACTTTTGAGGCAAATAGGCCAGTAGATAATGGGGTAGGGTGGCCAGTTCCTTTCTCCCTCCATTCCATACATCGCCGATTAGCTACATATTACACTAATCAGACTTCAGATGCATACAAACAATTGTTCTTCCTCTGACACATATCGCCAAGTGAGATGTACTGCCTGATAATAGATATACGTACTAGAGGTGAACAAAATTAACTGCCGCTCTCGCTCGCTGTGTTCGTTGCATTTGTCTTTCGAGTCTCGTCTCTTCATTCTCGTGCTCTTCGAATTTCGCTCATCATTCTCGAAATAGCATTTACTCGGCGTGGAAAGATTTCGTAACTTTGAATAATAATAATAATAATAATAATAATAATAATAATAATAATAATAATGATTTATTTAACCTGGCAGAGTTAAGGCCATACGGCCTTCTCTAACACTCAACCAGGAGTAAAACTGCGTTACAAAAACACTACAAATTTACAAAGTACACTACAATTTTACACACAAAACTGAATAAGATAATAATAATAATAATAATAATAATAATAATAATAAAATGTAAACAACAAGTAAGTAGAAATCAGACATAATATATAACATACTGAAACAAAGGAAAAAACATAATAAAATCTGAACAGCACGTCAAAATAAATGAGACAAACACAGTATAAAAAAGAATAATAATTGATAATAGTAATAATAATAATAATAATGAGTAACATACATCATTGAAGTAAATAATATTATAAATGTTTAAATGAGACAAAAGACCAAACAAACAATATCTTTATTAAAATGTTTTGGTTCTATTATATGATATTACCTATGGTTATGGAAAAAATATCACAAATAAATGTGCATTTCTGAGAAACATAAAACATAACGTTACTATCTTTTTACTTGAGATTGCACACTTGATCTCAAACATATGAAAAGAAAATTCATAACCTTTTAATAAGAGCCTAGTAATTAAATAAAGACTGGGAAACTTTCAAATAGGCTACTTGATTGTTCATACATTTATATAACAGTTGTCAAAGTAGATAAAAGTTCAGTCAGGTATAAACAACTGTGGCGATTCAAGGCTGCTTGACGTTCGGGACTTCGGGAGTGATCAATCTCGACGTCTCGAAACACTCACAAGCAGTCTTTACGTCAACGACGCGACGTATGCAACATTGTCGTGCGGGTTTTCGGCTTTGCGGGCGCTGTTAGTCTTGCTTTCTCGATCGTTGTTCATCTCTAATACGTACATATCATCCAGAACCTGAATCTGTGGCATGTAGAGTTTTATAGTACCCTAAAATGCCTGTTTGAGTCGTTAGTGTCTATTTTATAGTTCTTAGTGCATAAAGTGCCTATTTCCACACATTAAAAAAATTAAATTCTAAAAATGTTTACTTGTATTTGTACGAATAAAAAACAAACTGAAAAATGCACTTTCCTTCACGTCAGTACTATGTACACATAGTTAAAATCAATAATCAACATTTTAAATTACAAACATCTTTTTTAAAACTTCTCAATTTGTGAAATCTCAGTAGTATCGGTTACCAGTTACAGTCATACAGAACAACAATAAATAGAAAACTGTCACGATTCAGATACGTTCTATGTTGTCTGTCTTACTGCGTGATTAAACTGGAATTAAAAAAAATATAGAGATGCCTAGACAGAAATCATAAAAAAAACTCTTATATGACAGTGGCTCTTAGAATTCCTAGGAATACTTTTGATGGAAAAAATCATTTCTCATCGAACCCACAAGAACGTAGTTGGTGTGTATTGTACACCCTCAGAATCGTCAGGTCTCATGTTGCAACTCCTGTCTGAAGGCACACCGATCTCTGACTACACTCCGTGTACTATGGTATTCCAATACACATCATAACTCTCTTAAATGCTGCAGAATTCACACTGAATTGTAATGTAAACATTCACATAATTTAACACAATTTGTTTCTATCCAACAATGCCACAATGACAAGGGAAAGAGCGGGAACAGCGTATTTTTTATGGTCCATCTATTGTTTTTTGCCAACAATTCAGGATAACAGACAGGGTTTGGAATTGAACGGGTTACATCAGCTTCTTGTATTTGCGAATGACGTGAATATGTTAGGAGAAAATCCACAAACGATTAGGGAAAACACGGGAATTTTACTTGAAGCAAGTAAAGCGATAGGTTTGGAAGTAAATCCCGGAAAGACAAAGTATATGATTATGTCTCGTGACCAGAATATTGTACGAAATGGAAATATAAAAATTGGAGATTTATCCTTCGAAGAGGTGGAAAAATTCAAATATCTTGGAGCAACAGTAACAAATATAAATGACACTCGGGAGGAAATTAAACGCAGAATAAATATGGGAAATGCCTGTTATTATTCGGTTGAGAAGCTTTTGTCATCTAGTCTGCTGTCAAAAAATCTGGAAGTTAGAGTTTATAAAACAGTTATATTACCGGTTGTTCTGTATGGTTGTGAAACTTGGACTCTTACTTTGATAGAGGAACAGAGATTAAGGGTGTTTGAGAATAAGGTTCTAAGGAAAATATTTGTGGCTAAGAGGGATGAAGTTACAGGAGGATGGAGAAAGTTACACAGCGCAGAACTTCACGCATTCTATTCTTCACCTGACATAGTTAGGAACATTAAATCGAGACGTTTGAGATGGACAGGGCATGTAGCACGTATGGGCGAATCCAGAAGTGCATAGCTATAGTGTTAGTTGGGAGGCCGGAGGGAAAAAGGCCTTTGGGGAGGCCGAGACGTAGATGGGAGGATAATATTAAAATGGATTTGAGGGAGATGGGATATGATGATAGAGACTGGATTAATCTTGCACAGGATAGGGACCGATGGCGGGCTTATGTGAGGGCGGCAATGAACCTTCGGGTTCCTTAAAAGCCATTTGTAAGTAAGTAAGTAAATTACAATTACGCATCCCCGGAAATTCTTTGAGCTGTTCTTTTTAATGCCACCGGTATGAATTTCGTAATACATATAGTTACAAAATTATAGCAGTTTATAATCACGGAATGTTTACGTGAACACACTGTATTTTTTATTGCTTAAGTATTTTTATTAGGAAAAGTACAATTTTAAGGGCCTATTACATTATTAAAATACTATTTAATCATTTTACAAGCTTATTTTAGTTCCTAAACATACATTTTAGTATCCTAAAATCCCTAGTTTAGTGAGAAGTCTCTATTAATGACCATAATGCACTAAAATAGCAGTGGGAATTCAAGATGTGAGGCCCATTACCTCTGAATGAGATTTTCAAGCATTGAAGATACGCAAAATAGTGAAGTGGGTGGGGTTTGGAGTTTTAATGGAATAGACGCTTAATGAGGAAGGCAGGCAGGCAGGCAGGCTGTCTTGGAAACGACGCATTACAACGATCACAATCAGCTGCAAGTTCATCCTTCGTTCGAAATCCCAGTTGAAAACTTTGATAATCCAAAGTGGACTTTGATGCTGGCACAGGTTAATTCCTTGAACTCAGGTTTTGCTCTGTATTGATTCATAGCTTCTACATAGTTTGCAGTTATCGAATAATTTAGCTTAAATTAATTCACGGTATCATGTACAGGGTGTAACTTTTTTTTTTACCTTGGGGATTTAGTTGAAGTGAATTTTAATGGCAGGCAGAGTAACTATCTCATGCCCCCATGTTTTAGATTGCTACCAGTGCACTTCATTAGAACCAGGTACCCAGCTTCGAAGCCGTTAGCCCTGTGAACTTACAATATATTTATTTTCCCCTATTATCATAATACAGGGTTGTTATCTAAGAAATTAGCAAGTTCTTTGTGATAGTAGAAGAGAAAGAGTGGGGGAAGGGAAGTGGTCCGTGGCCCATTTCTTTTAGGGCTTATCCCGACATTTGCCTTATTGCTCAAGGGAAACCACGGAAAAACCTAGAGCAGGATGAGATGTGCTGACGACAAGCCAATTGGCTATAGTGGGGTCGGAATATGTTGAGGTGGGAGGTTGTCTTTTAATCATTATTCAAAGTACAAATACATTAAAGGTACATAAAAAAAGTGTTTACAATAAGAACAATGCTTCTATGCTGCCAATAACATGATGACCCTGAAACAGAGGAATAACATTATTAGTGCATTAATAGACTTGTATTTGACAGATTTATACTTACTTACGTTACAAGAATTGACGTTTACGTTTTACGGATGACTTGTGATGTTTCGAAACGAATTCTTAAAACACTTCCAATTCTTGTAACTTACAATATTTCATTTTATATTATGTCGAATTTAATTTTTTTAATAAATGAATATTAACATGTACGTATTGAACAACCGGTAGAAAGAGACGTCTCCAAAATATGCTCAGAATGTACTGGACCGTAATTATTGTTGAAGTTTGTGAACGAACTACGCTCATTACGGGGCTATCCATGCAGAAACAGTTGATAGACGGAAAATCATAGAGAGATTTGGATGGATATTTTGAAGTTCGAAAAGAAATATCAGATGTAAGGAAGCGATGGGAGAATGTTCCAAGGGGATAGAAGTTTTACGAGGAGGTTCGTTGTCTGATACATTGCGTAACGTCACCAGAATTTCAGACCAAACCGAAATGGAAGTTTGGTTGAGTGACGTCTAATGCACTTAGTGAAGAAAATGTCCCCCTAATACACAATTTTTTTAGGTTATTGGTTTTGCTAGGTTTTATAATATTGTACTGACAAAATTGTAAAATTTTCTGAAGTTTTGTCCTTTTTAAGCAATCTTTTTAGCTCTTGATTTCGCTAAGTTTTATAATTATATTGGTATAGCTAATTGTAATTTTTTCTGAAAATTTTATCCTTATCCTCTCGATTTCGCTGAGTTTTATAATTGTACTGATATAGCTAATGGTAAATTTTCCTGAAAATTTTCTTATTATTAAGATTTTTTTTTTGCTGATTTTGCAAAGTTTTGTAATTTTAATGATGTAGGTTAATTATAAATTTTCTCCTCAATAAAACTATGCTTTTTTTAGCTTATTAAATTTGCTAAGTTTTATAATTGCACTGATACAATCGTCACACAGCTTTTATCCTGATCGGTATAGGCCTATGATAGCACAAATAGCCATCATTTACACAACACATTTTTATATTACACAATCACACGAAAATTGTACACGCGTAATTGAAAATTGATCAGAATTTAAAAATTAATTGTAGCTATCTGGAAATTAACTACACCTAACGGTCATACAGTGTGAAGAATTATACGATCCATTTTTAAATTAAACAGTTTTGACTCGTGCAAGCCTTTTTTTAAACAATATAAAATTTTAACATTTCCATCCATTTATATATACAAATGCCTAATTTTCTTGAAAGAGAATGAGAATAAATACAATAAGAATTTAGATTATCATAATTATAATACACGAAATGCACATCTGTTTTCAGTAAAAAATCATAGACTTGTGAAATATGAAAAATCGCCCGGCATTGTGTTTTTTAATAAATTACCATTGCAGATACAAACTTTACCTTATACAAAATTTAAAGTGAAAGTTAAACAGATTTTAACAGATCGAACTTTTTATTCACTAAAAGAATTTTTAAATCACAAGTTATGTATATGCAGTACTACTTGATTATAGCCTATTATTTATTTTAAATGTATTTTAACTTGTGTTTTTAAATTTTGTTTCTTATTTATTATGTAATTGAATGGTACATCCATGTATATGGCCATGTATAGAATAAACAATCAATCAATCAGTGAAAAGTTTAAGACCATAGTGAAGTATGGTGTAATATAGCACTCAGAACTTAAACTTTTGTCGTATGATCGCTGTGATTTTTTTCTAAACACTACGTCCATTAATATATAATTCGCTAAATTTCACAGGTTTTCCACTGTAAACCCAGCATTCTCCAGTCTCCCCTACTTTCCGTCTTCCTTTTAGTCTCCGCACACGATATATCTTATTGAATGAGTGTATTATACGTGGGGTTTGATTCTTTGCTGAGAGTTTCATCCAAAGTGTTGGATCGGATGTCCCTATGGATATTCATTCCTCTGTATTTGACCAGTGAGCGCTGTTTACCAACAGTGCAGTTAGCTGCCTGCCCGTAAGTTATGCAACTCCCGTCCACTCGGCTCACGACAGCAGTTACCGCTCTTACGTTTCTTCCTGTGGCAGTGGACGAATACACAACGCCGCATTACCCTGCCCCACGCCAAACTTGTAATTGTCACGCGGATATTGGAAATGACGTCGAGCTGGAACCGCTTGCGTGTGAACTGGTCAGTTCTTGACATGTTTGCTGGGGTTAGGACAATGTTGCCAACTGAGCCTTTCTAGCATATTCAGAACTGCTTCGAACTTAAAAAAAAAGACAACAGAAAAACGTATGCCCTGAAATCTTGAACATTCGTAACTACTTGTAGCCTGAAATGAGCTTTAATAGATAACTGTTGAACCGATAGTTTGAGCTCTGATAGATTAGTGTTGAAGCGATAGTTTGAGCTCTGATAGATTAGTGTTGAACCGATAGTTTGAGCTCTGATAGATTAGTGTTGAACCGATAGTTTGAGCTCTGATAGATTAGTGTTGAAGCGATAGTTTGAGCTCTGATAGATTAGTGTTGAAGCGATAGTTGGAGCTCTGATAGATTAGTGTTGAACCGATAGTTTGAGCTCTGATAGATTAGTGTTTGATAGTTTGAGCTCTGATAGATTAGTGTTGAGCCGATAGTTTGAGCTCTGGCAAATTAGTGTTGAAGCAATGGTTTGAGCTCTGGTAGATTACTGTTGAAGCGATAGTTTGAGCTCTGATAGATTAGTGTTGAGCCGATAGTTTGAGCTCTGATAGATTAGTGTTGAACCGGTAGTTTGAGCTCTGGCAGATTAGTGTTGAAGCAATGGTTTGAGCTCTGGTAGATTACTGTTGAAGCGATAGTTTGAGCTCTGATAGATTAGTGTTGAGCCGATAGTTTGAGCTCTGATAGATTAGTGTTGAACTGATAGTTTGAGCTCTGATAGATTAGTGTTGAGTTTGAGCTCTGGTAGATTAGTGTTTAGTTTGAGCTCTGATAGATTAGTGTTGAAGCGATAGTTTGAGCTCTGATAGATTAGTGATGAACCGATAGTTTGAGCTCTGATAGATTAGTGTTGAAGCGATAGTTTGAGCTCTGATAGATTAGTGTTGAACCGATAGTTTGAGCTCTGATAGATTAGTGTTGAAGCGATAGTTTGAGCTCTGATAGATCAGTGTTGAGCCGATAGTTTGAGCTCTGATAGATTAGTGTTGAAGCGATAGTTTGAGCTCTGATAGATTAGTGTTGAAGCGATAGTTTGAGCTCTGATAGATTAGTGTTGAACCGATAGTTTGAGCTCTGATAGATTAGTGTTGAGCCGATAGTTTGAGCTCTGGTAGATTAGTGTTGAAGCAACGGTTTGAACTCTGGTAGATTACTGTTGAAGTGTTAGTTTGAGCCCAGATCACATATAGATTGCTCATTCCTATGTTAAAATCTGTTGCACTTTGAAGAGAACAACCGCCAGGATCGCCACCCGTCATCCGTAAACGAACACGAGATGGTAGTGCAGTCGCTAATGCAATTCAAATGTGAGTTATGACGTGACTCCTTATGTAACAACTAGATGGCAGTATAGTAAACCTGACAAAAGTCGTTACCGTCAAAGCCTATAACGCCGAGCAATCTGGGTATATATGATCCAGGGTTTGAGCTATGATAGATTACTGCCGAAGCTATAGTTTCAGCTCCGGTAGATGTTGTCCTAGTGATAGTTCGAGTACTGATAATTTCTAACAACATGTTTAATAGAAAGAGATTTAATATCTCCGATAGTATAAGGTCGAATTGTTCACTTAAGCTCGGAAAGATTGTATAGTGGCGTTCATTTCCAGTAATTTTTATATTGTTTTTCGAGGATTCCAAGAAACATTGCTGAATGAGAATTAATTAGTTTTTAAAAATCATGCAAAATGTGATTGGATTACATTCCAATCTAATTTTAATTAATATTTTTCTTTGTTTTTATATTTAATATCATTATTGTTGCTATTATTATTATTATTATTATTATTATTATTATTATTATTATTATTATTATTATTATTATTATTATCGTATAGATATATTAACAATTATGCAAACCAAAAATGAAACATGAACTATTTAACAAATCAACTATAAAATAAGAAATGGAACGTTACTTTCAACTTTTTATTAAACGAATTACCATTGTATGAGCGAAATAAATGAGATTCAGTAAAATGTAACAACTTATTTTAACCCAATACCTCCTAATAAAATAGCCCGTTGCTATGTTGATGTCAAATTTATAAAGTTGTACTCCATATTCGTCTTTTGTTGTTAGGAGCGACTGGATGTTTCCATTTGTGTTTTCTAGTCATTCGTTGCACTTGCGATTGGTGGTTTAATACGATTTATTGAGAGGTTTTGGATGGAGTTTTGTTTGTAACACAAGAGTAAACAGACTTGGTGCACTCATGGAAATTATATCATATATTCCACTTGTGAATAAAATCCTATTTTACTGTCTTGTAGCGTAAAGTACTGTTGAATTGAAATTATGATGTAACTTGACTAGGAATTTGAGTGGAAAATAAACAACAGCATCAAAAGAGTTTACCTATCTTTAAGAAGGGGGACAAGACTAACTGGAGTAACTTTCGAGGAATATCACTTTTGTTGACGTCGTACAAAATTTTGTCCAATATTCTTTTGAGAAGATTAACTCCATATGTAGATGAAATTATTGGGGATCATCAATGTGGTTTAAGGCGTAAATAGATCAACTATTGACCAGATATTTTGTATTCGACAGATAATGGAGAAAAAATGGGAGTATAAGGGTACAGTGCATCAGTTATTCATAGATTTCAAAAAGGCATATGACTCGGTTAAGAGAGAAGTTTTGTATGATATTATTATTGAAATTGGTATTCCCAAGAAACTAGTTCGATTAATTAAAATGTGTCTCAGTGAAACGTACAGCAGACTTCGTATAGGTCAGTTTCTGTCAGATGCGTTTCCAATTCACTGTGGGCTAAAGTAAGGAGATGCACTATCACCTTTACTTTTTAACTTTGCTCTAGAATATGCCATTAGGAAAGTCCAGGATAACAGAGAGGGTTTGGAATTCAACGGGTTACATTAGCTTCTTGTCTATGCGGATGACGTGAATATGTTAGGAGAAAATCCACAAACGATTAGGGAATTTTACTGGAAGCAAGTAAAGAATCGACTCTAATAAAGTAACAATACTGACACTTCTTGACCTTAGCAAAGCTTTCAACTCTGTAAATTTTGACCTGCTCACCCATAAATTGAGAAATATGTATTTGTCAGAGACTGCTGTGAGTTGGTTCGAATCCTACTTACGGGAAAGACAACAATGTGTTGTATCCGGGAATCGAAGCTCCTCCTGGCTTGACATAACATCAGGTATACCACAGTGGTCGGTACTCGGACCATTGTTGTTCACAATATATGTCAATGATATTACATCTCTTGTAAGGCATTGTAACTATCACTTGTATGCTGACGACCTTCAATGCTACATCTCTTCCCGCTTAGACCGAGTAAATGACGCTATAGATAAATTGAACGAAGACATTGACTCGATTGTGACATGGACAAAGAAACTCCGTCTTAAAATCAATCCTGGAAAGACACAAGCAATTATATTAGGACACAAACGGCAAACCGACGCTGTAAAACACCTCGACATTTCCCCTGTTAAAGTAAGTACAGTGCATATCCCTTTCAGTTCTTCAGTAAAAATCTTGGCATTCACATGGATAATAATCTCAACTGGGACATGCAAATCACAGAAACCTGCAGAAAAGTATATTCTATTATCCATGTGCTAAAAAGGATAAATGTTAATCTCCCCTCTTGCTTAAAAAAGTCCCTTGTCCAGACACTTGCATTTCCCTATTTCGACTATGCGGACATTTTACTGACAGACCTCTCCAGCGACAACAAAATGAAACTTCAACGTGCTCATAATTTGTGTGTACGTTTTGTAAGCAATGTTCGTAAATATGATCATATTACCAAATCCCTGGAAGCAATAGGTTGGCTTAAACTAGATAAGAAAAGAAATTTACATTCACTTCTCTTTCTCTTCGAAATCTTGAACTCTTCTATTCCTTCGTACCTGTCGTCTCGCTTCACTTACCTTTCTTCCCACCATAATCTCAACACACGCTCTCGTCATGAAACAATACTAACAATACCATCCCATCGCACCTCCTCATACTCATCTTCTTTCACAATAGCCCTGCCAAGACTCTGGAATTCGCTACCTGCTAGCATCAGGGACTGTCGAAATAAAATTGAATTCAAACGAAAACTTACTAGGCACTTGGTCAGTAATTGATTACTTGTAAATAGTTTCTTTAATCTATCACAAAATATTTCAATATTCAGTAATTTCATCACTATACAATTTTGTTATTCTAGATTTAATTTGTAATTCAGTAAATATAAAATATTCTTTGTTTCTCTATGATAAATTATCTAGCTTTAATTATTCAGGTAATCTTTTCGTACTTTGATTTTATTGTAATTGTAAATTTAATACTAATTGTAATATTATTTGTAATTATAATTGTAAATTTAATACTAATTGTAATTTTATTGTTGATATTGTAGTTGGAATCTCCTGGTAGAGGGGCAGAGAAGGCCTGACGGCCTTATCTCTACCAGGTTAAATAAATAAATACTACTACTACTAAAGAGATAGGTTTGGAAGTAAATCCCGAAAAGACAAAGTATATGATTATGTCTCGTGACCAGAATATTGTACGAAATGGAAATATAAAAATTGGAGATTTATCCTTCGAAGAGGTGGAAAAATTCAAATATCTTGGAGCAACAGTAACAAACATAAATGACACTCGGGAGGAAATTAAATGCAGAATAAATATGGGAAATGCCTGTTATTATTCGGTTGAGAAGCTTTTGTCATCTAGTCTGTTGTCAAAAAATCTGAAAGTTAGAATTTATAAAACAGTTATATTACCGGTTGTTCTGTATGGTTGTGAAACTTGGACTCTCACTTTGAGAGAGGAACAGAGATTAAGGGTGTTTGAGAATAAGGTTCTTAGGAAAATATTTGGGGCTAAGAGGGATGAAGTTACAGGAGAATGGAGAAAGTTACACAACACAGAGCTGCACGCATTGTATACTTCACCTGACATAATTAGGACCATAAAATCCAGACGTTTGAGATGGGCAGGACATTTAGCACGTATGGGCGAATCCAGAAATGCATATAGAGTGTTATTTGGGAGGCCGGAGGGCAAAAGACTTTTAGGGAGGCCGAGACGTAGATGGGAAGATAATATTAAAATGGATTTGAGGGAGATAGGATATGATGGTAGAGACTGGATTAATTTTGCTCAGGATAGGGACAAATGGCGGGCTTATGTGAGGACGGCAATGAACCTACGGGTTCCTTAAAAGCCAGTAAGTAAGTAACAAAAGAGTTTACAATACGTTCGGCATTTCTTTTGTTTATTTACCAAAGTCTCTCTGAAATGATAAAAGTGTACTGGGACTTGTAATGAACATCAATGTACAAATACAGTCAGTCCAAGTTGGCACTTCAGACTCTGCTCAGTTCGACCCTGGAATAGGAAGAAAAATAATTGAATCATGTAAACGAAGACTTTGAATTTCTCCTCTTCGTTTACATGGAAACCTACTTGCATTGCGGCGGAGTACCTTGTCTTGGCTACAAGGTTCGCAACAGATAAGCGCACGCTGGCCGATAACCAATGACCCGCCTGCTGGTGGAGCGGACACCGACCAGACTTCGTATGGAATTATATAACGTTGCGATATTATTCCCGAGTCGACCTTTTGACCTCCATGATGGAATAATTTAGGTTGAGTGAAGGACAGTGGGTAAAATTGAAGTTCAGTGCCCGCCCTACATCGCATGGTGAAGGTAGAGCACTTTCTTCTCACAACAAGGCTAACTTCAAATAAAGGAAAGGAATGGGAATAATTTCACACATATTCCTGGCTAAGTAGGATATTATTGTACACGAACGACAATTTAAAATTGATAAAAATGAGTGAACTTATATAATTAAAATTTTGAGCGACGTGAAATTTAATAGCTCCCGAAAGGCCTTCATGATATGGAAGATGAGGCCTTACAATGGTTCAGTAGTTTTTAACATGGCCATCCTTGAAATAAATAAGCATCTATATATAATTTGAACTGGTAATGGAAATTACGGGAAAACGGCTGAACGGATTTTAATAAATGGCCCCTCATTTTGAAGCTTGGAACCGAAAGTTTTTCGGAAAAATAGTAGTTTTCAGTGAAATTTAAATTTTCCTACATAACTTTTCTATTTTCCAAAATCCATCTGTCGTCAGTTTTGAGAATTAGCTAATTGCATTCACGGCCGACTTGATATATCCTTCGCTTTTTTTGTAACGGAGAGGCGAAGCGAGCAGCAAGTCGGCAGTGTTGCATTTCAGAATAAAACAAAACACATACTACAGTAAACAATATTATACGAAGGCCATGATCTGCAAGAATGCTGACATATTTAGAGCTCAAATTAAATTGGTTATTAAAACTTAACTTACTAAAAATAATTTACAGGTCTGATTCTGTGGTGTGTAATTTTCTGGGTACAGTTGTGTATTGGATATTAAAAACTACAAAACTTGAGGTGGTTTGATGACATTATTACTATTAGAAATTTAATATTATTGTAGTTAATGCCATGATGTGACTATTTTTCATTAATTATACATATTGATGCTATATTGATGATATGAAAGTGAAACGTTTTGGGGTTATATAAGTAGATGTAGAGAATAACTTAAATTAGATTTTGATTTCTATATTTTACTGAGTGGCGGCTATTTAGTATATGTTACTGAAAGCTATAAAACTTACGTAAGATAATATTATTAAAAATCAAATATTTTTATCGTTATTAATCAAGTGGGGTTGGGTCTTTTTCATATATTTAATGGCGGTGTGGTGTAGATATTTATATGCGTGGTTCTCTTCAGTATAGGCTCGAGAGAGAGAGAGTATCTTTCATTATTTTGGAAGCAAATAACTTTCAGAATGTCTGGTATTCTTCATTGAAAATAAATCTGAAAAATGTTTATTTGAACGTCTAAAGAACTTAGTTTGCAGCATTTGCTGCACAAGCCACTAGTAAAAATAGAATATTCATTTATTAATTAATATGTCATCGTTATTTTTGGAATTGCCTATATGAAGACACGACATCCCGGATGGCTGGGCGATTTCTTTCAGGAAATTCTGCGATGCAGAGAACCTCTCAAAATATAAAAACAAATGAGGATGGATCCGGCACCATAATAAGCATAAGTTGTGCATTTCAATTGATTAATGTTGCTGCAGAAATATAACCCGTGTCATGAAAGAACAAATAAAGTTCTTTAATCAACGAATGCATTGCGGGTGGCATCGCCGGAACTCCTACAACGGACAAAGCTGCAATTTTATTTGTATCCAGTGGTACGTAGAAAAACTTCACTAACATAATAAATTATAGTTGTACGCTCCAGTTATTGTTGTAATGTAAGGCTATTGTATTCTATTAGAATCTAGCTGATGGAAGAGAAGGTCTACTGCCAGATTAAATGAACTCTGCCAGATTAAATGAATGAATGAATAAATAAATATAAATAACTTAATATAAACAAACTAATAAATCAGTAAATGTTAGTATGTAAATAAATAAATAATTTAGAAAGTAAATAAATAAATTTGTAATTAAATAAATAAATTCGTAACTAAATAAATGAAGTAGTAAGGAAATAAATAAGTTACTGTAGTAAGTAAATAAATAAGTTAGTAAATAAATAAATAAATTAGTAATTAAATAAATAAATAAATTCGTAAATAAATAAAAATAAATAAATAAATAAAGTAGCAAGGAAATAAATTACTGTAGTAAGTAAATAAATAAGTTAGTAAGTAAATTAATTAATTCGTATGTAAATAAATAAGTTAGTAAGTAAATAAAATTAAGTTAGTAAGTAAGAAAAAAATTAATTAGTAATTAAATAAATAAGTTAGTAAATAAATAAATTAATGAGTAATTAAATAAATAAATTTGTAAGTAAATAAATAAATAAATAAATTCTAAGTAATAAATAAATAAATAATTAAATAAATAAATAAGTAAATAAATAAATAAGTAAATAAACAAATAAGTAAATAAATAAATAAATAAATAAATAAATAAATAAATAAGTAAATAAATAAATAAATAAAGTAAATAAATAAATAGGCAAATAAATAAATAAGTAAATAAATAAATAAATAAATTAGTAAGTAAATAAATTAATTCGTATGTAAATAAATAAGTTAGTAAGTAAATAAAATTAAGTTAGTAAGTAAAAAAATTAATTAGTAATTAAATAAATAAGTTAGTAAGTAAATAAATTAATGAGTAATTAAATAAATAAATTCGTAAGTAAATAAATAAATTCTAAGTAATAAATAAATAAGTAATAAATAAATAAATAAATTCGCAAGTAAATAAATAAATTAGTAAGTAAATTAATTAATTCGTATATAAATAAATAAGTTAGTAACAAAATAAATTAGTAATTAAATAAATAGGTAAATAAATAAATGAGTTATAAAATAAACAAATAAGTTAATAAATAAATAAATAAATAAATTAGTAATTAAATAAATAAATAAATTCACAAGTAAATAAATTAGTAAGTAAATAAATAAATTAGTAATTAAATAAGTAGATTAATTAAGTAAATAAATAAGTTAGTAAGTAAATAAAAATTAATAAATAAATAAAATAAAAATAAATAAAATTCTTAAGTAAATAAATTAGTAAATCAATAAATAAATTCAATAAATAAGTCAATACATGAATTAAAATATAAGTAGATAAATAAATAGTTTTAAAAATAAGTAAATAAATAAATAATTTAAAAAATAAGGAATTAAATAAATTATTTAAAAAGTAATTAAATAATAAAAATCATAACAACAATAAATTATTATTATTATTATTATTATTATTATTATTATTATTATTATTATAAAAACGTCCCGCGTTAAAAGAGCAGAGAAAGGTCCAAGATGGAAAGCATGGGGAGGATGAGATAAAGGAAGACCAGCTTTACACGACTCCAAGTGCAGTTGTACCTTCGAGTAGTCGCCAGTCAGTTCCCCGATTTGTAGCCCCACTGTGCAGACTGCGCCGAGTCCCCTGGTTCCCACACTGCGGGTCCGTCGCTTCCGAGCCCGTTTGAACGTTTTATTAGAGGAAATTAATCGCGTATCACAGAGAAAGTTGTTGCATACTCCATTTACTCCAGCACGCAGTTTCGGGTGGCAATGACTGGGCGGATCAGGCCCGAAGAACTGCAATTCCACGTCCGCCGCCGCTGCCTCTGCTCATTTCCGCTCCATTGTCCTTTATTTGTCACAGTGAAAGTTAAACTTAACGGAAAATTTTGTTTTCCGCGTCTGATCGCCTTCGTGCAATTTATATCGTGCTGCACTGATATATAGTCTCATGGAGGTCGTTAATCTAGAGGCAGGTGCTATCGGCTTTCCATTTTCCTGCAGAGTTACTTCCTTGCAAAGAGGGCATTGGTGGTGGGAACTGATTGAAGTTAATAATTCAAAAGTTATTTCATTCCATTGTAGTGCTTTAACCGAAATATTGGAAAGTCATACACGAGTAGTACCTATTTTGACATGAACATAGCAACGGGCAATTTTATCTGGAGGTATTGGATAAAAATATGTTTTTGTAGACCATTCGGTATCTCATGAAACCTACCTGCGCGTAAGGGGAAGAAGGAAGTGGAATGACAAGAAAGGTTCACCAAGTGATAATGAATTTTCACAACGATTGTTCCCCCATACGTTCCATTCCATTTAGAATAAGAAAGCGCTCTATAAATTTCTACATCCGGAAAAAGCCTAACCTTCGAGATATGATTTTTTTTAATAGTCGCTTGACTCTCATATAAAGTGTCTCATATCTCCATTGTCATCGTGAAGAAGAAAATGTTTAAGGTCTCAAATGTTTATGCATTGCCCTCTAAATCAAAAAAGCTTATGAAAACTCACCTCTTCAAGAGGTTTCAAGAAGTATACTTTCCATCTGTTTGTGATCATAGCATTCTTTTGGTAGACTCGTGAACCATTTGCCGAGGTAGACAGGTAGATTAACTTTAGAAGGTGAAACGGTGGAAGTGTTAACAATAATTCCAAAGCACACAACTCCAATTGTTCAGCCTCTTGACGTTTATGGCTTTAGGCCTTGGAAAAATTTTCTTCGGCAGTTCTGTGATAGTGTTTTGTTACTTGGCACGAATATTATATTGCATCAGAGAGATGATGCGATAAAAGTGCACTCCTTAACATATAATCAGTTTTCATCTCCTAGATATGCAATAGTAATATGCGTTACAAGAGCGGTATGTTGAAGTTTTCATGTTCGAGGAAAAGTTTGAAAAAGCGAAACGTAGTAGAGTTTTTTTAATTTCCGAGAATTGAAAGAAAACATACCGCTCGTGTATCGTACATTATTTTGTGCGAAGATCGTTTATTACATACCTGAAAGAGGAATTTCTAATTAGTTGCAATGAAATCTCCATCTTGATTTCTGTTCAATGACGGCAACTTTGGAAAACAAAAATATCTATCTTCAACATTGTTGCTTTAAAATGTTTTCTGTGTTTACTATACTCCAGCAGGCCGTGATATACCTCTGTCTTTTTTTACCCCAGTCTATGATGAGTCTGGAATCTTGTTGATTTTCTCACGGCTTCCTTAATGTTACTTGCATCACGAATGCAGTAACTTTAGTGGAGTTGTAGAGTTTACTTAATTTTTGCAAATATTTAAAAACAATAATTAACAGTGAAATTTAGGTGAAATTGCAGTGGTAAGTTTCCAATTTATAATTATTATTACTATATTGAAAGTCTCTAAAAATAATATGTTAAAAGCCTAAAGCAGTAAAATCAATATGTCACTTAAGCGGTAAGAAGAGGGAAATTGTTATGTGTGTTAGGGTGGGAATACTGAATGTGGAATTTTAAACTTTCCGCGGATTGGTTTTGTGCGGAAACCAAGCAAATATGCACGATCTCGCACAAATATGCTTAAATGTGTCTGCTGTAAAGCCGGTTACCTTGACAACAAACCTGATAAATTCGTCACCCATATAGAATTCTGTTTTCATGTTGAGCTCTAAAGCTGACAGTTGTTGTTAGTCAATTGTCCGGAGACAGGTCTGTATCTCACAAGTGATAGCAAGAAGGCACTACTTACGAGACAACTAGGCCAGGAGATAATGGGGTAGGGTGGCCAGTTTATTTCCCCCTCCATTGCATACATCGTCGACTACCCACATATTACACTGGTCAGACTTCAGTTATGGTGTTTTTAGATTTCTAACAGATTTTCTGAAGTTTTCCAAACTTTATCTATACTAATAATAAATCTGTAGCCAAAATTTTTCTGGTAATTTTCGATTTTCCAAAAGTAATTGGTGTTAACATGTATAATTAACCATCCTGAAACCGAAAATCGCTTTTTTGAAATTTTTGTTTATATGTCTGTCTGTCTGTCTGTCTGGATGTTTGTTACCTTTTCACGCGATAATGGCTGAACCGATTTATATGAAAATTGGAATATAAATTAAGTTCGTTGTAACTTAGATTTTAGGCTATATGGCATTCAAAATACTTTATTTAAAAGGGGGGTTATAAGGGGGCCTGAATTAAATAAATCGAAATATCTCGCTTATTATTGATTTTCATGAAAAATATTACATAACAAAAGTTTCTTTAAAAATAATTTGCGATAAGTTTTGTTCTATACAAAATGTTGATAGGACTGATATTTAATGAGATAAATGAGTTTTAAAATTACAATAACAACGCCATCTAAGGCGCTGTACTGAAATAAAAACAAATGACTTCGTCTATAAGGGGCCTTGGACAACAATAATCGAAAGCTATTAAACATAGCCTACAGACAATGTTTCTGTGTTTGTACGAAGTAATATCGGTAGCTAATTAATTGTTTAATTATTATTTCACCATTGGAAAGTGTAGTTTCTCTAGATGGACATAATTCTACAATGTTATTACAGTAACTTCTGAAACATATAGCAAGTAATATAAAGTATACACATTAAAACTAAGTGATATGTCAATCTTCATTAAACTATGGTTGCATGTAATAACAACTTAAGAAACATGTTACAGAAATTGTCATTGTACCAAATGATTGCTCTCTGGACCAAAATGACCGCATTTTAATTATTTAAATACAATTTAAATTAAGTAACATATTAAACGATTTATCCTTCTATCAAACACGAATGTTCCCTGATCAAACGTCCTATTTTAATTATGTAATTACTTTATATTTATTTCTAACGGGTGCAGCGGAGCGCACGGGTACGGCTAGTACATTAATAAGATGTAAACTTTTACTTATGATTTGTAAATTGTCATTTGTTAACATTTTGATCTAGTTAAATTCTAATAGGCATAGAAGTTAGCAAATTTCTCTCTCTCTATTGTGGGGTGAAGAATTCCAAGTGAGGAAATTTTTACACCCATCTTAATTTTTGTAAGAAATATATTTTTTTTCAAGTTAGATATTAAAGTGATATTTCATAATTTTTTTAATTCTCAATTGAAGTGTTTTTAAAATTTCCTCACTTAAATTTGTTACGCGGTTGTTAAGGTGTGTTTGAACTCTAGAACTTGTATTTGTGTCAAAGGATGATGAAGTTAACACGTTTTATGTCAGTACCTTTATTTTTTTTTTAAGTTTACGACCTCTGGTTTATCGAAAAATACAAACAAACATCTTAATCTTAATCCCCAAGACCTGTCATCATTAATTTCTAGCCATTTAAATCATTTACAGGTACAGAAACAGAAAAAAATGTTTTCATAGATCCTGCCCCTTAACCCCTTCAGGCCTGGTGTGTACATTATAGTGTACATTGTTTCTTTTTTTTTTTTTGGAATGTCTTCGATACTTTTAAATATTATGAACAATTCAGTGTGGTAGAAATGGAGAATATTATTTTTGAAAAATTTCTATACCTGAATTAAAAATAAAATTTAAAATTTTGAGGCTCCAGGGTCAAAATTATCCCCAAAATTTTATTTTCTGTGAAAACTTGATTTGGGAATTTTGGATCCCCAGATTGATTATGTGACCAGTTTTTTTTTCAATTTTTTTTAAATATAAATTCAGGTCTGAAGGGGTTAAAATGAAATGAAATGAAATGATCGGGACGAAATTGAAATACAAACTGCTGAGCCATTTATACCCGAACCCACGCTTTCAGAAGTCGAAATTGCGATAGAAAATCTGAAAAAGTACAAGTCTCCAGGTATCGATCAAATTCCAGCAGAATTAGTACAAGAGGGTGGAAGTGCATTATATAGCGAAATTTATAACCTTGTACTTGCTATTTGGGAAAAGGAAATTGTACCAGAACAATGGAAAGAGTCCATAATTGTACCTATTTTTAAGAAGGGGGACAAAACCAACTGTGGTAACTTTCGAGGAATATCACTTTTGCAAATCAAGATTTGTATAACTCCCGTAAAGTTGATTTGAAAATTTCGAGGGAAAAATTGTTCCAATCGAACCCGGGACCTTTTTTAACGTACCAAGCTCTACCATTAACTAACCGACACCGATCCAATTTTTCCCTCTATATCCACAGACCTAGATGTCAAGCAACCAATCGAGTATAGGGTGCGAGGGTTCGATACCCGGCTCGGAACAATTTTTCCTCGAAATTATTCAAATCAACTTTACAGGAGTTTTGAAATCTTGATTTGCATAATACACGTCAATGATCGTCAGTGCGGTATTCGGCGTAATAGATCGACTATTGATCAGATTTTTGTATTCGACAGATAATGGAGAAAAAATGGGAGTATAAGGGTACAGTGCATCAGTTATTCATAGATTTCAAAAAGGCATATGACTCGGTTAAGAGGGAAGTATTATATGATATTCTTATTGAATTTGGTATTCCCAAGAAACTAGTTCGATTAATTAAAATATGTCTCAGTGAAACATACAGCAGAGTCTGTATAGGTCAGTTTCTATCTGATGCTTTTCCAATTAACTGCAGGCTAAAGCAGGGAGATGCACTATCACCTTTACTTTTTAACTTCGCTCTAGATATGCCATTAGGAAAGTTCAGGATAACAGGCAGGGTTTGGAATTGAACGGGTTACATCAGCTTCTTGTCTATGCGGATGACGTGAATATGTTAGGAGAAAATAGACAAACGATTAGGAAAACACGGAAATTTTACTTGAAGCAAGTAAAGCGATCGGTTTGGAAGTAAATCCCGAAAAGACAAAGTATATGATTATGTCTCGTGACCAGAATATTGTACGAAATGGAAATATAAAAATTGGAGATTTATCCTTCGAAGAGGTGGAAAAATTAAAATATCTTGGAGCAACAATAACAAATATAAATGACACTCGGGAGGAAATTAAACGCAGAATAAATATGGGAAATGTGTGTTATTATTCGGTTGAGAAGCTCTTATCATCCAGTCTGCTGTCTAAAAATCTGAAAGTTAGAATTTATAAAACAGTTATATTACTGGTTCTTCTGTATGGTTGTGAAACTTGGACTCTCACTCTAAGAGAGGAACATAGGTTAAGGGTGTTTGAGAATAAGGTTCTTAGGAAAATATTTGGGGCTAAGCTGGATGAAGTTACAGGAGAATGGAGAAAGTTACACAACACAGAACTGCACGCATTGTATTCTTCACCTGACATAATTAGGAACATTAAATCCAGACGTTTGAGATGGGCAGGGCATGTAGCAATTATGGGCGAATCCAGAAATGCATATAGAGTGTTAGTTGGGAGACCGGAGGGAAAAAGACCTTTAGGGAGGCCGAGACGTAGATGGGAGGATAATATTAAAATGGATTTGAGGGAGGTGGGATATGATGATAGAGACTTGATTAATCTTGCACAGGATAGGGACCGCTGGCGGTCTTATGTGAGGGCGGCAATGAAGCTTCGGGTTCCTTAAAAGCCATTTGTAAGTAAGTAAGGGTTTAAAATGAGATCTGTGTTTGTGTGTTTATCCTCTAGAAATTTTCAAAGGTGATTTCATCTCGATGTTGTGTAAGATATTCTTGTGAGCTTTAATACTATGTCGTAATACTGTATGGGGTACTGAAAGTAATGGGACATACCGATGTTTTTCCCGTCAACAGTCGCTGTTCTCTTTACGCTTCTTTTAAAGCGTTATGGAAATAGCAATGGATCCTCCGCACTGCACAGTTTCCGAATACCCTGCTATCGTACTAGACTCTCCGCGTAACGTGCTATCTGAAAGGATCGTTACATAAAGGTGGCGGGAGTGTTTTACCTTAAATATTCCTGAATTGGTTGTGTGTGTAGCGTTCTCTTGCATCAGATACGATCTATTGAATAGTGCTCTACACTCCCTTTAGAAGTTCCGTTCCATTCTATAAACGTTAAATGGAATTCTCTTAAGGCAAACATGGCTCTTAGTCTCACCTTCAAATTAACCAGCAGGTCTGAGTGAAAGATCCCCGTCATGCTCGACTTTCAGTAACAATGGAAAGAATTATTGAAACTAGCTCTTTATGAGTTATGGAAACAAAGCCGGGTCTTAATGAAGCATGCCTGCGAATGAAAGTTGGACAAGTGGAGCAGGGAAAGGGGATGGGAAAATGCGGTGCAGGCCGGAACTGGGATTTGAATACAAAGCTGTTCGGAAGTAAGTATGATTTGTGACTCCCACAGTATACCATGTGGAGCGAGATTTTTTAATTAGGCACCGTGTCATTTGTAGAAACGCACAACGTTTCGGAGCAACATAGCCAGTTCATCACAATATTCAATACATTAGCCAGTGACGAAGCTCTTAAGAGGTTTTTGAGTCTCTGCCTACCCAACCAATTTGAGCTACCCAACCAATTTGAGTTATTATTTCTGGTAGGTCTGTAAGCTTGTAATAACTATATATCGTAACATTTATTGCATTCTGATCCTTCCATATATTAAGTTCACTGTTGTCAGTCATTCCAGTATGGAGAGTTCAGTGCGAGCAGCGAGGCTTAAGGCAAAAGCCTCTAAAGGCGTGGCTACGACTTTTTCTCGCAAGCTTGAGGGAGGACCGGAGAAGGGATATCGATTCGCTACATCTCGTACGGGACGAGGCTAGCCTACCGTCACAATATTACGTCGCGCTATGTTGGTGTTCTCTGAAAGCGCTGCGTTGTTGTGTTTAGTTTAATCAAAAGTGCATACGTGTGAGTGTTACATATTAATTTTGTGTTAAATGGCTCATACTGAGAGAACATTGAGGTCATTATTTGTAGAATTAAAAGAGAAACTGTTTTCAAGTTGGACGTATGAAACAAAATGTGCTTACAAAGATAGGATATGGACACCACATTTACATATTAAAATAGCGGGTGGGGAAAGACAATATAAATTTTAAGTTTTCATGGTATAAGAAATATCCTTGACTAACAGAGTGCTCTGAAAAACATAAAATCTGTACGAAACAACTATGGAATTCACAACACATTTTTAGCTTCAGAATATTAGCTAATTAAAGAAATGATACTCCTGAATAGTTCATTCTTTATCTCTAATATTCGTTTACCCTTAAAACTCAAGAATAATGGTATTTTACAAACAACTTCAAATTAGTGTATAATGGTATTTTACAAACAACTTCAAATTAGTGTAATTCTGAATATGCTGAGATTAGGACACATGTTTATATGACATTTTTGCTCGGAATGTCTTCGGAAATAAGCTCCGTAAAGGATGGTAAATCCTCGTGAATCACCCTGGCATCACCATCATTGGCATCTACCATCTTTGGAAAAATCACGGGAAACACCTGCCACAGCGAACTGCCGATCTGACGTCGAACAAACACAGTAGGTGACCTCTTTTTCGAAACGGAAGTGATAATGGAAGATGAATTGTGGAGAATGTTGGTGAAATTAAGAGGAACAAACTGGTTGCTGGTGGTCTTCGATTGATGTAAGAAGTAGTAGCACCTTCACAGCTTGTAAGAAAGAGGTCAAGCAGTCCCACATTCATAATAACCCCTTCCAACCCCGTCGACCGTGATTCTCAGCGTGGTCAGTTAATCTCGTGGCTGTAATTTGACGGCGCACTCATATACGACGGAGTACGGAGCGACGTCTCTGCCGTAACCAGTCCTCACCACCCAAGCGAGACTGCCGCATATAATGAATCCGTTATAATTCATGCTGAAGACGGCGTGTTGTCACTCGTTCGAGCCTTCTGCACGGCGGCGGTTGCGATCCTAGTCATTCCTCCACTACCGTTGTTTGTTTGTATGTATGTAAGTATGTCGCAGTGTGATCGACATCCCAGCCGTTTACACAGGTTTAGCGTAGCGTGATACAGGAGTGGGACGATTTGTTTACGACTTGCCTCGATGAATCAGATGTTAAAAGAATTACAGCAGAACTAAGGTAAGCTTATCGTATAGAGACAGTAAAAAATTATGAAATCTTCACATTAATATAAAAACTATGACTAAGTAAGTGGCTGGCTGACTGTGACTAATTGGAGGGTTGGCTGACTGTGACTAAGTGGCTGACTGTGACTAAGTGGATGGCTGGTTGTAATTGGAGTGTTGACTGACTGTGACTGACTAAATAATAGGCTGGCTGACTGTGACCAAGTGAATGACCGACTGACTGTGACTAAATGAGTGGCCGACTGATTGTGACTGACTGACTTAATGGCTGACTGTGACTTAATGATTAAATTCCATCTAACACCTTCTGGATTACTCGTACAATCGATGTTTTCTGAATTACATCCACGCTTTTTGGATTACAATATAAATGTTTACTGAATTCCATCTTACGCTTTTTGGATTACAATTGATGTTTACTGAATTCCACCTTACGCTTTTTGGAGTAGCTACAATTGATGTTTATGAATTCCACCTAACGCTTTCTGGATCACATTATTGATGTTTACTGAATTTCACCTAACGCGTTTTGGATTACAATTTATGTTTATTGAATTCCACCTGACGTTTTTGGATTACAATTTATGTTTACTGAATTCCACTGAACGCTTTTTGGATTACAATTGATGTTTACTGAATTCCACCTAACGCTTTTTGGAGTGCAAATTGATGTTTACTGAATTCCACCTAACGCTTTTTGGATTACAATAATTGATGTTTACTGAATTCCACCTAATGCTTTTTGGATTACAATTGAAGTTACTGAATTTCGCCTTACGCCTTTTGGATTACAACAAAATTGATGTTTTCTAAATTAGAACTAACGCTTTCTGGATTATAATTGATGTTTTCTGAAATACACCTTACTTTTTTTGGATTATAACAAAATTGATGTTTTCTAAAGTACACGTAACGCTTTCTGGATTAATATTTTACCTAACGCTTTCTGGATTACAATAATTGATGTTTTATGAATTTCATCTGACACTTTCTGAATTAAAATTGATCTATCTGAATTCATCTGATGCTTTCTGATTCACAATTAATAAATCTGAATTACGTCTGACCTTTTCTGGAATTCACTTGATTAATCTGAAATACAGTCGAACTTTTCTGGATTACAGCTTGACTAGCACTAGTGAAGTGATGTTCGGGGAAGCGGGAGTGCCAAGTAGGATACAGCAGTTACCGTAATTACGTCGTCATGGCAGCATACGCTAAGCCTGTGTAAGTGGGCCTGTCCCGTGCCACTGAGAGATGGTCCACATAATAAGCATACGCCACGAGCGAGGAAGCGTGTGTAAGAAAGTGCGGGCGGCGGCGTGTGAATCAGGTTGTCTCCGTTTCTGCAGTGCAGCGTGAAAGAAAATGGGGAAAGTCGAATTTTTTCTATATTTTTGTCGAGAGCGAGTGACAACAGTTGCCGACTGCTCACTGTTGGCGTAGTGCTCGGCAGCCATGTTCGTCTGCGAGAGGACCCGGCGCTTCGTCAGGCAGTTCCCGTTCCTGACGAATGTGGTGAGTGAAACAAGATCGTCGTTTAATTTGCATTACTTACAGTACACATCCTGCTGTACAGCGATCCCGTTAACCCGGCTGAAGGTGATCCTCAACATGCGTAATGAAAGGAAATGGTAACACAGACAACACTTTTTGTCGTTGTCGTCGTTGTCGTCGCATCCACCATGCCTGACAATTCGCTGCTGCTTTAAAACGCATCATTGAACAAAGATTTCCTACCACGTGTCCTCACATCTTCAGTAAAATACGTATAGATGTTGAAATGAAGGTTTATGTACCGTAATAATTTCCTCTGTTTTATTAGACTGTTCCCCAGTAAGGAAGCGAAGTTTGTGTTACGAGCAGGCTGTATCATATTTTATTAGACTGGTTTTCAAAAAGAAGGAGATGGATGTTCATGTTATAATCTAGTTTGTTAAATTGTGTTCGAAAAGAGAGGTAAAATTTCAAGTTAGTCTATACTATATTTTGTTAGACTATTTTCTGAAAAGTAGGTAAAAGTTTGTTATATTCTGTTTTATTGCATTGTTTTCAGGAAAGAAGGTGCAATAAGTGTTCATGTTATATTCTATTTTATTAGACTTTTTCGAAAAGGAGATAGAAGTTAGTGTTGCCTTCTATATTATTAGATTGTTTTCCGAATGGTGTTAGATGTTCATGTTACGTTCTATATTTTATTAGACTTCTTCGAAAAGGAGGTAGAAGTTCTGTTACATTTTATATTATTAGATTGTTTTCCGAATGGTGTTAGATGTTCATGTTACGTTCTGTATTTTATTAAACTTCTTCGAAAAGGAGGTAGAAGTTCTGTTACATTTTATATTATTAGATTGTTTTCCGAATGGTGTTAGATGTTCATGTTACGTTCTATATTTTATTAGACTTCTTCGAAAAGGAGGTAGAAGTTCTGTTACATTTTATATTATTAGATTGTTTTCCGAATGGTGTTAGATGTTCATGTTACGTTCTGTATTTTATTAGACTTCTTCGAAAAGGAGGTAGAAGCTCGTGTCACATTTTATATTATTACATTGTTTTCCGAATGGTGTTAGATGTTCATGTTACGTTCCATATTTATATAGACTTCTTCGAAAAGGAGGTAGAAGTTCGTGTTACATTCTGTATTATTAGATTGTTTTCCGAATGGTGTTAGATGTTCATGTTACGTTCTATATTTTATTAGACTTCTTCGAAAAGGAGGTAGAAGTTCGTGTTACATTCTATATTATTAGATTGTTTTCCGAATGGTATTAGATGTTCATGTTACGTTCTATATTTTATTAGACTTCTTCGAAAAGGAGGTAGAAGTTCGTGTTACATTTTATATTATTAGATTGTTTTCCGAATGGTGTTAGATGTTCATGTTACGTTCTATATTTTATTAGACTTCTTCGAAAAGGAGGTAGAAGTTCGTGTTACATTTTATATTATTAGATTGTTTTTCCGAATGGTGTTAGATGTTCATGTTACGTTCTATATTTTATTAGACTTCTTCGAAAAGGAGGTAGAAGTTCGTGTTACATTCTATATTATTAGATTGTTTTCCGAATGGTATTAGATGTTCATGTTACGTTCTATATTTTATTAGACTTCTTCGAAAAGGAGGTAGAAGTTCGTGTTACATTTTATATTATTAGATTGTTTTTCCGAATGGTGTTAGATGTTCATGTTACGTTCTATATTTTATTAGACTTCTTCGAAAAGGAGGTAGAAGTTCGTGTTACTTACTTACTGACTGGCTTTTAAGGAACCCGGAGGTTCATTGCCGCCCTCACATAAGCCCGCCATTGGTCCCTATCCTGAGCAAGATTAATCCATTCTCTATCATCATATCCCACCTCCCTCAAATCCATTTTCGTGTTACATTTTATATTATTAGATTGTTTTCCGAATGGTTTTAGATGTTATATTCTATTTTATTAGACTTTTCCCGAAAAGGAGATAGAAGTTAATGTTAGTATACTTTATTTTGTAAGACTGTCTTCCGAAAATGAGTTGTGTAAATGTTCATGTTATATTCGATTTTATTAGACTTTTTTTTCTGAAAATGAGGTACATCTTCATGTTATATTATATTTTATTAAATTGTTTTCCGGAAAGGGTGTAGATGTTCAATTTATATTACATTTTATTAACCTGGTTTCCGGAAAGGAGGTAGATATTCATGTTATATTCTATTTTGTTAGACTGTTTTTCTAAAAGGAAGTAAATGTTCATGTTATATTCTATTTTATCAGACTTTTTTTCGAAAATGAGTTAGCTGTTCATGGTATATTCTGTTTCATTAGACTTTTTTCGAAAATTGAATAGGTGTTCATGTCATATTCTATTTTATTAGATTTTTCTACGAAAACGGGGTAAACGTTCATGTTATATTGTTTCATTAGACCTTTTTTTTCCGAAAATGGGGTAGATGTTCATGTTATATTCTATTTTTTAGACTTTTTCCGAAAATAGGGTAGATGTTCCTGTTATATTCTATTTTGTTAGACTGTTTTTCTAAAAGGAGGTAGAAGTTCATGTTATATTCTATTTTGTTAGACTGTTTTTCTAAAAGGAGGTAGATGTTCATGTTATATTCTATTTTGTTAGACTGTTATTCTAAAAGGAGGTAAATGTTCATGTTATATTCTATTTTATTAGACATTTTTTCCGAAAATGAGTTAGATGTTCTTGGTATATTCTATTTCATTAGACTTTTTCTGAAAATTGGGTAGATGTTCATGTTATATTCTATTTAATTAGATTTTTCTACGAAAACGGGGTAAACATTCATGTTATATTGTTTCATTAGATTTTTTCCGAAAATGGGATAGATGTTCATGTTATATTCTATTTTCTTAGACTTTTTCCGAAAATAGGGTAGATGTTCCTGTTATATTCTATTTTATTAGACTAGATTTTTTTTCCGAAAATGAGGTAGATGTTCATGTTATATTCTATTTTATTAGATTGTTTTCCAAAAAGGGTGTAGATGTTAATTTTATATTACATTTAATTAGACTAGTTTCCGAAAAGAAGGTAGAAGTTCATGTTATATTTTATTTTGTTAGACTGTTTTCCAAAAAGGAAGTAGTTGTTTATGTTATATTGTGTTTTATTAGACTTTTTCTCTTTTTTTTTTCGAAAAAAAAAAAAGAGATATAAGTTCATGTAAAATTTTACTTTATTAGACTTTTGAGAAAATGATATGTAATTTATTACAGTAGGCCTATATTGTATTTTATTATTTTCTTTTCTTAAAGAACTTCAAAGTTGATGGTATACGTATCTCATTTCATTAGACTGGCTTTAGAAAAGAGATATAATTTCTGTATCCTATTCTATTGGATTGTTTTTCGAAAGGCATTATTACATTATGTCACGAGAGAGGGACAATTCCTAACCGCCGGCCGCTGTTAGTCGAGTGCTAGAGGCCTGGTTAAAATACCGGTGAGTTTGAGCTGTAATTAGCGAGGGACAAACAGTTTGCCTCAGGTACTCGCTTTTCTCTCCGATAACATAATCAATTCTCCTCTATGACAACAGTATTGCGTGAGGAGGGATATGCCTGCCTTCTAACATGGAAACCCTAGGAGTGTATGGCATGAACTGGTGGCAGATTTACACAACCAGGGAGAAATTAAACAGAGCGCATAACAGCGTGTTAATTGTAATTCTCAGTTATGCTTACAGTTGTCTTCATTAACTGGTGTGCATTAATGTTACCCATATTCATTATCGTCTGCCGCACGAACTCGTGGTACACCAGACAGAAATTAAATTAATGGGTTACTTAGAAGGGGAAATTTGATTTAATGAAACTCGTATGAAATTGTAGGGTGTAAGTAGCAGACTTTATCAGACCTAAGTTAACGGTAGTTAAGGCAGTTTTACAGGAAAAGAACTGGCTTTTAAAAAGTGTCAGAGGTAGGTTTGAGTGGTTGTGAATTACAGCTTGTACTCCATTTGCGTGTCAGTGGACAGAGTCATAGATCATTAGGCATGAGACTTTAAGATTGAATCTCTTGATATCACTTCTTTCTTTTTTTTCAGTTAGGTTTTTACTTTTTAATAACTTTATATTATATTATATTATATTATATTATATTATATTATATTATATCATATCATATCATATTATATTATATCATATATCATATACCATATCATATATCATATCATATCATATTATATCATATCATATTATATTATATTATATCATATCATATCATATCATATTATATTATATCATATATCGTATCATATCATATCATATCATATCATATCATATCATATTATATTATATATATTTTTTCTTTATTGTGCTAAAACAGCATGTTCCATTGCATACAATATTTGCAATACTACATGCTATGTTTATGTTACATATCCAAAATTTAAAATAAACAAAAATTATCTACTCTACACAATATATGATCAACTAGCAATTATAAATCTTATGCTTAAGTACATTACAAATGCACAATTAATTAATACATCATAATTACACATTACACATCCACAATTAAATTATCTATGTACTATACAGAATCAATCCGCTCGCCAGTTACAAAGCTTATGCCTAAATGCATTATCAGAAAAATGTTTTACAAGTGTTGCAATATTACATACTATGTTTAATATATTTATATGTTATTTTTATGTTACATACATGTTCACAGTCATTTAACAATACACTATTGCAATAGACGGAGTCATATTTGAATTGTACATCACAGATCCACAATTTAAAATCTTATAATTGTATGCTTGTTTGGATTCATGTTTAAAAAGTGTTGTACTTATTTGTGTTCATGTTTATAATGTGTTAAAGTCTATTGATTGTATGAATGTTTTGAATTGTTTGTAGTGTTTCAAAATGAGTTGATTTTGAGCAACTGGCCACTTTCCATGATTCATTACTATTTGATGTCTGAAGATGTCCCTCTGCTGCTGAAGTTTTCTACACCCGTATATTACATGATCCACAGTTTGGGCCTCTTGAAGACAGGAGCATGTGGCATCATTTATTATCTTAAATCTTATAATAATTATATTATATTATATCATATCATATCATATTATATTATATTATATTATATTATATTATATTATATTATATTATATTATATTATATTATATCATATCATATCATATATCATATCATACCATATCATATATCATATCATATCATATATCATATCATATTATATTATATCATATATCATATCATACCATATCATATATCATATCATATCATATTATATCATATTATATTATATTATATTATATCATATATCATATCATATCATATCATATTATATTATATCATATATCATATCATACCATATCATATATCATATCATACCATATCATATATCATATCATATCATATCATATCATATCATATCATATCATATCATATCATATATTATATTATATTATATCATATCATATCATATCATACCATACCATATCATATATCATATCATATCATACCATATCATATATCATATAATATGATATAATATAATATCATATCATATTATATTATATATTTTTATTCCTTTATTGTGCTAAAACAGCATGTTCCATTGCATAAATATTTGCAATACTACATGCTATGTTTATGTTATATATTTCATAGTTCATAGTTGATATTCATATAGCAGTACATTATTGCAATATACAGAGTCGGTTAAAATAGATATTACAATCCAAAAATTAAAATAAATAAAAATTATCTACTCTACACAATATATGATCAACTAGCAATTATGAATCTTATGCTTAAGCTAACATTACAAATCCACAATTAATTAATACATTACAAACAACACATTACACAGCCACAATTAAATTATCTTTGTACTACATAGAATCAATCCAGCGTTTGCCAGTTACAAAGCTTATGCCTAAATGCATTATCAGAAAAATTTTGTACAAGTGTTGCAATATTACATACTATGTTTATATTATTAATCGAATTTGATATATGTAGAATAGTTCATAGTTATCTAGCAATACACTATTGTAATAGATAGAGTCAATTTTAAATTATACCTTACAAATTCAAAATTTAACATATGTATTACAAATCCACAATTTAAATTGTATATTAAATTAACAATTTAAAATATTATATTTTACAAATCCACAAATTTAAAATATGCATTACAAATCCACAATTTAATTTATACATTACAAATCCACATTACAAATTTGTGGATTATATTATATTATATTATATTATATTATATTATATTATATTATATTATATTCAATATCCGATTTTATTGAACCTGTACTTTACCATTAAACATATTGGAGTTATAATTAAATATATACATATTAGAAACAACTACACACTTGGCTTTACCTATTAATGTTACAGTGAAACCTCGATTATCCGTCACCCTATTAACCGATTGGTGGATTATCCGACTGTCTTTCTCTCTCGCAGAAAAAATATATGAAGTGCTGTACATTATATTAGTATGAATTTTGTTTGCATATTGTTTTTTTACAAATCTTTACCCTTACGCATTATGATCTACTCTTCGAGTGGCCGTACTGTTTAATTTCTTCTACAAGTGTCAAAAGAAAAAATGTTGTACTAAGGAAAAAAGTGAAAGTAATTGAGTGGTTTAGGAAAAGAGAAAATGTGGTTCATCTCACATCACTATACAAGATAGGAATTACAACTGGGCGCGATTTAGGCTAATGAAAAACAAAATATAAACTGTATAAAATTTGTAAATCTACAACATGAGACCTCTACTATTCCTATCTTTCCACAGACAGTCGTCACAAGGAGTTTTCTTGGCCATTAAAAATCCGTGTTCAAAACCACACTTAAGTACAATAAATAATGATTTAATAACTGACTTATCGGAAAATCGAACATGAATTGTAAAAAAACAGACAAATTAGTGAACTTCTGGTCCACTACCTAGCGTATTAAAAGAAAAGACAATGAAGGAAATTACGAAAATATTATGCACTTAGTTTATTAAAACTTTTTACGGATTATCTGATTTTTTCTACTAACCGTTCACTCCACCCCTTTCATTACCGCGGATAATAGAGGTTCTACTGTACTTCAAAAATTGGCCTTAGAAAGCTCGTAGCCTGTAAGTTGTTTCAAATCTCCTTCTTTCTTTTAAACTCAAAACCCAAGTGTCTCTTATTTACTTCAAAGTCGACTTAAGTATATAATCATAAGTATACTTTCCTACCACCGACACAGCTCAGGCGGTAGACGTGTTTGCCTGCTGATCCGGAGTTTCCCACTAGCGTGAGTTCGATTCCCGTTTGGGCTGATTACCTGGTTGGGTTTCTTCCACGGTGTTCTCCAATTGTAAGGAGAATGTCAGATAGTTTTACATTGCTGTATAGTTTTATATAATATGCAAAAAACTTGTTTTTAACGTGTAACAGTCAATGAAAAACACAAATATAATGGACATGTAAAATTATTGAATTAACATTTCATACCTACCTACTGTAATGTGATGTTATCTACCTGGCTGAGTCGATCTGGGTAGCGCAGTTCGTACAGCCCTGGCCTTATGTGCCCGAGGTTGCGGGTTCGATCCCGGCCTAGGTCGATGGCATTTGAGTGTGGTTAAGCTCATGTCTGCAGATTTACTGGCATGTAAAAGAACTCCTGCGGGACAAAATTACAGCTCACCGGCACGCTGCAGTTGCGAGCGTCGTTAAATAAAACATAGTTTATACAGTATATTTTTTTTTTATTTCTATCTGGCTGACGCAGTGACGAATATCAAGAATAATAATTTGTTTTACTATGAGACCTGAAAAGACACAGTTCCGAAAAATTATTTTTAGACATCCCTTCCTAAAATGTAGATTTTTAATACTAGTGCGAAAATTCTTGTTTGATACTTACATCGTTAATAACTACCGGTATTCTAACAAAAATTGAATGTTGTTTAGCGGAGGCTTAGATTGGACTTTTTCGATTGATTAATTAATTATTTATTTATAGTATTTATTTATTTTATATTTATTTAATTATTCATTTATTTTTATATATTTTTATTTTTTTATTTTTACATTTATTTATTCATTTTTTATTTTCTTATTTATTTTTGTTTATTTAGGGTATATTTGAAGAGTCCACTGCAAGAATGATGGATGTCATTTGCAATACATTTTTCAGGAGAAGCAATTGAAAGTTTGAAATGCTTAGCGCTCAAAGCTTAACTGTGATTTTCCGATCATTACTGGACAATGACTATCAGTGTTAATGACATATAACTCTCTATGCACATTCTATATGTCTTGAGCTATGCATTGACAGTCTTGGTTCATTTTCGACAAGAAAGTGACATCCATCATTCTTGCAGTGGACTCCTCGTTTATTTTTATTCATTTCTATATTTATTTATTTATTTTTATATTTATTTTTTATTTATTTATTTAATTTTATTTTTATTTTTATATTTATTTATTTAATTTTATTTATAATTTATTTAATTTTATTTATATTTATTTATTTGTATATTTATTTTTATATATAAATATTTATTTGTTTTTATATTTATTTATTTATTTTTGTTTATTTATTTATTTTATATTTATTTTTATATATTTTTATATTTATTTATTTTTATATTTATTCATTCATTCATTCATTTAACAGGGCAAAGCCCCAATTACAATAGACAGTACAAATATTTGCCTAGAACGTAAATTTGGATATAACATGAAAAAAAGAGATAAAACAGATACAAATGCAAGGTTCAAATGAAAATTGTAACGAAAAAGGGACTCACGACAGACATTTGGAATATTGGTGAGAAGGGTGTTCTGCTCATTTGGATCGCGTTACCAACTTCTAAATCTGCTTGACTGACCACATGTTGTGTTGAATCTGCAAGGGTCAGTTGCTAGTGTGTTCATAACTGCAAAGTTCCGGGCAGAAAACAACCGAGGCCTGTTTGAAAGTTGTGTCCATTAGCGTGAAATATAACGCTAAGTGCTCCATACAATATGCAGCTGCTGTTGAAGAGTGGGACTGATTATGTATGAGATGCAGTAATAAACGCTGCCATGTTAATGACACACATTTCCATTTACATAATAGCTACAGAGTAAAAAAATAGCCATTTTACATAATGTTGCATCAAATGAATCGCTCGGGACTGCCTCTTTACAAATCTGTTTGCGTTCTTAAAATCACAACGTATTTACAACTGTGAATCGATTTGAATATGTCGGATCAGTGAAATGTGACTCAAGAATTGGAGGATATAGATTTTGCGGATTATAGGGTGGGTTAGGGTAATTTGGGTATAAAAAAAGCCTTTTTTAAGTTTAGAGATCCATAACCTGTTACCATACTATTACACTCTTACTACGTCATACTACTTTTGACCAATAAAACGGTACGAAAGGACGTATTTAAACCAATCATGGCTGCTTATCGCACAATTTTATCGCGTCCCTAGCATTTGTTTAATTTTATCGCGTCCCTAGCATTTGTTTCTTTGTTTGCCAACATTTGAAACTGCGCTGGTCTGGACGTCAAAAAATATATATATATATATAAATATATATATATATATATATATATATATATATATATATATATAATAAAACCACTCCAGTCGATGCACAGCAGTTTCAAATATGATTCGCATTGGCATTCAAGAACAAGAATTAATAAAAATCACTGATCATACCTATGCATCTTCTGAAATCCGATTTACAAATAAATGAAGAGCACCATTCGGAAATCCTGAATAAGTTGAATACACCATGTAGGCCTAAATCAACGAGTTCCACTTCTATTACGCACACGTCCAATATAACATCAATTGAACCACCAACCACATTCAAATTTGAAAATTGTACATTCAATAATTATTCCTTTTAAAATTATTCATGTTTATTTTTTATATCATCGTCGTTAATTAAAACTTTTCTAACACTTGTGTATATTAGTTAGGTTATGTTATAGCTTCTGCTATATGATATTATGGATAGTCACGTATCAGAGATTGTTTAATATTAAGATTTATTGAAAATCATCTGTCAAGTGACGTTGATTACTGGGATTCGGATAATTGAAGTGGAATGTTGCATTTTAATAAAAATGAAACTGAATCAACAAAACCTTCTTGACTAGTAACATTGCCATCGTGTATAATAGATCGAGAACTTCTCGACGAGAAGGCATTGCTCACTACTGCCATCTAGCATGCATCTAGCGTAATATTTGTAATGTTTTGATGGTACAATAATACATTTGAAGACAGTTGTATTTTCGTAAGTCAATTAATATTTTATTGTATTGGAGTACTTCGTTACTTATAATCTTTATATGCTTTCTTCTAATCGTGTAATAGTCGATTAAATCCCACTCGAGTTTTGATTTTCTCTAGATAAATCGAAACGTCTAGTGAGATTACTGTTGATAAAATTTTCCAGTCAGCTTTTTTTTTGTCAGCACTGTGACCTTCTAGAATGATTTTATTGAATTTTAAAGTTTGTTGGCCTCTTTTTAAATAATAATAATAATAATAATAATAATAATAATAGTAATAATAATTAATAATAATTAATCAGCATCATCCTAAGTTTAACTATACTCAGTTTACCCCATGGATGGGGTAATTTGAGTATAAAAACAGTCTTTTTAAGTTTAGAGACCCATAGATATAATTTTCCAGTCATTTCTTTTTACTGTCAGCACTGTGACCTTCTAGAATGATTCTATTGAATTTTCAAATGTGTTGGCCTCTTTTATCATAATACTATTAATAATAATTAATCAGCATCATCCTAAGTTTAACTATACTCAGTTTACCCCATGAATGGGGAAATTTGGGTGTAAAAACAGCATTTTTAAGTTTAGAGATCCATAGCCTGTTACCATGATAAAATTTTTCAGTCAGTTTTTTTATTGTCAGCACTGTGACCTTCTAGAATGATTCTATTGAATTTTCAAATGTGTTGGCCTCTTTTATAATAATAATAATAATAATAATAATAATAATAATAATAATAATAATAATAATAATCAGCATCATTCTAAGTTTAACTATACTCAGTTTACCCCATGGATGGGGAAATTTGGGTTTAATATGTATTAGTGAATTAAAACATGCTCTAAAGTCATAGGTTAGTGTGTGTATCCTAGAACAAAAAGCAGAGGTTAGGTAGGCATTTAAAAATTTTAATTAGACCTAATAAAAAGATAAAAAATTTCAGCCAATACTTAAGTTCTTGATGAGGCTTATTTTGTTAACTTAAAATATCTCCCATTAAAATTAGAGCCAGTAAAAACACTTCGGATATTTATTTGTCTTTCACTAATCCATAATTTGTGTACGTTGCATGATCTGGAACGAAAACTAGTTTAGTTGCCAATTAACCTATAATTATACGCAAATTGCCCCACGTTCGTAAATTGTAATTTACTAACAAACTGTTAATGATATATTATTAATTTTTTAAAACGTGTTCTAAACATGTGTAATGTACACATACATGAATTTGGTTAGTGTATCACAGATGGTTCCCCAAAAATATTGCTTGAATGTGATGTGTCATTTCAAACACTGGTAAATAAAACAATTTTTTTTTACCAGGTAGTATCAGCGTGATCAAGACAAATTTTTAACATTACATAATAGGCAATTGTGAAAAAACAATATATTGTGATTTTTATTAGTAACAGCAATGTAATTTATTCGTCACAACAATAATTCCTTTCTACAATTCACCTTAAACGCTCTCGTCAACAATTGGATCTTCACTCACACAGTATTCGTTATAGCACTCCACCGACGACAATGACAATTGACTTGGATTATTACGCACAACAATGAACTGTTAATCTTAACTAATATTTACAAAGCACTATTTACAAATCAGAACTACCAGTTCTCAGTTCACAGTTCTTCTATCTCAGTCACTCGAGTTCACGGTATCTCGAACCACAGACCTTCAGAGACAGTTCACTGTACTCGAACTCGGGTCCCTCCAACTGCGGTCCACTGCACTCGAACTCAGGTCCCTCCAACTGCGGTCCACTGCACTCGAACTCAGGCCTTCGGATGCTGACGCAGATGCGGACGCACACTCGAGTCGAACTCCGGCTGGCTTGCTTGCTCTGGCTTTCTCACTGACTGAATAACTGAAAACTCTGAAACTGAAACTCTAGTTCGCTGGCGCCTGCTCTTTTATAGCAAAATCATAGTTGCGAGAACCTTCTACAGGTGTGTAGAGAATTATCTCGATATCTCTACATCAACAGACTTCTGGAATAGTCGAGAAGGTCGTTCCACATTCACTGCGTTAAGTAGCAGCTGCGCGCAGACTCGTCGCGTGACGTAATACACCCTCTCTCTTCTCTCCACCGCGCGACGTCACTCAATGTTCCGTGGAGCCTGTGCGATCTGCTTTCATGCGGGACGCTGGTCGTGAGTTCGATTCTCACGTCGCTGTCACAATATAATAAATTAGCATGCGTTTGAAGATTGGGTAAAGTTTTATTCAATAAATTCTAACATACCCGAATTACCCCAAATTTGTAAATTGTAATTTACTAACAAACTATTAGTGATATATAGTATTAGGTATACTAAATTTATTAAAACATGTTCTAAACATGTGTGATGTACGTTCACATGAATTTTGTTACTGTATTTCAGCTGGTTTCGCAACAAAATTGCTTTGAATTAGAACATTGTTAAAACTGTTTTATTGTTTTTTTTTTTACTTTTTTAAATTCTATACTTTGTAGAGCTTGACAAATTAATGACCACATTGAAATTTAAAGTTTTGTGTGCACTAATTAGTGTTTTTGTAGCATGGAAAGATGAAGTACAACCCTGCCAATCTCAAACGTCTGCATTTAATGTTCCCAATTATGTCAGGTGAGATTAAATAAATAAATGAATGAATAAAAAATAAATATATATAAATTACTTAATAAATAAATACAATAAATAGATAATTTTTAAAAGTAATTAAATAAGTAAAATAATAATTATCGGGGATCATGAGTGCGGTTTTCGGCGTAATAGATCGACTATTGATCAGATTTTTGTATTCGACAGATAATGGAGAAAAATGGGAGTATAAGGGTACAGTACATCAGTTATTCATAGATTTCAAAAAGGCATATGACTCGGTTAAGAGGGAAGTATTATATAATATTCTTATTGAATTTGGTATTCCCAAGAAACTAGTTCGGTTAATTAAAATGTGTCTCAGTGAAACATACAGCAGAGTCCGTATAGGTCAGTTTCTATCTGATGCTTTTCCAATTCACTGCGGGCCAAAGCAGGGAGATGCACTATCACCTTTACTTTTTAACTTCGCTTTAGAATATGCCATTAGGGTAGGGTTTGGAATTGAACGGGTTACATCAGCTTCTTGTCTATGCGGATGACGTGAATATGTTAGGAGAAAATCCACAAACGATTAGGGAAAACACGGGAATTTTACTGGAAGCAAGTAAAGCGATCGGTTTGGAAGTAAATCCCGAAAAGACAAAGTATATGATTGTGTCTCGTGACCAGAATATTGTACGAAATGGAAATATAAAAATTGGAGATTTATCCTTCGAAGAGGTGGAAAAATTCAAATATCTTGGAGCAACAGTAACAAATATAAATGACACTCGGGAGGAAATTAAACTCAGAATAAATATGGGAAATGCGTGTTATTGTTCGGTTGAGAAGCTTTTATCATCTAGTGTGCTGTCAAAAAATGTGAAAGTTAGAATTTATAAAACAGTTATATTACTGGTTGTTCTGTATGGTTGTGAAACTTGGACTCTCACTCTGAGAGAGGAACATAGGTTAAGGGTGTTTAAGAATAAGGTTCTTAGGAAAATATTTGGGGCTAAGCGGGATGAAGTTACAGGAGACTGGAGAAAGTTACACAACGCAGAACTGCACGCATTGTATTCTTCACCTGACATAATTAGGAACATTAAATCCAGACATTTGAGATGGGCAGGGCATGTAGCACGTATGGGCGAATCCAGAAATGCATATAGAGTGTTAGTTGGGAGACCGGAGGGAAAAAGACCTTTAGGGAGGCCGAGACGTAGATGGGAGGATAATATTAAAATGGATTTGAGGGAGGTGGGATGTGATGATAGAGAATGGATTAATCTTGCACAGGATAGGGACCGATGGCGGGCTTATGTGAGGGCGGCAATGAACCTTCGGGTTGCTTAAAAGCCATTTGTAAGTAAGTAAGTAACCAGAAGGACAGTGTTTTACACATACCAATTTTCATTATTTTACAAGATACAGTAATGGAGGAAAAAAATGTTGAATATTTCTAAAAGTTTTACTGCTTAAATTTTGTTAAATATTCCCATACCATGCAATTTCCTCGAATTTAGGCAAAATTTGAATGTTCGTTTCTCCACATTTATGTGATAATGATAACAAAATTGTCCTAATTCCATTTAAAATGGGAGCATATTTCCCTGCACAGAGAAACGCCACCCAAGGCTTTCGCCGCTCTCCGTCTTGAGAGAAGCGGACATTCTTCGTCGGACACTCGGCACGGCAGGAACGCGGGCGAAGTAATCAGTTGGTGTCAGCGCGTGCCGACCACGAAGGTTGCGTGCGCTACAGACACGGCCGGCGCGTATTCCACCCACTTCAGATTGATTCGTGGAGCATTGGCTTTCCACGCTGCTGGAGAGAACCTCATTGGAGTGCAAGTCGCCAGTGCCCATCCGAAACTATTACAGGACTATTTACTACTCTTCTGTGTTACTTACTTACTTACTGGCTTTTAAGGAACCCTCAGGTTCATTGCCACCCTCACATAAGCCCGCCATCGGTCCCTATCCTGAGCAAGATTAATCCATTCTCTATCATCATATTCCACCTCCCTCAAATCCGTTTTAATATTGTCCTCCCATCTACGTCTCGGCCTCCCTAAAGGTCTTTTTCCCTCCGGTCTCCCAACTAACACTCTATATGCATTTCTGGATTCGCCCATACGTGCTACATGCCCTGCCCATCTCAAATGTCTGGATTTAATGTTCCTAATTATGTCAGGTGAAGAATACAATGCGTGCAGTTCTGCGTTGTGTAACTTTCTCCATTCTCCTGTAACTTCATCCCTCTTAGCCCCAAATATTTTTCTAAGCACCTTATTCTCAAACACCCTTAACATATGTTCCTCTCTGAAAGTGAGTGTCCAAGTTTCACAACCATAAAGAACAACCGGTAATATAATTGTTTTATTAATTCTGACTTTCAGATTTTTTGACAGCAGACTGGATGATAAAAGCTTCTCAACTGAATAACGACAGACATTTCCCATATTTATTCTGTGTTTAATTTCCTCCCGAGTATCATTTATATTTGTTACTGTTACTCCCAGATATTTGAACTTCTCCACCTCTTCAAAAGATAAATTTCCAATATTTATATTTCCATTTCGTACAATATTCTCGTCACGAGACGTAATCATAGGACTATACTTAGTATTTTCGGGATTTACTTCCAAACCTATCGCTTTACTTGCTTCCAGTAAAATTCCCGTGTTTTCCCTAATCGTTTGTGGATTTTCTCCTAACATATTCACGTCATCCGCATAGACAAGCAGCTGATGTAACCCGTTCAATTCCAAACCCTCTCTGTTATCCTGGACTTTCCTAATGGCATACTCTAGAGCAAAGTTAAAAATAAAGGTGATAGTGCATCTTCTTGCCTTAGCCCGCAGTGAATTGGAAACGCATCTGACAGAAACTGACTTACTCTCCTGTGTTAGTTCTTTATAATGGTAGTGTGCGCGTTTCTTACTGCACACTAATATTATGATAAGTTTACTTCTGGCACTAATATTATTATATTGTACTATAACTAATGTTGAATGGCTTGTACAGGGACATCATTTTATTTTTACTTGCATTTTTATTGTACCTGCATTTCTGAATGTACTTCACTCTCACCCCTTCACTGATGTCCTTGCTCCCGTCATACACACAAACTTACGGCCGCTGTTGCATTCGAAGTCTTCAAGCAGTGAAGTAAACACTGCAGTGTATAGTGTGTTTCATAAATATGATTACGTTTTCTGTAGAAGAAGGAACCTATATTAATAATATCGTACTAAAAATTATATTCAAGAAACGATAAATTCAATTTCAGAGAATATGCTTCAAAATGTTCTTAATAATATGCGTACTGAATTGAAGCCTGCATTGTAATGAACGGCAACCATTTTCAGCAACTTGTTTAAAAATTCAGATTAGCTTTCTTTGAATTGAGGTGGCTAGAAGCAAAGGAATGCTAGTGACATTTGTAATAACATGAGTTAAGTGTATCCAGTGTAAGAAAAAGTATCTAAAATTTTAGTGGCAAAGGGATATTTTAATCGCATCACACATTAAAATTTAAATAAAAAATTTCACCGATTTTACGAAAGCTTAAATATTTAAACTCCATTTTCTCAAAAGTAACTTAAGTGCACTTACAGCCCTTTACTTATGACCCCCCTCAATTTAAATGCACTCTCTATATTGTATGATAACATCAATAATTAATATGCGAAATAAAGTAGACATTACATAACGAACATAGCCGCCTGAAAAGTTGAGTTTTTGAAATAAAAAATGTTACTACTCTACTGTATTTTGATAAATTCCGTAAAAGTGATAATCAAACTGAAAATCGTAATATCGTATTTCCCTACAACATAAATGGATAAACTACTTTTCTCTCCTCCTATACCTAGTAAAATGATTTGTTTACATATTGCACTAGTAACATCAAACTCCTGTAATGGAAGGGGGCAACAGTGTTTCCGAGTATAGCCAGGTTAATGTTAAAAATGTTGGTAAAAATAAAGTGATGTCCCTGTACAACGGTTGGCTATTGCGTTGGACTTTTGGCAGTGACCATACTCAACTCATCAGGACTTCAGGCACTATCATTAATAGGCATCGGATTTCTAGTTCCATAGTTATTTTGTTTGCTATGTCCTAGACATGTCATACACATACCTTTACGTTTCATATACGCAGGATCCCCCTATTAAAATTCTATAGAACCTAAACCGCTTAAATGAACCTACAAACACCTATAAATTCCTAAAAACTATGTTTGTGCCTGAAGAGCACCTTTTTTAGTATTTTGCGTACAGTACATTTAAAATAACAATACCGGTACTAAGAATACAAAAATGCCCAAAAAACTACAAAATTCCTATTTGAAATGCAAAAAGAATTGTCTTGCATACAAACGGTGATCTGCCAAGTTCGTTACCAAAGGTCTATTCCCTCCGCGCTCCCAACTAACACTCTATATGCATTTCTGGATTTGTCCTTACGTGCTACATGCCCTGCCCATCTCAAAACGTCTGGATTTAATGCTCCTAATTTTGTCGCGTGAAGAGTACAATGCGTGCAGTTCTGCGTTGTGTAACTTTCTCCGTCTCCTGTAACTTCATCCCTCTTAGCCCCAAATATTTTCCTAAGAAACTTATCCTCAAACACCCTTAATCTATGTTCCTCTCTCAAAGTGAGAGTCCATGTTTCACAGCCATAGAGAACAATCGATAATATAACTGTTTTATAAATTCTAACTTTCAGTTTTTTTTTTGACGGCAAACTGGATGACAAAAGCTTCTCAACCGAATAATAACAGTCATTTCCCATATTTATTCTGCGTTTAATTTCCTTTGGGGTGTCATTTATATTTGTTGCTGTTGCTCCAAGATATCTGAATTTTTCCGCTTTTGCAAACGATAAATTTCCAATTGTTATAATATATGTTCCCATTTCGTACTATATTCTGGTCACGAGACATAATCATTTATTTTGTATTTTCGGGATTTACTTCCAAACCTATCTCTTTACTTGTACGAAATGTAAACATAAAAATTGGTGATTTATCCTTCGAAGAGGTGAAAAAATTCAAATATCTTGGAGCAACAGTAACAAATATAAATGATACTCGGGAGGAAATTAAACACAGAATAAATATGGGAAATGCCTGTTATTATTCGGCTGAGAAGCTTTTGTTCTTCTAGTCTGCTGTCAAAAAATCTGAAAGTTAAAATTTATGAAACAGTTACCCATTACCAGTTCTGTATGGTTGTGAAACTTGGACTGTCACTTTGAGAGAGGAACAGAGATTAAGAGTGTTTGAGAATAAGGTTCTTAGGAAAATAGTTGGAGCTAAGAGGGATGAAGTTACAGGAGAATGGAGAAAGTTACACAACGCAGAACTGCACGCATTGTATTCTTCACCTGACATAATTAGGAATATTAAATCCAGACCTTTGAAATGGGCAGGGAATGTAGCACGTATGGGCGAATCCATAAATGCATATAGAGTGTTAGTTGGGAGGCCGGGAGGAAAAAGACCTTTGGGGAGGCCGAGACGTAGTTGGGAGGATAATATTATAATAGATTTGAGGGAGGTGGGATATGATGGTAGGGACTGGATTAATCTTGCTCAAGATAGGGACCGATGGCGGGCTTATGTGAGGCGGCAATGAATCTGTGGGTTTCTTAAAAGGCAGTAAGTAATGGTGAAGGGTTTTTGTAATGCCAACAGCCGCATATGATCCAGTGGGCAAAATACTCGTAAGACGTTTATGTGTTAAGAGAAACTAAGGCGTCGTTATAATTAGCACATCTGGATGTATTTTAGACAATACAGGAATAAGTGAATATAATGGAATTCCGCACACGAAAATAGTTTCGTTGTCGATAACCAATCTGAACTGAATACGACCATACATGGCCATTATCCAATCTTGCTTTGATTTGTCGTGAATGAATACACGTCTTGTTGAAGAATGTGATGCGTTTCCACGTGGCGCGGACGAGGTATGTCGACGTCTGTTGACATTTGATTAGAGTTCATAACTAGATCAGCGGATTCCTTTCTTGTAAAGCGACAGATCTCCTCCAACTAGTTTAAAGAATTCCCTTTCCGACATTTGTATAACGCGTAACAATTTTTATAAAATATCTCCAAAGATGATCGTAGATCATAGACCAATAAAAAAGCGTTAGGTGGTAGTTATATCCTGGAGTACAGCAGTACATCCAGACTACGTTTGACTAAGAAGCTAACTCTGGAAGTTATTGATTCATCTTAAAGTTCTACAGTATCTACAAAAGGAGCAAAAAAAATGAAAAAACGCAGGACTACCGGGCTTGGCCTGGCTTCTGGAGGGCTGGATTAGGAACACCATTAATTCATTGCAGCGTTGCGACAAAGTTAGTACTTTTTAGTAGTTGTATGGAGAGTGATTCAGAGTTTTGTTTTTATATCTAGTTATCTGAACCTGTAATTTGATTAAAACCCTTAAAAGTTAAAACTTAACTTCTATATCTCTTGTGATATTATAAGCCTGGACATGACTACACTGTTATACAGGGTGGAAGGGTTATCGTGCAAATATTTTATATTTGTTTAAAGAAAAATGCAAGTGAAATAACGCCCTATTTACTTTTTCTCTTGCACTTATAGTTTTTCTATAAATTTGTCACATTTTACGGTATGATGTTTTATGAATGGTAGTGCTATGAAACGCCTGTCAGTTTAGACTATACGCACGTCTTTCGATATCATTATTGTACTACAGCATAAACACTTAAGGGTGATTAAGGGGTTAGGTACAGATTACAGCAGTAAAGGTTTTGGAAGTATTCAACATTTTTTCCTTCATTATTATATCTTGTACATCTAATAAAAATTGGTATGTGTAAAACACTGTTCTGCTATATGAAAAAAAAAATTACTTTTTTACGATTTAAAAACATTATTTATTTATTTATTTACTTATTTATTTATTTATTTATTTACTTATGTATTTATTTATTTATTTACTTATTTATTTATTTACTTATTTATTTACTTACTTATTTATTTATTTATATATTTATTGATTTACTTATTTATTTATTTACTTATTTATTTATTTATTTATTTACTTATTTATTTATTTACTTATTTATTTACTTATTTATTTATTTACTTATTTATTTACTTATTTATTTACTTATTTATTTATTTACTTATTTATTAATTTACTTATTTATTTATTTATTTATTTAAGTATTTATTTATTTACATATTTATTTACTTATTAATGTATTTATTTACTTATTTATTTATTTATTTACTTATTTATTTATTTATTTATTTATTTAATTATTTATTTACTCATTTATTTACTTATTTATTTATTTATTTACTTATTTATCTACTTATTTATTTATTTACTTATTTATCTACTTATTTATTTACTTATTTATTTATGTATTTAATTATTTATTTATTTACTTATTTATTTATTTTCTTATTTATTTATTTACTTATTTATATACTTATTTATTTATTTATTTACTTATTTATCTACTTATTTATTTACTTACTTATTTATTTACTTGTTTACTTATGTATTTATTTATTTACTTATTTATTTATTTACTTATTTATTTACTTATTTGTTTATTTACTTATTTATTTATTTATTTACATATTTATTGATTTACTTATTTATTTATTTACTTATTTATTTAAGTATTTATTTATTTAAGCGTATTTATTTACTTATTAATTTATTTATTTACTTATTTATTTACTTATTTATTTATTTATTTATTTATTTACTTTATTTATTTACTTATTTATTTACTTATTTATTTATTTATCTATTTATTTATTTATTTATTTATTTACTTATTTATCTACTTATTTATTTATTTATTTATTTATGTATTTACTTATTTATTTATTTATTTATTTATTTACTTATTTATTTATTTACTTATTTACTTATTTATTTATTTTTTATTTATTTATTTACTTATTTATTTACTTATTTATTTATTTACTTATTTATTTACTTATTTACTCGTGCCTCGAACTCCAGACCTCGCTGGCAGCAATACTTATTAAGACATGTAGGTTTCTGAGTAAATGCTATTATTTCATAAAGCTATTTTGTTTTAGCTGCCTGTCATCTGTTTTTATCATAGTTGTTAAGTCTGACATGCCTGACCTAAATATCCGTATTCGCATGCTTTGTATGTACATAAAGTACATGATATAACGAGTAAAATGTCATACAAGAACGTGAAGGAAATGAAGCCAACCGTAGTGCCGTCAGTCAGGAAGGAGCTCCATTCACAACACTCCTACGCGTGAACATCAGTATAATCTCGCTAATCATTGAAGTAGCCGCAGTATTGTGCTAATTTATGTATCAAGCGCGAAATGAAAATGTTTATAGCGAGAGCTACGGAGTTGCTGCCGAGGGCCTCTGGCCCGAGGTTTAAACATGGAATTTCGTCAAAGGTTCATACATTATTTTGTGCCACTACTCCGTAATTGAATAAATTAAAACTTGTTGATAAAGAATTTTAAGTTAGAAATTCGCTTTGTGTTTGTATGTCTTGTTTAGCGTGTTTTGTTTTGGGATCTAGGGACTATCTATCAGTACATCAGTTATTCATAGATTTCAAAAAGGCGTATGACTCGGTTAAGAGAGAAGTTTTATGTAATATTCTTATTGAATTTGGTATTCCCAAGAAACTAGTTCGATTAATTAAAATGTGTCTTAGTGAAACTTACAGCAGAGTCCGTATAGGCCAGTTTCTATCTGATGTTTTTCCAATTCACTGCGGGCTAAAGCAGGGAGATGCGCTATCACCTTTACTTTTTAACTTCGCTCTAGAATATGCCATTAGGAAAGTTCAGGATAACAGAGAGGGTTTGGAATTGAACGGGTTACATCAGCTTCTTGTCTATGCAGATGACGTGAATATGTTAGGAGAAAATCCACAAACGATTAGGGAAAACGCGGAAATTCTACTTGAAGCAAGTAAAGAGATAGGTTTGGAAGTAAATCCCCAAAAGACTAAGTATATGATTATGTCTCGTGATCAGAATATTGTACGAAATGGAACTATAAAAGTTGGAGATTTATCCTTCGAAGAGGTGGAAAAATTCAAATATCTTGGAGCAACAGTAAAAATGTAAATGATACTCGGGAAGAAATTAAACGCAGAATAAATATGGGAAATGCCTGTTATTATTCGGTTGAGAAGTTTTGTCATCCAGTCTGCTGTCAAAAAATCTGAAAGAATTTATAAAACAGTTATATTACCGGTTGTTAGGTATGGCTGTGAAGTTTGGACTCTCACTTTGAGAGAGGAACAGAGATTAAGGGTTTTGAGAATAAGGTTCTTAGGAAAATATTTGGGACTAAGAGGGATGAAGTTACAGGAGAATGGAGAAAGTTACACAACGCAGAACTGCACGCATTGTATCCTTCACCTGACATAATTAGGAACATTAAATCCAGACGGAATAATTTCGAGGGGTCCCGGGTAGCTCAGTGGTAGAGCGTTGGTACATCAAACCAAAGGTCCCGGGTTCGATACCCGGCTCCGGAACAATTTTTCCTCGAAATTATTCAAATCAACTTTACAGGGAGTTATACCTGAAATATTGATTTACATTAAATCCAGACGTTTGAGATGGGCTGGGCATGTAGCACGTATGGGCGAATCCAGAAATGCATATAGAGTGTTAGTTGGGAGGCCAGAGGGGAAACGACCTTTGGGAAGGCCGAGACGTAGGTGGGAAGATAATATTAAAATGGATTTGAGGGACGTGGGATATGATGGTAGGGACTGGATTAATCTTGTTCAGGATAGGGACCAATGGCGGGCTTATGTGAGGACGGCAATGAACCTCCGGGTTCCTTAAAAGCCAGTAAGTAAGTAAGGGACTATGTATACTAGAAAAAAAAGAATACGTAGAATAAAAATTATTCGTTGAGGGAAGCCATGCATGATGCTATTATTTCTTTGTTAAGTTACCAGTCTCTGAATTTAATAAACAATCTTCTGTTATGTTGGAAATGATGTCGGGATCTGTTGAAACCAAAATTCCTTTTGGAGTTGTTATTAAAGCCAAACAAGCTGAAGATAAATTGTTGCCAATTAAATAAATATAAGTACACAAACAAAATATTTTTTGGCCCTAGGGCCTGTGAAATTATTTTTTTTTATGCCCGCAAAGATAATATAATGAGCTGTATTACTTAATTATATCGTATCCATGGAGACTAGTGTGTCGCAAAAATTTTAACACACTTGTAAAAACATAACATTTCAATGCTTTTACATTTTTTAAGAAATCCACACTAATTGTGTAGGCTTTACTTAATAGTAATATGCGTTACAAGAGCGGTATGTTGAAGTTTTCATGTTCGAGGAAAAGTTTGAAAAAGCGAAACGTAGTTGAGCTTTTTTAATTTCCGAGAATTGAAAGAAAACATACCGCTCGTGTATCGTACATTTTTTGTGCGAAGATCGTTTATTACATACCTGAAAGAGGAATTTCTAATTAGTTGCAATGAAATCTCCATCTTGGTTTCTGTTCAATGACGGCAAATTTGCAAAACAAAAATATCTATCTTCAACATTGTTGCTTTAAAATGTTTTCTGTGTTTACTATACTCCAGCAGGCCGTGATATACGTCTGTCTTGATGCAGTAACTTCATTGGAGTTGTAGAGTTAACTTAATTTTTGCAAATATTTAAAAACAATAATTAACAGTGCAATTTAGGTGAAATTGCAGTGGTAAGTTTCCAATTTATAATTATTACTATATTGAACGTCTCTAAAAATATGTTAAAAGCCTAAAGCAGTAAAATCAATATGTCACTTAAGCGGCAAGAAGAGGGAAATTGTTATGTGTGTTAGGTTGGGAATACTGAATGTGGAATTTTAGACTTTCCGCGGATTGGTTTTGTGCGGAAACCAAACAAATACGTACGATCTCGCACAAAATAATTATTTCCATTATACAATTCACAGTTATCACCAAGTATGAATAATAATTTACTGTGTGAGATTGTTCATAACTAAAGACCGAGATAATATGAATTAAATTTTACCAAAATATGGAATTTATTTTGGTAAATAAGAGAGAATATTAATATATCAACGCTGAAAGTCTTCGTTCCTGAATCATTTGGACGGAGTTTACATAATTATTTACTAAATACATAGGCCTATTTAGAGATTTTTCGTAGAGAAAGCGGCTTTGAGACGAATTTTAGCATTGTCGTTGCAATTCCAACATCTTAGATCGTTTTTGTTTTACCAACATTTAATTATCTATGAATAGAGTTTGACGTTTGAAAGGGCATTAAATACGAGGGAGAGTCAAAAAGTAGCCTTAATAATTGTTTTATTAATTGAATATGTACAATAATACCACAAACACTTCATCAGTTTTTCAACATAGTATAACAGGAACACTTGCATTGAACGTAGTTGGGACTGTGTTGAAAGGTGTTGAAGTGTTTGTAGTCTTATTGTACATATTCAATTAATAAAACAATTATTAAGGTTACTTTTTGACTTTCTCTCGTACTAACATCAGTCGCACAACGACCGTATTGTATAACTAAACTTTGTGATATAAGTCTGACGCAACATGGAACTGGTGGACTTGGGTTGAAGTCCCGTATAAGACATGTATGCTGGACCATTGTCCAAGACGTCTTGTGTTGCCTTGGATAGGAATATGGTGTCATACCTCTCTCACATCATTTCCATGTAATATGACAGGTCTGGAAAGAGAGATTACAGGAAACTGCCAGAGAAATATGAAATATCTTCACGCTAATGGAATATATATACACAAAATGCAACTTTAATGTGTAAATGTAAATTTAATGTGTTTTATATATGTAAGAACCGGGTTGACTCCGTCCCTAGAGCGACTGATTCAAACGAACGCGACATGGAGGTGGAGAAAGTTTTCTTTTTCGTTTTATCTTCTAGAATAACTCTGGTTCCGTAGATTCTACCCTGTGGGGGAACGAGCGACCATTTTTGGTACTGTCTGTAGATCTTATGCTCTTTCCTTATATTTAGAATACATTATTATTATTATTATCATTATTATCATCATTTACTTGGTTATTTAACGACGCTGTATCAACTACTCTGATTATTGCCTTATGCAATGTAAATGTCCGATTATTAAGGAGTCCTCTGAAGTTAAAATTTAGGCATAATTTTCGACAGTCATTTAAAATGGAATCAACACATCAATTACCTTTGTAATAAATTATGTAAAATAATATATTTTATGCTCGACCATGCCGAAATGTAGTAATTATACACCTGGTAGCAGTCCTTTAATGCATGTCATTAAAGTACACCTACTCATTAAAGGTCAGGTGTTTTTAGCCAATGACGACTCAGGTTACAACTGTTCAGCCAATGACAGGTCAGCTTTCTACTGTTATAAAACCGCAAGTATCGATTATTCTCGGATATGACAGGTGGTGTTATAAAACCGCAAGTATCGATTGCAATCGAAAGAGAATTAGCGAAAAGTCACGGAGGCTGGAAATCCAATACTGTCGCAGAAGGTTATGTTCTGTTACTATAATAATTAGCGTTAATTGTAAATAATATTAAAATAAATTCAATTTGTCATCTCGTTTTTCAATGTCTAATTTAATTTCAATGTTATCTCTGTAGGTTCTTATGGCCTAGCAAGGTCAATGTGAACATCTGTTCCTCGGAAAAATCAATACTTTCGCGTCTGCGCACATCTCACAACATACGGGACATTGGCCAAGGTCAGATACAAAGAAAATTAATAATATCAAGTTAGAAATATGGTCGAGTATAAAAGTCGTATGAAACTCGCCTATAATGGTAATTAAGAAGCTCGTATGAAAATTATGAAACTCGCTTGCGCTCGTTTCATAAATATCCATACTCGCTTCTTAATTACCTTCATTATAGGCTCGTTTAATAATGTACTATTATGCTCAACCATGCCGAAATGTAGTAATTATACACCTGGCAGCAGTCCTTTAATGCATGTCATTAAAGTACACCTATTCATTAAAGTTCAGGTTTTAGATTATTCTCGGATATGCTATCGAAAGACAATTAGGGAAACGTCACGGAGGCTGGAAATCCAATACTGCCGCAGAAGGTTATGTTCTGTTACTATAATAATTAGCGTTAATTGTAAATAATATTCAAATAAATTCAATTTGTCATCTCGTTTTTCAGTGTCGAACTCAATTTCAAGGTTGTATCAAGATTAATGTTTATCTTACTCTCTAGATTATATCAAGGTCGTCGACATTCGTTTCCCGGAAAAAAATCAGTACTTTCGCGTCTGCGCACATCTCACAATTTATGAGGTAGGCTATTGCACTCACATAACAATAACATGAATATTTATGAATAATTTCAAGTTAGAAATGGGGTCGAGCATAAAAAGTCGTATGAAACTTGCCTATAATGGTAATTAAGACGCTCGTATGAAAATTATGAAACTCGCTTGCGCTCGTTTCATAAACATCTTCGCGTCTTAATTACTACCATTATAGGCTCGTTGCATAATGTACTAATTTTGTTTTATTGAGAAATTACTTGTCATTAAGTTTATTACGCACAATATACTTAACTTTATTTCAATCGGCAGTTATGTATGAAATTATAGGATGGGGTGGCTTATTTTAAACCAATTTCAATCCACTTTATTTATTACAGAAGAAAATAATTAAAATATGACTTCATAAAGCTATTGATTTTCCATCTCAAAAATTGTTTTTAGGCTTTACTGTTCTTAAAATATAAGACAAATTTATTATTATTGTATTAATAAAATTCATACATAAATATCAAAGTAATTTTGAATTGTATTCTCATAGTTATGAAACTAAAGGTATGAATTCTTTAAGATTGTTTGAACCAAAATACAACACTGCTACAGTATTTAATCATAGTAGTAGTTTAAGCCCAAGAATATATAACAAATTTATATTTAAATATCCTAATCTTGTAAATTCTAATAGTTCTAGTATTAAATTAAAAAAGTTATGTGTGGATTTTATGAATAATGAAAAATTGTAAATTTAGATTTATATATTCTTATTGTGTAGTAGACATAAGACAAATTTTATTACATACTTCTTAATTTAAATTCAGGAATCCGCCCCTGAGCACGAGATCTACTCTTTCAGGGGTGAGCTAAAGTTTTATCTGTTTATATTATATTTTATGTTACAATTATTAGCAACATAAATACAAATATAAATTTAGCGTCGATAGGATTGGTGATAGCAAGATGATATCTGGCGAGATGAGGCCGAAGATTCGCCATAGATTACCTCACATTTGCCTTACGATTGGGGAAAGTGTTCAATATGCAATCCCTTGATCGTAGGAGAAAGCACATACAAATCTCTTCTTGAGGAAAATGGTCACAAATAAAATATATTCGCCAGTTGTGTCACGTCCATCTCGTCGGCTGAAAAAAAATTCTTACTTAATAAGAATTACGCAAACAATTTCTTCTTCAGCTATAGAGCATTTCACGTTAAGAAATAGTAATTAATATGCGTTACAAGAGCGGTATGTTGAAGTTTTCATGTTCGAGGAAAAGTTTGAAAAAGCGAAACGTAGTTGAGCTTTTTTAATTCCCGAGAATTGAAAGAAAATATACCGCTCGTGTATCGTACATTATTTTGTGCGAAGATCGTTTATTACATACCTGAAAGAGGAATTTCTAATTAGTTGCAATGAAATCTCCATCTTGGTTTCTGTTCAATGACGGCAAATTTGTAAAACAAAAATATCTATATTCAACATTGTTGCTTTAAAATGTTTTCTGTGTTTACTATACTCCAGCAGGCCGTGATATACGTCTGTCTTTTTTCCCCCCAGTCTATGATGAGTCTGGAATCTTGTTGATTTTTTCACGACTTCCTTAATGTTACTTGCATCACGAATGCAGTAACTTTAGTGGAGTTATAGAGTTTACTTAATTTTTGCATATATTTAAAAACAATAATTAACAGTGCAATTTAGGTGAAATTGCAGTGGTAAGTTTCCAATTTATAATTATTACTATATTGAACGTCTCTAAAAATAATATGTTAAAAGCCTAAAGCAGTAAGATGAATATGTCACTTAAGCGGTAAGAAGAGGGAAATTGTTATGTGTGTTAGGTTGGGAATACTGAATGTGGAATTTTAGACTTTCCGCGGATTGGTTTTGTGCGGAAACCAAGCAAATACGCACGATCTCGCACAAAAAGCATTGGTTTTATGTGCCTTGCCTAGTAAATTGTACAAGCTATGTAGTAGGTAGCCGTTTCTATGGCAACTGGTCATTTGATGGAATAGCCCCATATGCTCAATGCTTTTTTCTTAACGTGAAATCCTCTGATGCTTCTGTATGTCTGTCTGTTACGACATTCACAATAGAAAGACGCAAAATGTACATAAAACAATTGCGAAACGTCGCTATTACACGAGACAACGCGCGAGTGAGTCATCTGCCGCCGGGAACAGATTGTTGTCAGTGCAAGGATAACTCCCTGCCGCAGCATGTAAACGAGGAACGTATTTAGATCCGTTGTCATCGTTTGTTATTATACCTGGGGCGACTGAGTGACAGAGACGTGAAATGCGCAATAGAAAGTCGATACTAAATAAGATTGACATCCTTTAATTCACAAACGATTCTATATACAGGGACATCATTTTATTTTTACAGTAGAACCCCGATTATCCGTCACCCTATTAACCGATTGGCGGATTATCCGACTGTCTTTCGCTTTTTCCGCTATAGAAATATAATATGAAGTACTGTAAGTTATATTAGCACGTTACTTTTTCTAGAGAGAGTTTTTACAAGACTCTAACCTTACACATTATAGTCTACTGTTTCAGTTGTCGTACTGTGTAACTTCTATAATATAAAATGTCTTCCACGGGGAACAAAAGAAATCAAGTTGTTCTAAATATAAAAACATTGCAAATAACTGAGTGGTTTGGGGAACGAGAAACTATGGCTCATCTGAAAATACGAGATTGGAGTCACAACTATGTGCAATTTAATAGAAATCAAGGATAAAGTATATATAAAATGTAAATCTACAACATGAGACCTCCAATATTCCTATTATTTTACAGAGAGCCATTACAAGAAGAATGCTTGCCCCCTTAAAAACCCCTATTAACAACCACACTTAAATCAATGAATTTCTGATTCATTATCTAGCATATTCAATACAAGACCATATAGAAAATTACGAAAGTGTAAGCATTATTCATTAAATTACGAAAATCTTTGGTGGTACGGATTATCCGATTTTTTCGAATAACCGTTCAACCCATCCCCTTCATTACCACGGATAATAGAGGTTCTACTGTACTTCAATTTTTATTGTACCTGAGTTTTTGAATGTACTTCACTCCTACCCCTTCTACTAATGAAGTTCAACCGTCCTCCACACAGAACCAAGACTGTATATACAGTCATAGTAGCCTTACGGTCATTGTAAACAGTACGTTCCAAAAATATGTTCGCGTTTTCCAGTGACGAAAGAGCTTTCAATATTGAATCATTTTCGCACAGGTACTGTCGTCCATTTGCCTACGTCGTATCCCGGTTTCCCCCACCAGCTTTTATTCGCCAGCTAGTGGCTGGGCTGTCTTAGCTCCTTTCTCAGAACATTAGTTTCTGTTGGGAATTGGAAGTCTACGTAATATTATACAACTTACTTACTTACTTATTGGCTTTTAAGGAACCCGGAGGTTCATTGCCGTCCTCACATAAGCCCGCCATTGATCCCTATCCTGAGCAAGATTAATCCAGTCTCTACCATCATATCCCACCTCCCTCAAATCCATTTTAATATTATCTTCCCATCTACTGTTTAAAATAACTTAAATAAAAGGGCCTCGTTAAATAATTAACTGTCACGTGATTTACTCCCTTTCTACGACGTTGCGACGTAACCACTTGGACGGACAGTAGATAGCATGTCTGAGTAATTTTATCTTTTCGGATCGGGCAGAAATGAAGATTGAATTTACAGTACGTAAGGTACGAGTAGGTACAGAATTATTTCAACATGAGTTACTGATACGACGTACGAACCTGGTAATTGGAATTACGTACAATAGTCTATAGTGCGATAATATGTACAAAAGAACTGAAGCCTGCATCGAAATGAACGGCCCCATTTTAAAAAATGTGTTTAAATATCCATATTATGATTATTTTTCAATTTAACTTCATTCTCTATATTGTACGCTAATGTGTTGTAGACAGTATAATATACACTGCATTATGAATACGTCCACATGGACAGCTCAGTTCGTGAGTAAAAACACTCATTGTTAATACTGTACTGTATTTTGATTAAACAAAAACCTAATGAAAATGATCAAACTCAAAAGCGCAATATTTCCTAGTTTACGTACATGAACTAGTTTTCTTCCCTCCTATACCTACTGTGTTCCAACCGCGAGAAAGTCTCTGCCGGATGAGACGAAGGGGAGTAATGCTGTGAATGAATGTTGATGTCATAAGATGTCATAAGGTTACACACGTGGGTACTCGTATCTCTATTGGCTCGCTGTCACAGCACAAACAATAACATTGATACACACATGTTTATACTACCCTAGTTACAAAATTAGATCACTGTTAATCTCCTGGTCTTTTAATCTCTCCATACAGGAAATAACAAATGCAGGAGAGCGAATGGTTTTTAAACAGACGTTATAACGATAATATTATATATCTACTGTCGGTGACTCAGGAGAAGACGAGAGCGGACTGAGGGGGAAGGGATGTGAACAGATAACGTACGACAACACGTCAATATTTGTACTGCAGTAAGCGGAAACATTAGGTCTCCTTCTGTTCAACTTAGCTTTAATTTCCATACGCATTGTTACTTATGTTTCCTGCACGAGTAATAACCTGGCTACTGGGATGCTTATCTGAGCGATGTTTATAATAATCAGCAGCGATAGTCAAGAAGGTCACATTCTTGCCCCTCGTCTTCTCCTGAGTAACGGACAGTACTTCGCTCCAATAGATGACGCAATAGTAAGCACATTCCTTTCACGGTTGATCTCCTGGTTGGAGAACAGTAGTAAAGTGATTTGTTTGTATATTACGTCAGTATCATCGAACTACAGTCGTGGAAGGGGGTAGCAAACGGCGTTGATCCAGAGGTATAGGGAAGTTAATATTAAAAATGATAGTAAAAATAAAATGATGTCCCTGTACAACGGGTTACATCAGCTTCTTGTCTATGCGGATGACGTGAATATGTTGGGAGAAAATACAGAAACGATTAGGGAAAACACGGAAATTTTACTTGAAGCAAGTAAACCGATCAGTTTGGAAGTAAATCCCGAAAAGACTAAGTATATGATTATGTCTCGTGACCAGAATATTGTACGAAATGAAAATATAAAAATTGGAGATTTATCCTTCGAAGAGGTGGAAAAATTCAAATATCTTGGAAAAACAGTAACAAATATAAATTACACTCGGGAAGAAATTAAACGCAGAATAAATATGGGAAATGCGTGTTATTATTCGGTTGAGAAGCTCTTATCATCCAGTCTGCTGTCCAAAAATCTGAAAGTTAGAATTTATAAAACAGTTATATTACCGTTTGTTCTTTATGGTTGTGAAACTTGGACTCTCACTCTGAGACAGAAACATAGGTTAAGAGTGTTTGAGAATAAGGTGCTTAGGAAAATATTTGGGGCTAAGCGGGATGAAGTTACAGGAGAATGGAGAAAGTTACACAACGCAGAACTGCACGCATTGTATTCTTCACCTGACATAATTAGGAACATTAAATCCAGACGTTTGAGATGGGAAGGGCATGTAGCACGTATGGGCGAATCCAGAAATGCATATAGAGTGTTAGTTGGGAGACCGGAGGGAAAAAGACCTTTAGGGAGGCCGAGACGTAGATGGGAGGATAATATTAAAATGGATTTGAGGGAGGTGGGATATGATGATAGAGACTGGATTAATCTTGCACAGGATAGGGACCGATGGCGGGCTTATGTCAGGGCGGCAATGAACCTTCGGGTTCCTTAAAAGCCATTTGTAAGTAAGTAAGTAAGTCCCTGTACAACATGATTCCCACAGCGTGGGTCGCGACACACAAGGGTTCGTGTCTCTGACAGTACACCACGTGTTAAGTGTGCCTCACTCGGCGATGTCACCTGGGAGCGCTCCAGCCTTGCTTGGCAAGCGTAAATGGTAGTGCAGTATTAATTGGGCTTGAGCGGGCTTCCCAGCCACGCGCTATGATGCGTCATCCAGAACCCCCGTGGTGAGTGAGGAGAGGAGTCTGTTATATTGATTGTGAAGTGTACAGGCCCTGCCAGACCAGCGCCGCTCAGCATCAGCTGTTCGCGTTGGTGGGCTGCATTTGTGTCACACCATTCCTAGCTCCACAACACGATTATTATTTTACGACGTTTTATCAACTGCTATGGTTATCTAACGTCTGAATGAGATGAAGGTAATAATGCCAGCGAAATGAGTCCAGGGTCCACCGCCGAGAGTTAGGCTGGTGTTACACTATCAAAGTTTTTTTTTTTTTTTACAAAGAATATGATAAAATATTTCTTGCACGATCGTGTTTTTTGCTGTATTTACAACTATTGTTGTTAGGCCTTGCGTAATAGACCGACTATTGATCAGATTTTTTTGTATTCGACAGATACTGGAGAAAAAAATGGGAGTATAAGGGTACAGTGCATCAGTTATTCATAGATTTCAAAAAGGCATATGACTCGGTTAAGAGAAAAGTTTTATATAATATTCTTATTGAATTTGGTATTCCCAAGAAACTAGTTCGATTAATTAAAATGTGTCTTAGTGAAACTTACAGCAGAGTCCGTATAGGCCAGTTATCCACAAAAGAATAGGGAAAATATAGAAATTTTACTTGAAGCAAGTAAAGCGATACGTTTGGAAGTAAATCCCGAAAAGACAAAGTATATGGTTACGTCTCGTGACCAGAATATTGTACCATATGGAAACATAAAAATTGGAGATTTATCCTTCGAAGAGGTGGAAAAATTCAAATATCTTGGAGCAACAGTAACAAATATAAATGACACTCGGGAGGGAATTAAACGCAGAATAAATATGGGAAGTGCGTGTTATTATTCGGTTGAGAAGATTTTGTCATCTAGTCTCCTATCAAAAAATTTGAAGGTTAGTATTTATAAAACAGTTATATTACCGGTTGTTCTTTATGGTTGTGAAACTTGGAATCTCACTTTAAGAGAGGAACAGAGATTAAGGGTGTTTGAGAATAAGGTTCTTAGGAAAATATTTGGGACTAAGAGGAATGAAGTTACAGAAGAACGGAGAAAGTTACACAACGTAGAACTGCACGCATTGTATTCTTCACCTGACATAATTAGGAACATGAAATCCAGACGTTTGAGATGGGCAGGACATGTGGCATGTATGGGCGAATCCAGAAATGCTTATAGAGTGTTAGTTGGGAGACCGGAGGGGAAAAGACCTTTGATGAGGATAATATTAAAATGGATTTGAGGGAGGTGGGATATGATGATAGACTGGATTAATCTTGCTCAGGATAGGGACCGATGGCGGGTTTATGTGAGGGCAGCAATGAACCAGCCATTTGTAAGTAAGTAAGTAAGTAAGTTGTTAGGCCTTGAAAGTTAAAATTCCCACATAGGAACTTGTTAATAGAGAAACCATTTTGCATTGTACAATACACGTTTGTGAAGTCCGTTACAAAATCTCGGAAATTGAAAAACTCGTTCCGCTCGTTTTTTTTTTTCAAACTTTTCGTCGATTTTGTAAAAAGCACTTCCCAACCTTGCATCGTAATACACTGTTGTACTTAGTTTTACTATATTCTCTTTTAGAACATAAAGATGGATAAAATTTCATAACCCCTCAATACAACAATAACCATGTTATATAACGATACAATTTTCCTAATTTCCTGAAAATTGTTGTATCGAGGTTTGTCAGTACACTGAACGAAAATGTAGGGTTAAATGGAAAGTATGGGTAAAATTAAATTTATATTATTGAAGGAAACAGGAGAACCTCGAAAAGAAAATCCCTCATCCGTGTCCACCATAAAATACCATTCTAGTGAGCGCTCGGGGATCGAACGCGAGTTGACGGGATGACAAGGCAGCGCTCTAGCTCTGTGCTGTACCGGAAGCTGATACTTTTAAGTTTCATTAATATTTTGTAGAACAGCTGACTTACATACGTGGTCCAGTAGCTTTAATCAAAATGATGGTGGGGTTAATGAGATTTGCCGCGTATTTGGAAGAACAATAAACAGCTCTATTTTGGAACAAAGGACGCGACATCAAAACCTTTGCATGGTATGGGATGTAGGTTAGAGGACTATACATAGGCTAGAATGAAAGCGCCGTCCGCTACACATAGATTACTAACTGTGCCAACAACACTAAATTATGCTTCATACCACAATAATCGACAAAATCATTGAGTACTGATGGGAAGGGGTTTAGGGTAAAACTCTCAACAGGCAAAAAGGAAAAATTCATTTTCATCATAAGTAAATGACCCTTTGAAATATTCACGATCATTTCGATCTGATATTAAGTCTTATATTTCGTTATTTATGATTAATAATAATAAATAATAATAATAATAATAATAATAATAATAATAATAATAATAATAATAATAATACATTTATTTATTCTGGTGGTGTTTTTTTAATTGGGTTATTTTACGACGCTGTATCAACATCTCAGGTTATTTAGCGTCTGAATGAAATGAAGGTGATAATGCCGGTGAAATGAGTCCGGAGTCCAGCACCGAAAGTTACCCAACATTTGCTCGTGTTGGGTTGAGGGAAAACCCCGGAAAAAATCTCAACCAGGTAACTTGCCCCGACCGGGAATCGAACCCGGGCCGCCTGGTTTCGCGGCCAGACGCGCTGACCGTTACTCCACAGGTGCGGACTTCTGGTGGTGTTAAGGCCATCAAAAATGTACAGGGTGTTTCATAATTCCTATTACAAACTTCTAGGGGTTGTAGAGGGGATTAAGTAGATAAAGTTTTGATTAGGAACCCATGTCCGGAAATGTATCGTTTCGATGCAAAATAAGTTTGAAGATAGATTCAATTTAAAATCTCCCACTTCACTGTACGAAAAACAAAATGGGCTGAGGGCGACTTCTGCAGTCCCCTGATATCGTGTGTCTTCTGTTTACAGTCAGTGAAGTGGGAGATGTAAAATCGATCCGATCTTCAAACTTATTTTGCATCGAAGCGATACATTTCCAGACATGGGTTCCCAATCAAAACTTCATCTACTTAGTACCCTCTACAACCCCTAGAATTTTGTAATAGGAATTATGAAACGCCCTGTATATAAGTTATATGCTAGAATTCTAAATATAAGACTGAAAGTAATAGCCTAGCAGAAGCTCTCATAGGGGAAGAACAGAATGGTTTTAAAACTGGACGCTCTACAACCGACAATAGACTATATTCATATTACAGCAGATATTTGAGAAAAGAAAAGAATTCAATCTAGAGACACGTTGTTTTCATTGATTTCGAGAAGCCCGTCGATAAAGTAAACAGATTTAAATTATGGATCATAATGGAAAATCAAGGCTAACCACAGCACTTAATAAGAATATTGCAAAATATATATTATCATAACTAGACCGAGAAACTTCGTGCAATTGCATGTTTTTATTGATTTGGCATATTGAAAAAGTATAAGTGGATCTTTCCCGATCATGATATTTATATTCGAATGGAGGCATATAAGTTACATTTTTATTTTGCATATTTAAATGCATTAATGTTTTACAGGACAGACAGAACACCAGGCGCACTTTACCATACAAGAACTCTGATGACATTTTCTGACTACACAAATGGAGTAACAATTGAAAAAAATTTACTTTTCCTAATTTAAAAAAAAATGTTAACTTGAAATAGGCCTATAATTGGACACTTTGGTACATTTATCGCCATAATTAATACTGTATATAAATCAACTAATGGACACCGGTAACAACAAAGGAAATAAGTGTAATGCATAGATAAAATCTGACATGTAAACAAATGCAAGAATAAAATAAATTACAGTTTCTTACAAAATAGAAGATCAAATAAGTACACACTTACTATTTTAACGTTCATACTTTAAACACAAAATGCATAGGTTACCTGTAAGAGAGTAGTTGTTAATATATAGCCTATGTCTTTTAATTATTCTATGTGGATGTATTTTTATTTCATTAATAAATAATTTTTAAGGAGATAAAAAGTTATTAACAAAAATAAAAACACTCTCAAGCCATAATGATTGTAGTTTTATGATGTGTTGCTACTACAATACCTGAATTAATTAATTAATTGTGAGAGAGAAGGAAATATCAATTGAAAGGTACACGATGATAATCGCGTCCTTGCAACTATTCCTGAAACTCTTGGATAGCTCAATGTCGTCTGTCTTTCATGATCCAGAGCGTCCACCCGAGAAAGACTCGGACATTCGTTAAACCGAACATTGGATCATTCCGCGCGACGGAAGAGCTTTGCATACTGTCTATATCGCCAGGCGTTCAGTAGCAATATATCATTTCTATTTTTCGTTACCGGTATTGCAAGACTCTAATACCAATACAGACCATCAGGACATCGAGGCATAGAAATACCCAAGAAAAGATGGGAAGAGATGCTATGAATACGGAACAGGAGTTTCGTCTAAACCATGTAATTAATAATAATAATGATAATAATAATAATTTATTATAGCTGTTACTACTGCTGCTATTATTGCTGCTGCATTCCCTGAGATCACCGGCGTAGCTGAGGCGGTAGCTCGTTTGTCTCCTGATCCAGAGCTGCGCTCGAGCGTGAGTTCGATTCCCGCTTAGAGTGATTACTAGGCCTTAGAAATATATGCCGTTATACTACCAGTGCGCTTCGTGTGACTCTTACTTTGAGTACGTCTCAGAGTTGGGGTCAGTTAACGCAGTGTCTTTCGTTCCTTGGAACTCATGCTTATCATCACGGTAAGTTAGTCCTCAGCATTTGGGTGGTTGAAAGCCACTCCTTTGACTTCGAAACACAACTATCTGCTAAAGAAAAATTTAAAGATATCATTTTCTTTGCTAAAGAAAAATTGTATTATTTCAAATACAGGGTGCGTCAGAAAGAACGGGTGGTTTTCACATGGCAAGAAAATTGTAAAGATTCATCAAATCAAAATTTATTGTTATCAACATATTCACCAATACATGCAGTTTATTTATGGAAAACAACATTATCCATATGATGTCCTTGGCTTTCAATACAGGCATCGAGGCGTTTTCTGATGTTCGCCATCACTTTCACAGTCATAGCTGGTGCAGTTGCCACGATTTCTTCACGAATCGCTGTCTTCAGTTCGTCCAGTGTATGTGATCGATGTTTACAAATTTACGCCTTCAAATGGTCCCAAAGAAAGAAGTCGCAGGGCGCGAGATCTTACCGTAGCCTCGGACAATCTCAGTGCAATAGAATTTCGTCCAGGTGATTTCTTCTTTAATGTTGAACCTGTGATACGAAATGAAGCCTCCCACCGCAAAATTGTATTCCGAGTTGGAATCCTAGCGTGACATCCGATGTCGAAATGAGTCCTGAGTGGCGATCACAGACTCTTCATTTTTCAAAAATGTCTCTACAATGAAAGCACGTTGTACACCAGACCAACACCATATTCTCAACTGAAACTGCATTCTATGGCTGACCCAACAGTCGTGGTCCCCCTCACTATATCTCTCTCCTCGTTGCGTATCGATAGTTTGAAATCCATCCGTTCTTTCTGACGCACCCTTTACATTTCATTTTCTGTCTATAGAAAATACACTTAATATAACATTGATAAGTATCAATCTTTTTATTTCACCATGTTAATATGATGGTGTATTACGTTTTTGTTTTACATAATTTTTCATGCCATATATTTTTGCAATGAATAACAAACCACATTTTCAAATTTCAAAGGAGAATGATTACCTGTTGCTAGAAAACACAGCCTTACATATAGAAAACCTTCGTTCCACTTCTGCAGAAACAATGAGAACATATGTGAAATATTTTACACAAGCATTATTTATCTCAAAACCTGTATCATTATTATACAGGGTCATCATTTTATTTTTACTAACATTTTTAATATTAATCTGGCTATACCTTTATATTAACGATTGAAACAGGAAACACCGTTTGCTACCCCTTCCACGACTGGAGTAGGTATAGGAGGGAAGAAAAGTAGTTCATCCATTTATGTAAACTAGGAAATATCGCAATTTTGAGTTTGATAATTTTCATTAGGTTTTTGTTTAATCAAAATACAGTACTGTATTAACACTTAGTGTTTTTACTCACGAATTGAGCTATACATTCGGACGTATTAATTATGCACTGTATATTGTACTGTTACAGCACATTAGCGTACAATATAGAGAATGAAGTTAAATTGAAAATTATCATAATATGGATATTTAAACACATTTTTGAAAATGGTGGCCATTCATTTCGATACAGGCTTCAGTTCTTTTGTGCATATTATCACACTATAGACTATTGTACCTAATTCCAATTACCAGTTTCGTCCTTCGTACTAGTAACTCATGTTGAAATAATTCTGTACCTACTCTATAAAAGAGTACCTTACGTACTGTAAATTCGATCTTCACTTCTACCCGACCCGCACAGATAAAATTACTCAGACATGCTATCTACTGTCCGTTCAAGTGGTTTTGTCGCAGGCTCGTAGAAAGGGGGGGGGAAATCACGTGACAGTTAATTACTTAACGAGGCCCTATTATTTAAGTTATTTTAAACAGATGTATAATATTACGTAGACGTCCAATTCCTAACAGAAATTAATGTTTTCAGAAAAGAGCTAAGACAGCCCAGCTACGAGACTTTACAGAGGAGCGAACAGAAGCAGGTGGGGGAAACCGGGATGCGACGTAGGCAAACGGACGACAGTAGCTGTGCGAAAATATGATTCAATATTGAAAGCTCTTTCGTCACTGGAAAACGCGAACATATTTCTGGAACGTACTGTACTCACTCAGTACTGCTTACGCGCCCTCGGCTCTGTGTCGTGAACGGTTGGAAGTTTACTAGTAGAAGGGGTGGGAGTGAAGTACATTCAAAAACTCAGGTACAATAAAAATTGAAGTAAAAATAAAATGATGTCCCTGTACATTTCCTCATTTGAAATTAAGTCACAAATTTCGTCCTCGGCATCTTGCTATTATTCTTCTTTACAAGACGTTGAATGTTGTCTGTTACGAATAGCAGTATTCGGTCGTAATGTAACCGATCAACTAAAGTTCACTGCTGAACGAAACACACTGAAATCCCCCACCCCAACGCAATTACTTACCGGTATCTAAAGTCAGAGGCACATGAAGCGCATAAAATTCTTAGCCCTAGTGATTACTAATTGGGGTTTTCCGAGGTTTTCCCCACCAGTAAGATGAATGTCAGGTAATCACATGGTAAATCTTCGGTCTTATCTCTCCAAATTCTGTATCGTTATCGCCAATTCCATCGACACTAAATAACCTAGTAGTTGATATAGCATCATTAACGAACTAAAAAATAAAATTTTCTGACCATCTGTGTGCAGAACTTGAACAGAGTTAGCTTCGTAAATACACGCGTGGCAGGCAGAAGTGGGTGTTGGGCGTTCCCGCTAGTGCTTGCAACACGTTGCTAGGGAGCGCAAAACTGCTTTTATCTTCATAAATCCTCATACATCGAAGCTGAAGTTATGTTGATCGTAAATTGTTTAATCACGTAGTTACACATACTAATCTGTCAGTGTGACTGTTTATTATTGTAAACGACAGGGCGGCATGAATAATTCCCTTCTGCTCTATATTTTACGCTATATGCAGGCGGTGGGAGACATGTCCAGGGATTTCAGTTGGATACCTACCCGTGTAGCGTATTTCGCTGTAAGAATTCAACTGTATTTGCGAACTAGTGAAATGACGTGTTGCAATACTTTCCAATTGATTTTTCTAATTATCGATACTTAGCCAATGTAATTACACATTATCCAGACGACAAGAGCGTCCGTTCTCCCCACTCTAGTTCCGAGTTCAAATCCCGAAGTTCACAAGTGGAGTTTGTGGTAGACAGAGAGGTGTGGAAGCAGATTTTTCCCGTCACTACGCTTCCCTTTGCTATCGTTACATATTTCTCAATAATTTCAATTTAATCATTTTTATATTGCAAATCAAGATTTCAGGTATAACTCCCTGTAAAGTTGATTTGAATAATTTCGAGGGAAAAATTGTTCCGGAGCCGGGTATCGAACCCGGGACCTTTGGTTTAACGTACCAACGCTCTAACATTGAGCTACTCGGGAACTCTGTCACTGTTCGTGAACAGAAAACCACAATTTAAAGTCACACAGAGTTAGTGTGCACTCGAAGTTGGTTGCTTGACGGTTGTCAGCCCACTTTGAGGTCTGTGGATATAGAGGGAAAAATTGTGTCGGTGTCGGTTAGAGTTCCCGAGTAGCTCAATGTTAGAGCGTTGGTACGTTAAACCAAAGGTCCCGGGTTCGATGCCCGGCTCCGGAACAATTTTTCCTCGAAATTATTCATTTTTATATTGTTTTACCGCATAAGGTGAAGACATATTTACATCCTTTGACCAACACTAGACAGGCATGCATTTCCAGTGTCCCTGATCGTGTGGTCAACACGACACAGGACCACTGCTGAGAAAATACAGAATAGCACGTGACTAAAAACACACAGTACCATGGAAGATAAATATCTTCCTTTGCCCACGCCGGGATTAAAACTACGAACACCTTCAAAGGGAAGTATGTACGCTCACATTGTGGATCTCCCTGGGTGTGTGGTTAGCACGGCAAAAGCTATTGTTGAGACAATACAGGACTGTATATGACACGGAAAAAACACCCAGTACCTTGGACGAAAAATAAATATTTTCCATTGTCCACGTCAAGAATCGAACCACGGACCGCTTGGATGAAAAGATCGTACGCTTATATGGTGGGCTCTGGTCGTGTGGTGGGCACTGCACAGGGCTGCCGTTGAGACTATACTGAATAGCACATGAGAAGGAAAAAACACCCAGTAGGCCTACAATGGACAGAAGATACATCTCTACAATTGCCTACACAGACAATAGAACCACGGGCCATTTTGATGGAAAGCATGTTCGTTTAAATTCCGGGCCTCCCAGATTGTGTGGTTAACACGGCACAGGGCCATTGATGAGACAATACAGGGGTGCATATGATGCGGGAAAAACTGCAGTCCTGTGAATGGGAGATATATTTTTTCCATTGCCTACGCCGGAAGTCGAATCACAGACCGCTTGGATGAAAAGAGCGAACTTTTATTTTGCGAGCCTTCCTGTCATGTGGTCACCGCTGAGACAATACAGGACACCATATGACACGGGAAAAATACGTAGTCTGTGTACCCAATGCCTGCCGACTTACGTGATTCGGGTTCAGTATATTAAGAATAGATGGCAGGAGTGTGACTTATTTTCAAGTTGCACACCACTTCGGCGGGCCACACTATACAGTAGTGGCAAAAAAACGGACCGACTCTTGTAGCTGATTTCAGAGTCTTGTTCACAGTGACAACACGATAGACTTTCATGGTTCGAATCCTGCCTGGGAAGGAAACTTTTTTTTTTTTGTTCCTTATTCAAATTTATTCCCAATACTTTTCGATTGCAGTGATATTTTACTACTTAATTAACTTATTATTCCCAGAACATGAATTTTACCAGCTTATTTTCTAATGGCTTTCGAAATGGGCTACGTCAGCAGTGGAAACTACAACAATTTCAATAGATTACTCGCTATCTTGTGAATGCGGGCGTGGCATGCGCAGTGGCTCATTTCGGGGACTTCGATTATTCCGTCGGTCCGGTTTTTTTGGCCACTACTGTACCTGTGGAGAGTTATGTCGTGTACTAGGGTGAGTGTATGTATAAGTGTGGTGTATGGAATGGGTGAGGATGATGATGGAGATGAGGAAGGAGAAGGGGAAACCCGGTGCCGGGACATAGCCTATTCCTGTCGAATAGCACCAAGGGGACCGCCAGACTTTACGTCCCGTCCCACGGACGAATCACTACCAACAGTGACCTATGCCTTCTCTGCATATGTGGTTAGAAGTTGTGTACCGCCACCTCTTCTAGTAAAATTTCTGACCCCACAGGGAATCGAACCCGGGCCGGCTATTCTGGAGCTAACTCGACGAACAAAGTACCTAGCGCACACTGACCGGAAGATAAATCCATTCCATTGCCTACGCCTGGAATTGAACCATGGACCTCTTGAATGGAAAGCGTGTATGCTGTCCAGTAAGTCATTGCATCATCATCATCATCATCATCATCATCATCATCATCATCATTACTGATGCATAAGAAAACGGGAAACTACTATCCTCATCATCTTGTAGAAGACCAACTCAGAAGAAGTTCTACAGCGAATCGCCGTCGGTGGTCTAGCGGTTATCGTGTTGGTCGTTGGATCCGAGGTTCGTGGGTTCAAACCTATCGGAGGCGATGGATTTTGACGTCTGATAAAATCCTTAGCGTGGATTCTACTACACGTGAAATAATTCTATCCTCATAAAGGGCTAAAAGCAAAATTTACTGGCCGTTTCTCGCTCGCGTTGAATTTCTACACTGAATAGCCTCTGCAATTGAAAGTGTCGTTAAATACAAAATAGTAGTACTAATTTCATCTTTGATGGCCAGGAATTAAATTGGTTCCTTCGCCGCACAAAAACAAATGCGCCAGGTACAACTGCACCTGGCTTTACACTGGAGCGCTTCGGTACAAAGTGAAACAGTACCTAGTCTACCTATATTATGGTGCAGCGTTTCCTGTCCTGAAAGTAAAGCACTGAGAGGGAACTCTGTTCATTGGGTGGGGTGGTACAGTGACCACCCTTCGGACACAAGTACGCTAATCCACTTTATCTAAGAGAAGGGTATTGGCCGTGTTATTCATACTGGAGCACGACTGAAGGTAAACAAAGGGGTTGCCTTTGTTGTAGTTCGTATCTATTGAAATCAATAGGGGGAAGCAAGTGATGTGTCCTCGTCTCCTCTCCATCTGCTTAGTACAGTTTCCAATGAAAGCGCTGGATGCCCGTATCGGATGAAACGTGGAAGCAAAGACTGCTTTTGGTGTGGTTTCCAAAGACTGTCAAAGTACAAAAGCTTCAAGAACGTAGGAAGAAATACCTACGTAATATATGAAATAAGATGTTACTTTCCATAAGACCCATGCCGCACGGTTTTATTAAAATGATCGTAGAATTTATTCACGATATTCGTACAATTTTTGGTCAATGTACAGCGTTGTCAACTTCGAGGGTTGCCAGACGTCCTGGATTTCCCAGGATCGTTCTGGATTTTAGTGGTGTCCTATGTCTTTGACTGACTGTGAGTTATATGTATCTCAGAATGTCGAAAAAATTATTTAAAAAATGCCATTTTTTGCTCATTTCTATACAATTACTTTTAAAATTTCTTGTTCATTTTTCAACACCCTGTACAATCTATGTTCAACGTAGTTGTCAACGCTGCCTGGCGCCTCCTATCGGGTTGTATTGAAATAAAAACGATAATTAGAGCTAGGATTCTTAGGTAAATAAATATTTGATTTTCTCTGTAATAGAAACTGGTAATGTGTTTTAAGTTTCGGATAAGGTCATGTAAGCACTTATTTTAAATTTTATTTCACATAAAAACACATAGGCCGATTTTGAATTTTTTATGTAAATAAATATTTTCAAATATTCGCATAAAAATTAAGTTTTCATCAAATGTTTCATTTTAGGTTAATCATCACCCGAATGTTCAATGCAGTTGCTTAGACTTGACAACTGGCAACTGTTTCTCGGAATTGTCTAAGTGTGGATCTGTGGAACTGCAGTCTGCTCTCTCACCACAAGCGATAAGAGCTGTCACTAAAATTGTTCTGTAACTAACACACATAAACATTGATGTGTCATTTAGGAATGTCTTGTAAGTTATCATAACGCTGATTGAGGAAGCAATTATAATTTCATAAACATCAGCTGCCTCTGCTTCCGTTTCCAATCATAAACATGTCTCTAGGGAGTGCATGTTCTTTTTCAATGGGCAGGGCGCTCTTTTTCCCAGTACAAGGCAGTGTTCCGCGATAATCGCCAGTCATTTGTGGTGGACAACTTGAGCATGAATCTCATTGTGTACTGTAATTCTTCAACAGTTGGCGAGACAGCATAATTTATACTGGTAAATACTGCATATTGTTTATATTAAATGAAATAATTGAAACATAATTAAATATTTTCCTTTTTCCCGATTTTTGGCATATACAAATTAATATTTTTCCGATTTTTAACACCTAAAAATCCAAGTCCTAATGATAATACTACAGTATGTGTTAGGTATTATACAATATCTATATTCTTCACTCTCTTCTGAAGTTGTTTTGTTATTGATAGGATTTAAACCAGAGACGGGGAACTCGTATTGTAAACAGCGCAATAATCATGAGTACCTGCATACGACACAACTAAAAGTAACGAACGGGAGAAGCTAAGTTCTCTGGGAGAGGCTGTTCTCCGTCGCTGATTTAAACACTGTATCAGGCATTTTATTCTGTATAGATCAGGCTGTTATTTCACATTATTTTTCCAGGTTTTATCAATAATTTAAAGGAAATTTCATAATCTAGCAAATATGTAACAAAATTAAAAGTTTAGGTCCTATATAACTTGTTGAAATACATTACTTACTTACTTACAAATGGCTTTTAAGGAACCTGCAGGTTCATTGCCGCCCTCACATAAGTCCGCCATCAGTCCCTATCCTGAGCAAGATTAATCCAGTCGCTATCATCATACCCCACCTCCTTCAAATCCATTTTAATATTATCCTCCCATCTACGTCTCGGCCTCCGCAAAGGTCTTTTCCTCCGGTCTCCCATCTAACACTCTATATGCATTTCTGGATTCGCCTATACGTGCTACATGCCCTGCCCATCTCAAACGTCTGGATTTAATGTTCCTAATTATGTCAGGTGAAGAATACAATGCGTGCACTTCTACGTAATGTAACTTTCTCCATTCTCCTGTAACTTCATCCCTCTTAGACCCAAATATTTTCCTAAGAACCTTATTCTCAAACACCCTTAATCTCTGTTCCTCTCTCAAAGTGATAGTCCAAGTTTCACAACCATACAAAACAACCGGTAATATAACTGTTTTATAAATTCTAACTTTCAGATTTTTTGACAGCAGACTAGATGGCAGACCCTTCTCAACCGAACAATAACACGCATCTCCCATATTTTTCTGCGTTTAATTTCCTCTCGAATGTCATTTATATTTGTTACTGTTGCTCCAAGATATTTGAATTTTTCCACCTCTTGGAAGGATAAATCTCCAATTTTTATATTTCCATTTCGTACAATATTCTGGTCACGAGACATAATCATATACTTCCTCTTTTCAGGGTTTACTTCAAACCTATCGCTTTACTTGCATCAAGTAAAATTCCCGTGTTTTCCCTAATCATTTGTGGATTTTATACTAACATATTCACGTCATCCGCATAGACAAGAAGCTGATGTAACCCGTTCAATTCCAAATCCTCTGTGTTATTCTGGACTTTCCTAATGGCATATTCCAGAGCGAAGTTAAAAAGTAAAGGCGATAGTGCATCTCCTTGCTGTAGCCCGCAGTGAATTGGAAAAGCATCAGATAGAAACGGACTCTGCTGTAAGTTTCACTGAGACACATTTTAATTAATCGAACTAGTTTCTTGGGAATACTAAATTCAATAAGAAAGTTGCAGTACATAAAGCGAATAAAATAAATTTTATGGCAAATTGAATTAATTCAAATGTATAATCATGTTAAAGTATGCAGTATCATCACCTGTTCTGGATTACTGATGAGAGAATGTGGCAACCCTGGTGGCGCGTCATGATTTAGTGGTTATTATATTCCGAGCGTACCGCATTTCAGCGTTTTCTTGACATAAACAAGAAACAGCACTTCAAGGATCCTCCCAACTTCGCCGCATAGTACCGCCCCACGCTACTACCAAATAAAACTCCTCGACCCCGGAAGGGCGGATATCACAGGTTGCAAGGACGAGTAAGAACTGGAGGAGGAGTTCGCGAACGGAATTATAGTTCAACCCATTTCAAGTTGTGAGATTTGAAGAATACTGTAAAATACAGACTGATTTTAGGATGAATTTTAATTAAATATTAAACTCCAATTGAGCAACTGATTTTTTAAATTTTTTTCCGCCCACAAAACATGCTTACTTTCTCATTATACGAAATATAAAAAAGAGAGAAAGAAAGAAAGTAGTAAAAAGCTTTAGATAAACATTTTATTTCAGGGGTTACTTACTTATGGCTTTTAAGAAATCCGGAAGTTCATTGCCGCCCTCACATAAGCCCGCCATTGGTCCCTGTCCTGAGCAAGATTAATCCAGTCCCTCAAATCCATTTTAATATTATCCTCCCATCTACGTCTCGACCTCCCCAAAGATCTTTTTCCTCCGGCCTCCCAACTATCACTCTATATGCATTTGATTCACCCATACGTGCTACATGCCCTGCCCATCTCAAACGTCTGGATTTAATCTTCCTAATTATGTCAGGTGAAGAATACAATGCGTACAGTTCTGTGTTGTGTAACTTTCTCCATTCTCCTGTAACCTCATTCCTCTTAGCCCCAAATATTTTCCTGAGAACCTTATTCTCAAACACCCTTAATCTCTGTTCCTCTCTCAAAGTGAGAGTCTAAGTTTCAAAATCATACAGAACAACCGTTTTATAAATTCTAACTTTCAGCTTTTTCGAGAGCAGAGTGGATGATAAAAGCTTCTCAATCAAATACTGTACAGGGTTGTTTCCGATCTCTGATAACGAATTTGAATGACGTCATGTGCGTCAGGAATCACACCGACAGCCGAATTGCGGCGAGAGGTAACAGACCAGTAGTGAGTGATTTCATAATCAGAGTGCACGGTGTATCACAGTAGCAATGCCCAAGAAAATCGAGCCTTTTTTTGGAGAGGTACATAACGACTCTTTCCGGTACCAAGTACAGTTACGTGAAAATCATAGGAGCCTGCAAAAAAACGTGATTTCGTTATTTCCAAGAAAGGAATCTTGTGTGTACCTAATAAAACTGGCAAAGCTCTGATGGGATTAATTCCAGAGTGGAAAAAGCAAGCAAATCCATCCCCCGTCACAAGTCGCCGCACCCCACGAGATGATACAAGAAATCGTATAAAATAATCATATGCACGAAATTAGATTTAGACCTATAGGTCGCCACTGTAGAGTTCAGTATTGAAGTCATCAGCTATTCTTCGCCCTCAGATCTCTGGATGCCGATGTTCTTAAAAGAGAGCACGAATGCTCTGAGGGATAATGTCACAGACCACTGATTCTGCCGATCACTGGCATTTTAAAGTATTTATTTATATATTTATGTGTTTATAGCAGTTTCGGAGCCTCATTTATGTTTCCATTGAATTTTTTATAGGCTATATGCGAAGGCTTCTGCAGCTGGCTTTATTATGAATTTCATGTTATTTGTAAGTACATTAATTTAGTTACAGACCAAAATATGTTGTTACATTGATTTGTCACGGTTGTACAGTTTTCTTTTAGTACAAATGTATTGTAATTGTGCTGTTCCCGTACTATCTCAGAAGAATAGAAGTCCACACATGTGGAGTAACGGTTAGCGCGTCTGGCCGCGAAACCAGGTGGCCCGGGTTCGAATCCCGGTTGGGGCAAGTTACCTGGTTGAGGTTTTCCCTCAACCCAATACGGGCTTATCCGGGACTCGAACCAGGATCGCCTGCATGATAGGCCTGACACTCAGCCACCGTAGAGGTTATAGGGTTGATGGTATGCTGACATCAACTGATACAGGAAATATGTGCTCTAGAGACAGGACAGCAGGGAAGCAGAGACAGTGATGATGACGTAACAAGATCTGCCACGCATTTACAGTAGAGAAAGAACAAACGGCTCTATTTTCAAAAGGGCGTGCGACATCAAAACCTTTGCATGACCTGGGATAAAGGTTAGAACATGCTACATACAGAATCAAAGCTTTGTCGACTAGACCTGAATAATAAAATACGCCAACTGCACTGGTCGCTTACTCATCATATCACGCAAATCCACAAAACGCGTATTTCAATTGTTTTTAATGTAAATAGTTGAATAACATCATCACTTAGGTAACACAAATAATGTAATAACGTATTTACTAGTAATATACACAACTTCTGTAATATTTTGTTGAAAAAAAAATCCAGCTACATATTGTAGAAGAATTTTTATTTTTACTTGAATTAAGTGTTATAAAGGTTAGAACACCTTCAAATAGAAGCATGGCACTGCCAACTTAACAGCGGTTACTAACTGTGCTAACTACATTGTTTACTAATTCATCATACCACTTCTCAGAACGTTTGCCTTTAATTATTTGTGACGTAAATAAATGAATTATGACGTCAATTGTAACTATTAACTAATAACAGATAGTTTATTTGCTAATACAGGACACGTCAATTGTTTTTTTTCTAATGCCACCAGGTTGGCTTTCGACATTTTTGGTCGTCTGTCTTGACAGTGACTTACGTGTAACCCACTTCTGAGGTTGGGGCGCCTGGAAGACTGAGTTACATCACCCCGATGATAGTGGAGAGGGGACATCCATGTCTAACTCCCTGTTTTATTAAAATTTTGTTCTTACTAATCCTATCTCCACAATCAATTCTGAAAGTCGTTTCTATAAATAATCTTTGTATGTATCTCTCAAGGTGCTTAGAGAGGTCTCTCTCTCTTTTATGAAGCTTGCTACAATTTGTTTCTATTTACACTGTCGAATGATTTTCTATTATTCACGTAAGCGATCTCCGTACGGAAGTTGTGTTATTTTGTAGTACCTTTTTCAGTTAATTGAGTCAGTCTATAGTTCATCGTCCTTTTCAGAAACCATTTTGTTTTTGTAATATTATTTCAGCTATTTACATATTGCTCCTTATAGTTTTTATTGGACAGACAGAATAAGAAATGAAGCTGTGTAGGAAAGAGTGGGTGAAGAAAGAAAAATGCTAAAACTGATCAGGAAGAGAAAAAGGAATTCGTTGGGTCACTGGCTGAGAAGAAACTGCCTACTGAAGGATGCAAGGATGCACTGGAAGGAATGGTGAATGGAAGAAGAGTTCGGAGGCAGAAGAAGATATCAGATGATAGACGACATTGAGATATCTGGAGACAAAGAGTAAGGGAGAAAATAGGAAATATTTGATATTTGAGAATGCTGGGCTTGCAGTGAGAGACCTGCTCTTGGGCAAAACGCTATGTATGTATGTATGTATGTATGTATGTATGTATGTATGTATGTATGTATGTATGTATGTATTTATTTATAGTTTTTATTTACCTCTGATATGTACAAGTCGGGTAGTGTAGTCGGTATAGCGTTTGCCTTCTATGCTCGAGATTGCGGGTTCGATCCCGGCCCAGGTCGATGGCATTTAAGTGTGCTTAAATGCGACAGGCTCATGTCAGTAGATTTACTGGCATTTAAAGAACTCCTGCGGGACAAAATTCCGGCACACAGGCGACATTGATAATATAACCTCGGCAGTTCCGAGCATCGTTAAATAAACCATAATTTTTTAATATGTACATCTATTATCAGGCAGTACATCTCACTTGACGATATGTGTCAGACGAAGAACAAATTGAAGGCATTAGTGGATGGAGAGATGATGTTACAAATATTATCATAGATAAGTAGGCCTAACACTTTCATCCACTAAAAACAGACTTGCATTTGTAACATACGGCCTTCATCCTCTTTGTATTTCTATAGGCGTATTCTATGACAAGATAAAGTGAAATAAGGTGCTATGTGAAAGAACACTACATACCACTTTCATTCACTAAGAAAATTCAATTTTCACCAAAATATTACATAACCCCTTCATCCACTGATACCTTCAATTGTTTGTGTACGGTAGTGGCAGCGATATTTTACTACTTAAGTAACTTATTATTCCCAGAACATGAATTTTACCAGCAATCGAAAAGGATTGGAAATAAATTTGAATAAGGAACAAAAAAACGCTTCCTTCCCAGGCAGGACTCGAACCACGAAAGTCTTAGTTACCAGTCTATCGTGCTCTGGAGTGAACAAGGCTCTGAAATCAGCTACAAGAGTCGGTCCGGTTTTTTTGCCACTACTGTACATCTGAAATCTGATTAATGTAATATGTTACTAGCCAGCGATGTATGCAATGGAGAAGGAGAGAAATTGGCCACCATACCCCATTATGTCTTGGTCTAGTTTCCTCTTGAGTGATGCCTTGTTGGTGTTACTTATGAGGTTCATACGTCTTCGGACAGTTGACTAAACAACAACAATAGTTTTTTTTTATTTGCACATCACATAGTATTTATTCGTGTGAGAACTTTTGAAGGACATTTCAAGTTGCCGTGGAAGATTCCATCGTCAGTAAAACTTCTTAAAAATACATTATTTACCAATAGGCAGGCCTACTTGTAGATTTTCATGTCACTAATTCGTATTTACAGCTGTTCCGTTTGCAATCTCATTATTAAGGCACATTCACAATGAAAATTAAACATAACGTAAGCGTTAACTTAAGAATATAAACGTTACGGTAAAATCAAGAAGTCATACCATCATTCACGATGGGAACATAAACATAACAGCAAACATACTTGGTAACCATGGAAACATAACAACGACGCCATTTCTCCACGATTGTTTTCTGTTTGCAAATCACAAGCATAAGCATGAAAGTTTGGAGTTTGCAAACTTTCATGCTAACGTCTTACGGTAATGTTTATGTCAATGCTTATGTGAATCATTCTGAATGATCCCATTTGGTAGCCTGGGCGCAAACTTCTGTGTTTATGTTACGGTTATGTTTAATTTTAATTGTGAATGGGCCTTTACACCATCGCATCGCCGACTCCTGGACTTCTGGCAGACTGGATGATGCAAGCGAGTCTCAGTTGCCTTCCGCCTTATTGCTTGGTTGATGCGATGTTTTCTAGAACAAAACCCTCTTCCCCATGGTGCGGTGATGTCGCCTGGAAGTCCAGTGTACCTGCAAAACTATCACGGTCGGTTTACTGCTACACGACCGATATTTACATATGGGTGACACTTTTAATTACCGCTCGATGTCTGTGACGTAGCTTAATTACGAGTCTCGAGGTAACGTGGCTGCACCAGGTAATGAGTAATTAGAGTCCTGGGAAGCAGACTGAGAACCTGCCCCACATTTTGTAAAATTTAATATTTTTTGTTCATTTCACAGTTTCTCAGGCTTTCTCGGTTCACGGCGTCCCTAACGTGTCATCAGTCTTCTTTTTTACACGGGCAAAAAAATACCCAGCTCCATTTGTGAATATATCGAAATAGTAAAAAACAACATAAAATCGTCTGTAGTAATAAACATGAGAGGTCTGAGATTTGCCGATGAATTCACGAGCTGAGTGGATTTATCTGGGAAATCTCAGACCTCGAGTGGCATTTTTAGGACTATGTCGTGAATAAAATAAAAATGTAAATAATATATCCCTAAAATTCGATTACAAAATGTTAATAATTGTTTATTAACGAATACTTAACCTATTCAGACATTGTGAAGTTGAAATACTCGTAGATGAATATCGATTACTGCAATAAACAAATTCGATGTTATTATTCAGTAATGCCAATTGCGAAATACAGGTTTAACAATGTTAATTACATGTACCGCACTTTTCTCTTATTATTGTAACATAAATACATTTTCATTATCTGCTGAAATCATAATTTAATTTAACAGTAACAGTGGAGACAGTGGAGTAACAGTAACTATACCAATGCTTATGTATTCACAGCGAGACATGTTGCTACACAGTGAAGCCATCTCTGTATAGATAGGCCTAATTAAAACACGAATTTTATTACGCCATACGGAAGGCAGTTTGATGAAAAGACCTTATTATTACTATGCAAGGTCATTGGGTTTGATATGCGATGATGTTACATAAATTTGAACATCTGACTTTCTATTAATTGTTTAATTTCATTCACAAAATACAAATTTTAAAGGCTACTTATAGGTTATGTTACCTGTGGGAGCAGGACCAATGTCAGCTGTGTCTTATTTCGACCGTTACAATCAGTGCTACATGAAAGCATTTTTTATAGCTCGACAAACGCATTCTCGCTATAGTGTATAACGGAACTAAAGCTGCATCTACACAGTTCAATATTCCAATCGCGTATGCGTGCATTCTGGAAAGAATATTGAAAGAATCAAGTTTAAAAGATACGTTCAATTAAGATGCATGAAGATTGTGTCTACATGGTGCGCCGTTTTGAACGTCGTCTTCACTGCGTAAATATATTAATTAATATTAAATATCAATCTTGCATTCATTGCTTTAAAATTGAAAGAAAAGTTTAACCGTGTAGTTGCATCTTAATGTATTCATGATCATCAATTCACGGGGAAATAGTTGGCGACAACGACTAAACAAAAGAACGACCATGCGATAAATGGATAGCGATAAATCTAGCTGCAAAAATTATCGCAAGTCTGACTGTGATTGGTTGGAATTAAAAATTTCATTACACTTCATTGGTCGAAAATGGAATGACGTCATATAAACGAAATAGTCCATTAAAAGTATGAAATCTATGAAGAGATGATGGTTTTAGTAATTTCATGATCAGGTATATTGGCCACTAATGAGAAGGCCCTAATTGTCGATATTTTGTCGTGTGTAAAGTACTAGATCGTGTGTATATATATTATGATTGTTAAAATTTGTGATTGTCTGAAAAAATGGCCGACAATGTTCCATATAGTTTGAATTAGGCTACATAAAATTATAATGGATTTCTTTTGCAAAATCAAGACACTTTCAATTTTGGTACCATTTCCCCAGAAAATTAGGCCATATCGGATTATCGACTGAAAGAAAGAAAAGTAGGCACATTTTAAATAACTTTGAGAAACGCAAGTCGTTAATTTCTTTAACAAATATAAAACTCTTGATAGCTTTGTGCATATCGATCGTCCAGTTCAGTGCGACAACTAAAAAATTGCCATTTTTAGTTATTTATACTCCTGAAAGCCCCTTTCGGAGCTCTTTCAGATTCAATATTGAGATAAGTTATTTACAACCGAAAACAAAAAAAAAAAACTGAATAAACTGCTTTAGAAGTAATTATAACTATGGACTTTACTAATTCATTATTAGTACATTTAGAAATTTTAATAATGAACTGGAAGATTGTGATAACTCCTCCTGAATACTGACGCATTTCTAATTCTCGTGGTTTGAACAGAAAATGATTTATTTGAAACTTTCAACTGAAGATATCTCAAAACTTGGTTTTTTTGAGTTGTCGCACTTTTGAACTAGACGATCGATATATAGGCCTATTCGATGTGGTTATCCCATGTTAAACTGGAGTCTATAAAAAGTCCTAGAAATGTTGTATAGTTGAGTCTGTTGTCCTTATTTATTAGATAATTTAGGCTGAAAGTTATGTTGATAGTTTTTTTCTTGATTAAGCAAGAAACCATTAGATTCAAACCATAAAGCCATCTGTGGTAGAATATCGTTTTTAAGAGCATGTAATTGATTTAGAGCAGAGCAAGAACATAGGAAAGTAGTGTCATCTGCATACATAATTGTTATTGCTTTAATGAATTCTGGAAGGTCATTTATTGCTGTTAAGAATAATAGAGGACCAATTATTGAGCCTTGTGGAACCCCATAATGTGTAGTGGTGAGACTTGACCAATTTTCACCTGTAGCAACTAATTGCCTTCTGCCATGAAGATAGGTTTTAAAAATATTTAGTGTATTCCCTCGAATACCATAAAATTCTAATTTTGATAAAATTAAATTATGATCAACACAATCGAATGCTTTAGTGAGATCACAGAATGTAGCATTAACTGGTGACCTATTTTCAAAATTTATTAAAATTTCCGTTATTAAGAGCTCAATTGCATCATTTGTTGAGTTTCTTTACCTAAAGCCAAATTGATTAGTACTAAAAAGATTTTAATTTTCAAAATAATCATAAATTTGATTGAAAATTACATATTTAAATACCTTAGATTATTTATTTACACTGCAAGTGGGCAAGCACCCGGTAGCAGTGGTATACACAATATAAACAATACACGGTACAACTATACAATACACAATACAATAAGATTACACAATACAATTTGACACAATAATTACAATTAATAATAAAACATAAAATACTTGATTTTACAATACAACCTACATATGTATAGGCCCTACATAAGTTTCAATAGTCTTTCACTTTACTCTCATCTCACTCACTGTAGTGGCACTATGACGCATTTCACTGACACTATAGAACACACTTCATTGACGCTATAAATTATCACTGATCGGAACTATTCACTGCACTGTAAAACCATAACTTCACTGACTCACCTCGCTTCACTGATACAGCAGTTCAAAGATAGCGCAGGAATGATAGAGATTGGTCTGTAACTAGGCTACTTGGACTACTTGTACTATTATTTTTTTATATATTGAGATTACTTTCGAAATTTTTAGTTGATAGGGAAATATGCCTTGTTATAGGCAAATATTTATCATATGTGTTAGAGGAATATAAATAGAATTTATAACTTTCTTTAAAATGATTTGACATATCATAAACATCTTTTGAATTTGATTTTTTTTTCAAGGTTATTATTATTTGCTTCGTTACTCCACAGCGAGGACAACAATTCTGTATCGTCTGCATAGCAATACAGTATCATAATTTTGAAACACCGTGTAATTGCTGATTATCATGAGTTAACAATATTGAAAGGCAGACAGTAAGATGGAACTGTCTCTTCTACGAACGTAATATAATAACAAAAGAACAGAATCCTTGAGATTGTGTGAACTGCTCTTTCGACGGTAATGGTGTGTGACCTTTAGAGGAGTCTCTGCCTTCCTGATTAATGGAACTTTGCGTTTAATGCGACTGGATACTTGAGCTGAACACAGACAATGGTAATGACGTGCACAAAACGCATGGAAAGACGGCGATCTGCTTTCCGTTTGTGTTACTTTCCCATTCACATTTAGCTTCGTCATCCAGCAGTCTTGAGTTCCACACCATAGCACACGAGGAAAATAAAAGGAAATGGTGACATGGATCTGGCTGGTCTCGAGTTTGCGGTCCGGCGATTTAATTATTTGCAATTTTTTAGTTGCATTTATCAACCGCAGGACTGCAGTACGATCATTTGCAGCTTACCGCAAAGGGGACAAATTCTTATCGAAGGGAATAGTCTGATGTTTTGTTCACTGTTTACATGGGTCGGATTCCTAAGAAGTTATGCTGCAAGATCCCTTTGCGGGAAGAATGTGTGCCACCTCACATGGTTTTTAGTAAATAGTATGAAGAGAACGGTTTATACCATTACTATCTGCGCTTGGACATACAGTTTGTTGAAACTGTCCGAACTTCTATTTTAACTATAAGAATGTGACTTCTGTTAAAAAAGATACTAAAGTAATAAGTAATAATAGCCTATAAACAGTTCGTTTCTTATTTATTTTCAATTTAATTTAATATATACTCATATATCATTCTTATTTTAGTTGAAAGAGATAACAATAAATTAGATAAGAGAATGCGGAGAAAGGATATGGCGATTAATAGCAATAAAGGAGCACGAAAATAAGGTTATTGAAGGCAGCATAGGAGCAGGAGATTGAAGAGAGTTAGAGAGTATGAATTGAAGAGAGTTAAAGAGCATGAGATTGAAGGGAGTTAAAGAGCATGAGATTGAAGGAGTTAAAGAGCATGAGATTGAAGGGAGTTAAAGAAGAATGAGATTGAAGGGAGTTAAAGAGCATGAGATTGAAGGGAGTTAAAGAGCATGAGGATTAAAGAGCAGAGTTGAAAAGTTAAAGCATGGGATTGAAGAGAGTTAAAGAGCATGAGATTGAAGTGAGAGAACATGAAATTGAAGAGAATTAAAGAGCATGCGATTGAAGAGAGTTAAAGAGCATGAGATTGAAGAGAGTTAAAGAGCATGAGATTGAAGGGAGTTAAAGAGCATGAGATTGAAGAGAGTTAAAGAGCATGAGACTGAAGGGAGTTAAGAGCAAGACATTGAAGGAAATTAGCAAAAGACTGAAGAAAGAGGGCATGAGATTGAAGGAAGTTAGAGCGCATAAGACTGAAGGGAGTTAGAGCGCATGAGATTAAAGAGAGTTAGCATAAGACTAAAGACAGAGAGCATGAGATTGAAGGGAGTTACAGAGCATGAGATTTAAGGAAGTTAGCATAAGATTGAAGAGAGAGCATTATTTGTTATTATTGAAGAGAGAATATGAGATTAAAGAGAGTTAGAACGCATGAGATTGAAGAGAGTTAGCATAAGGTTGAAGAGAGAGCATGAGATTGAGGGGAGTTAGAAAGCAGGACATTAAAGGGCGTTAGCATGAGATTGAAGAGAGAGAGCATGAGATTGGAGGGAGTTAGAGCGCATGAGACTGAAGTGTGTTAGCATGAGATATAAGAGAGAGAACAGGGTTCTGAAGAGAGTTAGCATGAGAGTGAAGGAATTTAGAGAGCGTGAGATTGAAGAGAGAGAGCATGAGATTGAAGAGAGAGAGCATGAGACTGAAGGGAGTTAGAGCGCATGAGGCTGAAGAGAGAGAGCATGAGATTGAAGGGAGTTAGAGCGCATGAGATTGAAGAGAAGAGCATGAGATTGAAGGGAGTTAGAGCGCATGAGATTGAAGGGAGTTAGAGCGCATGAGATTGAAGAGAGAGAGCATGAGATTGTGGAGTTAGAGCAGCATGAAATTGAAGAGAGAAAGCATGAGATTGAAGGGAGTTAGAGCGCATGAGGCTGAAGAGAGAGAGCATGAGATTGAAGGGAGTTAGAGCGCATGAGATTGAAGAGAGAGAGCATGAGATTGAAGAGAGAGTGCATGAGATTGAAGGGAGTTAGAGCGCATGAAATTGAAGAGAAAGCATGAGATTGAAGGGAGTTAGAGCGCATGAGATTGAAGAGAGAGAGCATGAGATTGAAGGGAGTTAGAGCGCATGAGATTGAAGGAAGAGAGCATGAGATTGAAGGGAGTTAGAGCGCATGAGACAAGTGTGTTAGCATGAGATTTAAGAGAGTTGGAGAACAGGGTTCTGAAGAGAGTTAGCATGAGAGTGAAGGAATTTAGAGATCGTGAGATTGACGGGAGAGAGCATGAGATTGTTGAGGAGCCGACAATTGCAGAGATTTGAGGAGAAAGGGATTGAGTTGCAGGGTGAGAAGATTAACAATAGGAATAAAGCAGTGGATTGAGGGGAGGCTAAGAAATGAGATGGAGTAGGAAATTGAAAAGGATGAAGACATAGGAGATTAAGGAAGAAGCAGAACCAGGAGTTAGGAAGAGCAAGTGTTTAACAGAGGGAAGAAACAGGACATTATGAAGAGCGATGGAACAGGCCGTTAAGAAGAAAGAGGTTAGGAAGTAAGAGAGGACGAGAAAGGAGTAAGAGATTCAGGAGGGAAGGAGACTACGTTAAGGAGGGGTGCAATCGGAAAGGAAGAGGAGATAGAATATATTGTTCTTGTATCGTGTGGCTCGATCGTGGAATATTCATCACCCAAATGTGGAGTAATGATGCCGGTGTAATTAAGACAAGTCAACACAACAAGGAATCGTTGGCAGACACGCTAAGCAGCGATCTGGAGTACCATGAAATATGACGAGGAATGAGGAAGGGTCGAGAGTTACAAGGGTCAGGAAGGGACGCAACCCCTGCAGAGGGCTATGCATACATTATTGAAATGTAAAGAAACAAGCGAGCGGGAAGGAATAAATAACCAAATTGGTTGGAAGCTGTTAAATGTTTGAGCACGGCAGAGTCAGTCGGTTGTGAACGAGGGAGAGAGATCACACTGCATTGAACACGGGACTTAGGGGATGGCGCTCATGGCTTGCCACGGAGCACGGTAAGATGCCCCATCATTTCTCCATTATCGCTTTGGATACCTTAGTTATAAAGTTATAAAGCTTTTTCAGTTTTATTTCAGAAAAAAATCAGAATCATCACTTCAGATTAGTAAATTTATTTTATAAAACGTCAATTGCATTTCAGATTAAGGGGAGCCTGTACTTCCCTATCTTACAATGTTAAATTCATTAATTTTGGGTACATTTTTCTCAGAAGTTATAAAAGATACAAATGTAGAAAAAATATGGCATACCTCATGTAGACAACCGGTTAAATAAATTTAAAATTCCACTAAGCGATTGACAAGAAAAAAAATTCATTGATAACATTTTTTTGCATTAATAATGACTGCATTAAGAATTTTTGACGAAGATACAAATAAATTTAATTCTTTTAACCTCCTCTGTAAAATGCCATCACATTGATACATATAATTTGAACTGGTAATGGAAATTACAGGAAAACGGCTGAACGGATTTTAATAAATGCCCCCTCATTTTTAAGCTTGGAACCCAAAGTTTTCCGAAAAAAATAGTAGTTTTCAGTGAAATGTAAATTTTTCAACATAATTTTCCAATTTTCCAAAATCCATCTGTCGTCAGTTTTGAGAACTAGCTAATTGCATTAACGGCCGACTTGATGCTCGCTTCGCTTCTTCTTTACAAATAAGCGAAGGGAGCATCAAGTCGGCCGTGTTGCATCTCAGAATAAAACAAAACATGCACTACAGTAAACAATATTACACGAAGGCCATGATCTGCAAGAATGCTGACATATTTAGAGCTCAAATTAAATTGGTTATTAAAACCTTAACTTACTAAAAATAATTTACAGGTTCGATTCTGTGGTGTGTAATTTTTTGGGTAGAGCTGTGTATTCGATGTTAAAAACTACAAAACTTGAGGTGGTTTGATGACATTATTACCATTAGAAATGAAATATTATTGTAGTTAATGCCATGATGTGACTATTTTTCATTAATTATACATATTAATGTTATATTGATGATATGAAAGTGAAAGGCTTTGGGGTTATGTAAGTAGATGTAGAGAATAACTTAAATTAGAATTTGATTTCTATATTTTACTGAGTGGGGCTATATGGTATATATAGTATATGTTACTGAAAGCTATAAAACCTGCGTAAGATAATATTATTATTAAAAATCAAATATTTTTATAGCTATCAATCAAGTGGAGTTGGATCGTTTTCATATATTTAATGGCGGTGTGGTGTAGATATTTATATGCGTGGTTCTCTTCAGTATTGACTCGAGAGAGAGTATCTTTCATTATTATGGAAGCAAATAACTTTCAGAATGTCTGGTATTCTTCATTGAAAATAAATCTGAAAAATGTTTATTTGAACGTCTAATGAACTTAGTTTGCAGCATTTGCTGCACAAGCCACTAGTTGTATATTAATTTCAGCCTTCTGGGTACAATACTTTCTGAGAAAACTGCACCAATGTCACAAAAAATAAGAAAGTGCAGAAAAATGATGTCAGAGTTTCCATATCTTACAATGTTAAATTCCTCAATTTTGGGTGCATATGTAATATAAGTTACTTTTATGTATACAACCGGCTAAATAAATTTAAAATTCCACCAAGCAGTTGGCAAGAAAAATTTTCATTGATAACATTTTTTGCATTAAGAATTACTACAATATTTTTGCTGAAGATAGGGCTAAAAGCTGACGATTAGAAGAAATAAAATCTTATTATCATTTTACACATATTAAACTACCGAAAAACGATAAAAACCACAATTTCATATTTTTTGTCAAAATTCTGTGTAGAGACTTCCCTTTATAAGTTTTATTCAGAAAATATTAATTATATTTCAGATTAAAAAGTTTTATTTCAGAAAATATAAATTTCATATCAGTTTAATAAGTTTTATTTCAGAAAATATTAATTACATTTCAGATTAATAAGTTTATTTTATAAAATATAAATTTCATTTCAGATTAATAAGTTTTATTTCAGAAAATATAAATTTGTTTCAGATTAATAAGTTTTATTTTATAAAATATAAATTTCTTTTCAGATTAATAAGTTTTATTTCAGAAAATATCAATTACGTTTCAGATTAATAAGTTTTATTTCAGAAAATATAAATTTAATTTCAGTTTAATAATTTTATTTCAGAAAATATAAATTTCTTTTCAGATCAATAAGTTTTATTTTATAAAATATAAATTTTTTCAGATTAATAAGTTTTATTTCAGAAAATAAATCAGATTAATAAGTTTTATTCAGAAAATATCTTTTCAGATTAATAAGTTTTATTTCAGAAAATATTTATTTCAGATTAATAAGTTTTATTTCAGAAAATATCAATTGCGTTTCAGATTAATAAGTTTTATTTCAGAAAATATAAATTGCGTTTCAGATTAATAAGTTTCATTTCAGAAAATATAAATTGCATTTTAGTTTACTAGCTTGTATTTCAGAAAATATAAATAACATTTCAGATTAATAACTTTCATTTCAGAAAATATAAATTGCATTTCAGATTAATAAGTTTTATTTTATAAAATATAAATTTCTTTTTAATTTCAGATTAATAAGTTTTATTTTTTATTTCAGATTAAAATATTTCAGAAAATATCAATTGCTTTTCAGATTAATAAGTTTTATTTTATTTTTCAGATTAATAAGTTTTATTTCAGAAAATATCAATTGCGTTTCAGATTTAAGTTTTATTTCAGAAAATATAAATTGCGTTTAATAAGTTTTATTTCAGAAAATATATAAATTTATAAAATATAAATTTCTTTTCAGATTAATAAGTTTTATTTCATTTTAATAAGTTTTATTTTATAAAATATAAATTTCTTTTCAGATTAATAATTATTTCAGAAAATATCAATTGCGTTTCAGATTAATAAGTTTTATTTCAGAAAATATCAATTGCGTTTCAGATTAATAAGTTTTATTGCGTTTCAGATTAATAAGTTTTATTTCAGAAAATATAAATTGCGTTTCAGATTAATAATTTTATTTCAGAAAATATAAATTGCGTTTTAATAAGTTTTATTTAAATTGCGTTTCAGATTAAAAGTTTTATTTTATAAAATATAAATTTCTTTTCAGATTAATAAGTTTTCAGATTAATAAGTTTTAGAAAATTTTCAGATTAAAAGTTTTATTTCAGAAAAATAAATTTAATTTCAGAAAATATAAATTTCTTTTTAATAAGTTTTATTTTATAAAATATAAATTTCTTTTCAGATTAATAAGTTTTATTTTATAAAATATAAATTTCTTTTCAGATTAATAAGTTTTATTTTATAAAATATAAATTTCTTTTCAGATCAATAAGTTTTATTTTATAAAATATAAATTTCTTTTCAGATTAATAAGTTTTATTTCAGAAAATATAAATTTCATTTCATTTTTAAATTTTAAGAAAATTTTGCATTTTATTAATAAGTTTTATTTTATAAAATATAAATTTAATTTCAGTTTAATCAGTTTTATTTAATATTTCTTTTCAGATTAATAAGTTTTATTTAAAAATATTAATTATATTTTGGATTAATAAGTTTTATTTTATAAAATATAAAGTTCATTTCATTTTAATAAGTTTTATTTCAGAAAATATAAATTTAATTTCAGTTTAATAATTTTATTTTATTTCTTTTCAGACTAATAAGTTTTATTTCAAAAATATTAATTATATTTCAGATTAATAAGTTTTAAGAAAATATTAATTGCATTTCAGATTAATAAGTTTTATTTCACAAAATATCAATTTTATTTCAGTTTAATAAGTTTTATTTCACAAAATATTGATTACATTTCAGATTAATAAGTTTTATTTCACAAAATATCAATTTTATTTCAGTTTAATAAGTTTTATTTGAAAATATTAATTTTATTTCAAATTAATAAATTTTATTTCAGTTTTCAGATTAATAAGTTTTATGAAAACAAAATCTTTAGTCAAAGTGAAATCAAGAAATGTAATCATTAAATATAGTTTTAAGGCTTTAAAATTATCCATCTGGAAAGGTATATTTTGTCTAGTAAACTTTACTGAATGTTTGAACATAGAAAACAGACTAATGACTCTCCTTAACCTCTGCATATGTCATGACTGGTGAAGTTTTTAAGATGATTCATAATCACTGACAGTTGCTCATTGAAGCAATCCAAGAGATGCGGTTAGTTTAATGTCTTCTTCGAGATGGTAACGATGTTACGCCTGCCAGCCTCAAGGAGCGCGATTAGGGATTTACGAGCAATACTTATGCAGCTATTACATTAAAGTAGCATTTAGCACTCGGAGAAGAGAATTGCTACGTTCTTAATTGCTTTTGTTCTCTGGAGTGTAAGTAGTGCCGATGTTGACTGCTTCGTTTTGCAAGTACGTGAGGAACCGATATGTACAGTACCTGCGAGAAAGAGAGAGAGAGGGAGATATGCTAGCCTACATAATTAAAGAACAGAACAGACTCAATGCTAGAGCTGACAGTATTAAAATTCAGCTCTCTACTTGAGGGTAGAATTGTCAGTGGCGTAGCGTCAATGTAAGCTAAAAACCTCAGCTTCCCCTCTTAATAATAATTTCATAATAAACCTGCAGTTTATGGACAAAATTATTTATTAATTTTAATAGAATTTATATTTACGCGTTAAATATTGTGATGCGGCAGGTCAGGATGATTTGTGATGCAGCAGTAAACAAAAAGCCTGCACACACCAGCTTCCAAGCAGACTGGTTTCTTTCACCCATTCTTCTGTGTAACCCACTCCGCAGATTTTCCATCCCTTTCTAACTAAACTACTCTAGTCGCAAGGCTCGCAAGAAGCTAGCTTTGACATTGAAAATAAGTAGTTTCCGAGTTATCTCTTTTCGTCAGTTGTGTTCAGTTGAAGTGTTAGTGTGCATTGTGGCTGATATAATAAATAATGAGTGAAATAACAGTTCCTGACACCAATTTACTTGAATTTTTAGGACAATTCTATTATCAAGACTGACTTACGAACAAAAGTGTGATCTAAAAAACAAATGACCGACTCCCTTGCTGTCAATGAAGAACACAACCAAAAGACAGATGCATACTTACGTAATGATACTAATGCTGTATCTATTGACCGCTAATATTGTGATTTATCTAAGTATGGCAGGGAGTCAGCGAATGTTATACGTATACGTGTCTATTTGTTAGAGATATGTGTAAACCGTGAAATCATATTTTACTACGTACCATTTGAGGTCATGCCTTATTGGTGTTACGAGGTTCCAACCAATCTTCGACTGTTGACTTGACATTGACTATTATTTATTTTAAGACTATATTTTTGTAATACGTTTTCTCATATTGCATGAAAGACAACTTGAATTAGCTTCCCCTGCTCAAAATTTCATGCTACGCCACTGAGAATTGTGGCACTATCTCTAACAGAATTGAATGAAGGATGGGTGGAGCGGAGAAAAATTCTCTCCGGCACCGGGAACCGAACCCGGATTTTCAGCTCTATGTGCTGACACTCTATCCATTAACCCACACCAGATTCCAGTTCCGATGCCGGATCGAATCCTCTCAGTTTAAGTTCCACCTCTTAGTTTCCCTTTAGTAGCCAACCCTCATGCTCTGTGTCACAGATGTGTAACAGTGGCACAACGTCCAACACACTTTGTGCAGAGGTGCACTCATTACGACTGACTAAGTGGCTGGGATCCGACGGGATGAGCGCCGTCTTAAATCACTAAGTGATTATTTACGCATATCATTATTATAATGTACCGATGTACGTATGATATTTCCATGCAGGAATTCTGCGTTACCATATGATGATGAAGGATGGGTGGAGCGGAGAAAAAATTCTCTCCGGTACCAGGTACTTCGGTACATCACAATAATATGATATGCGTAAATAATCACTTACAGTCTAACTAATAAACCGTGTATAGTTTTTATACTAGACTTATGCAGGGTTGAGACAGAAAACTTTACTAATAAACCATGCAGAAGCGATGGACGTATAAACAGCCTGTAACTATACTTACAATGCGAATTGCTTTGCACATATATACACGAAACCCCTTGTTTAAGCGTTGTATATAGAGAAAAAATGGCCGCCCCTCTAACAGCTGTTCGTATCGACTGTCATTTTCAAAGACGTTGTAGTTATATATCTAGACACACAATTGACGCTGGTGTCGTGTACAAATTTGAAACCTCTCGCGCAGGTTCGCGCGACGCCATGTTTGGGGAGCACGAATGATTCTTTCTATAAAGCATTCGGAGTTTAGAAAATACCATTGAGTATACAGGCGTTTTGTTAGTGGATTTCCTCCTTCACTGTAATATAAATAAACTTATTTACGTATTTTCTAACGTATAATGTAAAATAACAGAAGTAAATCTAAATATTGTAACTAAGCATTGTTTTAAATATAAACGCCTTATATTGCTCATAAATAGACTTATTAGTTTATTTCTATTTCCTATGACCGAATACATGGCATATTTTTACTTATGTTATTTTATATATGTTAGAAAATACGTAAATAATTTATTTCAATTACATTACAAAGAGAAGGATGTCCGCTAAAAATGTCTATATACCCAATGGTATTTTCCAAACACCTAACGCACTTTGATAATAAACCTCAGTGTTTTGAGAATCAGAGGCTATATGACTCTTCTACTGCAGACATTGATTGCAATTCCCTCATTCTTACATCATTCTCAATGACACAATATTGTCAAAATGTGATTGTATTCATTGCTGGCTTAGTTGTTAAATCATTAAGAAAAATATGGTGTAATGAATCTAAAGACTCAATTTATGGTACGTAGCCTACCAGCAGTAAACAAAATCTCTTTTATTTTTTAACGAAATAATAATGGGAGTCTTGTCATACCATCATCTGAGATTATAGAAATATGCCGCTTAAGTGAAAGAGCGATTATACTGATGTTGACAGTTCAATGCATATTACCACCCTCTCTTACATCGTATGAAAACAATGTGCTCTAGAAGTAGAACATTCGTATAATCTTTCTGCACTTATAGCAGCATATTTTAGAAAATGGATCCCAGATTCCTCCCGAGAATCATATTTTAAACTTGTTAAACTGAACATATAAGTACACAAAGATCTACTGACGTAGCTCAGTAGGCTAAGGACTGTCGGTCCGGAGTCGCGCTCGGTCGATTCCCGCTGATTTCCTGGTTGGGTTTTTTCTTATATCTCCAACCGTAAGGTGAATGTCAGGTAATCTATGGCGGATCCTTGGCCTCGTATCGCCAAATATCATCTCCATCGATGCTAAATAATATATTAGTTGATACAGCGTCATTAAATAACCAAATAAAAGAACGTACTGTACTACATAAAGAGCAGATGTTAGCACACAGTTTAAGGTTACCAGTACAACACGAATTTAAATAAAAATGCTGTAAGACAATATTTAACGGAGTCAATAATAATAATAATAATAATAATAATAATAATAATAATAATAATAATAACGAATCAATAGGCAAGAAGTTCTGTACACTAGGCCTGAGTTCTATTACATGACTAATTGTCTAATTCATGCATGTGACGTTTATTTCATACTACAGCTGTGATAATAAGCTATTGCACGGTAGGCCTACTTATACTTCTAACTAAAACATTAGGTACGTGATTCTATTTTACAGGTGTAGGCCATATATTATGTGATATGGAAGCGAATAAATAATTGTTCATTTCTGGTCCACATCAAAGCAAACGTGTTTACAATATAGGCCTAAATTAACGTCTTACACAAGCAGCGTTTTGTTAATAATAGTTAATACTAATAATTTTCTTTTCATCTGAACTGCGACTACAACATGCCTTTGTATTTCTGTTCGCTCTATATGTTGTCAAATAACTATACAATAGCTTTAGTTACAGTATCGTATTGTTACAGTTTTCTTTCGTTTCATGTCAAACTAACGTTTTCTAAGCTTGATTATATCTTTAACGTGGTCGCTTTAGATGTTAATAAGATTTTTTTTTTCATTTATCCATTCAAATTGATTTATAAGAGACACCAAACATATATATATATATATATATATATATATATATATATATATTAAACATTCAGCATTGTATAGTGCAGCCGTCTGCTAGCCGGTGCTTCTCCCAAAGCATGGCGGCGGACGCAAGCTTCAATTTGTCCCTACTCTGAACTTCTGTGCAGCCTTGGCTGTAGGGGCTGGGTCATTTTATGATGATGGTTGCCTAGTAACCAAAGAAGAACAAACCAAAGAGCACAGAATAATTAGAATAATATTACTGTAGCTTGTACTCTTTGACCAAAATATAGTATGGTAATCGATTAGAGCCAGTTGTACTATCGATACTTAACACGCCACACTAGAGCGCTCTACCGGATGCAATAGAGAACCTCAGATATTCTATTATCTTTCGTAACGAAGTAATGACGAAACAATAACGTAGCTGTGTAACAGTTATACTGTTATACGCGACGTATGTAGTGATTATTAGTAAGGAATTTACACACGACGTATAAATGAGCTACTCATTGTATAAGTATAAAACAGTTAAACGTCTGTATATAGAGTTTTTATTAGTAAGACCGTTAGTGATTTAAGACGGCGCTCATCCCGTCGGATCCCGGCCACTTAAAATAATTATAAAGCTGATTGTTGGTATCGTAAAGACATGACAATATTATATTTGTAACTGTGGATTGTCGATCATTATTCATATTCCACCAGTAGTATTAAAACGCGATTATTAGCAGATTAAGCACCGAAATAAATTACTTTTATTTACTATTATTAGTAAAGTGAGTCGCTGTTTCATATATTTAAATTTCATACATATCATATTACGATTAATTAGAAAATTGCAAATAGAAAAGAAATATTGTTTTAAAATGACAAAAAAAGGCATTTATTATTGAATTAGTAAGAATAGGCAAAATAAAAATTGGCCCTCTCACTTTGATTTCCTCCAAATCACATTTATATCTATGAAAATAATGATTTACTTCCACCCAATAAAAAATACATTTTGCCAAACATCCGGGCTCTAGTTATCAACGATAAAATTGTTACCATAGTAACCGTAACCATACTGTTTCTGTACAAAAAAAAAAAAGTGAATTAATATTACATAAAAATATGCATTAAACTGCTGAAATGTGTTGATATCATGTAAATAAGCAAATCATTGTCACATTTGTCGTTCCTTCATACTATTTGTAACTCTTGTTATGTGTAACATTCAAACACCTCTATCTCCACACCCACTGGAAATTGGACACATGTTTATATGAACTTTTTTACTCGGAATAGTCCGTACTATCAGTCCTAAAATATTTACTAGTCCTTTTGAATCACCCCGAATTTATGACAAATATGTTAAAATTAAAGTGGAATAATTAAGATACACTTGAAATTTTAAGGTGGGATATTTTGAGCTCCGGAGAGAGAATTTCCTCCAAACCATCCCCTGAATGAATCACTGCCGGCACCCCACTATTCCACTTCATAGCCCTGGTTAAGATTCAGCATATTAAGTTCTTGTGCCTCAGTCAGTGTATGTGACGAGTGTGTTTTGTGCTTACAGTCGCAAATCCTGGAGCGAGTTAAACCTGACCGGGTGACGGCGAGCAAGCCCGAAGAAGATCGTCGCCGCCGCACCATCATCGTTGAGAAGAAGAATGGCTCCTTTGGGTTTACGTTGCAGGTAAGCACTGGTACTCCCACAGTAGACTAATTAGGCCTACTTCCCGAGTTGATTGACGTCGATCGTATAAATTAAAGTGTTCAAACGCTCTCCATCAAAGTCGTGCGTTCCTCTTGAACGTGAAGAACCATTAGTATCAAATTGGCTATCTTCAAAACGAGAAAATCATTTTTGTGCCATACTTGCCCCAATGGTGTAAGGGGCACAAATCGTCCTAAGCGGTCTCCGATGTTTTTACTCCTGAATTAAACTCAAAGCTAAGGAGTGCGTTGGAAATGTTTGTTTTTAGCGTGGAAACAAACATTCTTACACTCACAACCATGCTCACAATAACAATCACGAACAGCATGAACGTCTCACGCGATTATAGAGCTTCGATGAATCTCCTAGCCTGTCACTTTTTTCTGAATTATCATAGATGGTGTCTCTTATCTTTTAGATTTATTATTCAGTATAATATAATGCTCGTCTCGTGTCTCTCTCTCTCTTTTTACTTGACAATCCATTTTATTAAGTCTATAATCGACACAAACTTTCTTGAAAATTGAACAATTGAAGACGTGTTCAGTAACATCAAATACCTTACTATAATAATACCGGACAGCTAGCAATTTTACTTGCGAACGACGCTGGTGCTGCTACCTAGGCGGCCGGTGTGGTGATACTCGTGAAGCAAGCTGTAATCAACTGCAATGCATATTGTTGCTGAGCTACAGTCGAGCCGTTCTTATTTCCGGCAGCAAATCACACAACAGCTTCTGGTCAGCTGACACGCTGCTTCACTGGCAGTGGTTGTCGTCAAGGTTATGCAGACGACATACCGCTTCCCGCTCACGGTGGATGTTACTGCGTTGTCAAGTCTACCCTTGTACTCTTAACGAAGTTTTAGTACATGTCTAGTCTTAAACATTGAACGAAAAATTATTTCCTACGATAAATAATTAGTAATATATGAATACATAATATTATATATTATTGTTATTGTTGATCCTAGCATCCCAGGACACAGAATACACATGTTGTGCTATAATTGGTTTTTCCGACCATTTGAAGTAACGATTTTCGTAAATACAGAAACAATATTAGAAATTACTAAAATGGGAGGAAGCTGTAAAATATAATAAATAAACATTTTTTATGTGAATGAATAACTAAAACCACACAACCTGTAAATTAAGTAAAATATGTTAGTATTAAAAATTTTGTCATGATAAGTCATCGCTACATAAAAAAATTACACGAAGAACCTTGCCTAACGGTATTGTTTAATTTAGAGGTGCTACGCCTAGATCGCTACAATCATTGTTAGTATCTGCCACCGCCATAGTTCTGTTTATTTTCTTCTTTGCCGCATTGTCCGTACTTCTCTGTCGTTATTTGAGAAACCGTGAACTTGTTCACATCACACGCATCAGCTGTTCATTGCACCACTTGCATTAAAGGCAATAAACTACTCTTATTTTACGTTCATTTTCGAAATAATCTCTAACGCTAAGAATAATTTCTCTGCTTAGCGAATTGATGGTCTTCCGACTCCTCCGCGGCATTGTGATGCTGAAAACTCAGTGATACAGCACTAACAACAATACCGACTGATTGTTCGACAACCAGCTATTAGAACTGCGTCCATTCACTATTGGCTTGACAGAGATTTAGCAACACTGCTATTGCCTACCTTCTTCGCGCCAAAAGTCGAGAAGGCGTGGCCACGCCGGAAATAAGAACGGCTCGACTGTAGTTAATAGTTTTATTAATTAGTGCTGTGTTAAAATGTCAGGGTGTATATGTGCTGTTTATAATTGCTACAATTACAGCATTACAAATTGCTCCAAATCGTACTATTTCCGAGGGATCATAAAACGAGAGTCAACAACATTCTTCAGTAGGCCTAATTCCTTCGTCTTTGTGTTGATAGAAAATACAAATTGGCTATTTTATCTAAACCTAATAAATGAATAGAAGTTAAAATGTATTGGAAATTTTAAGGTTTTATCAAACTAAGTTTTATCGTTGTCCACATGCCTTTACTAATTATTACAAGCATCATATTACTATCAATTTTATCTTTGCAGTTGTCAGCAATGAGTATATAAAGCATTATTGTAAATTCATTCTTAATGTCATAATTGATTTTGTCTCACTAAACCAAAGAAAAAACATGTAACAATTAATTACGAAAAGTAATATGAAGTATGCAATATTTCTCATAATATGCAGCTTTGATATAAGATAATAATTTTACATTAAATATTAATAAACATTTCTTAAGTGTTTCATATATTACTCCACATTAGTAACTCACGTTTTAAACAATAGTCAGAATCCCGCTATGTTAATATTTGTAGGCTATATGTGGACGTAATTCCATCCCGCTCCGCTAGATGTCAGGTCCGCGATATTTCGCACTCACGTCAATGCTGCTAGTATACAGCTGTCCGGTATTATCATAGTAAGGTATTTCGTAACATGACATTAAAATGACAAATGACAAATAGATTTCTTTAAAAGGGCTCTGTTGCTATAGAAAACAAAAACGCAACGAACGTATGCGTCAACATAATCGATTAACCTTGTATTTTCAATAGCAGTTCTAGAAAATGAACTGCAAACGGTAATATAATTCAGAAAATATGAAAGAAACTGAATTATTTCAAAATGCATAAGACTTTTAATGAGAAAACATGTGTCACCTTTTTGACAATCATTTGTGTTTTCACTGGTTGCCGTATCTTCTGACAGCGTGTCATTCCAACACTGCTATCGCCGAACGCATAGGCCCAATGTTTTTCTACGTATAGATGACTCCCATGTGTCAGTGGCCAACACAATGAGAAGGTATCGGTCAGTGACATAAACTCTCTGAGTTGTGCCTTAATAGGCAATGGCGGGTGTTACGAATCTCAAGTCGTGAGCCATAATGGCCGGACATGACGTCACAAAGAGGAGCCTTACTTGTACTATGATACATCGAAAACGGTGACATTTAGGACAGGGGTTCTCAAACTTTCATTTCCGAGTACCATTAATTCAGTGTACTGAAGACTCGAGTGTACCACCTGCCAGAAGTGTAGGGACTCACTGTAAATTAAAGTCCCTTCATTAGGTTCAGGAATTACTAAATATGAGAAACATGGCAAGTTTTTTTAAGTTTTGATCACAAGTCATGTTCAGTTTTTATATTTTTCTTTAAAAAATACTAACGAAGAAAAACTACCTTCAAGTAACTTAAGTATCTTGGCAAAAAAAAAAAAGAGTACTGCATTTGCAGCCGATGATGGGTAGGGACTACTTCTTTTCCCTTCGAACCCAAAAATCTAGTAGACTTTTTTAGAAAAGTCTAAAGGCCCTATCACAAATAAACTCAATTAACTATATTTTTAAACAGAAATCTTTGAAGAGAAACTTTTTTTCACGAGCAAAAATAGATTTTAGAACAAAAGTTCTTAGCTACAATTATTTTTCTATGAAGATCTTCTGCCGGTTTCACTAAAAAGAGGAGGTAAACAAAAGTAACACGTACGAAACTTTCCCACTGGCTACCGGAGAGGTAATAAGACTAGAGGAAGCGCAATATAGTTTTCATGATTATACAGGGTGATCCATTTGGGTATGGATGAAATAAAAACACCGTAAAACATTTACTACTGAACTTTATTTGTTGAAACTTTGTGCATACAACACTGAAAGATGGGAGATTCCTCACAGCTCAACATGACTCCCATTGTGCACCCTGCACAACTCATAACGGTGATGCAATTCAGTCCATGTCCGTTGTAACATAAGAGGGGTGATTTGTTGAAAAACTTGAGTAATTTTTATTCACAAATCATGAATGATCCTGGGTTTCTGTGAATAGACTGTTTATACATATGTTCGATACCACAACATTATGGAATCGTATTTAGGTACATTACGCACACCATACTCATGTCGAAATTTCCTTTGAACTCTTTTAACACTCTCAAATTTAGCATACCAAAGAACACATTGTGCTCGCTGTTGATTTGTAGTAACCATTTTAATCATCTATGAATTTCGTTTGTCCTTTCAGATTATGCATTGTTGATTGTCATATATGGAAACTCCCATTTTTTAATCATAATATAACCAGCAAGAAAATTTTCCTACTATCATATTAGCTTTATAATAATAATAATAATAATAATAATAATAATAATAATAATAATAATAATAATAATAATAATAATAATAATAATGAATTACTATTATCCATACCCAAACGTATCAGACTGTATATAGCAATTTAATGCTATATGATTGATGGTTGAAATCGGAATTTAATATTTTAAAACGGTGAATGACCTTCTTTTAATACCCATAGCTTCTGATTTGTTTTCAGTTGCCATGGAAACATATGTTGCTTGAAGTTCCTGCGATATTGTGAAATTTATTACATGAATTTTAATAGACAAATATTAAAGAACTTTATGGAAAACAGATGAGATTAGTGAACAATTTAATGTTGAAATAGTTATTTAGACAACTACTGTAGTTACTAAAGATAATTTTGTAACGTGTGGACTACAATATTTTATCTACATTTCGTCTATTTAACGAAAAGTATTTAAAAGAAAACGCAGAAAATAAATTTAAGGCCTATAATAAGTTGTAGTTGATCTGACTTGGGCAAAGCCTCCTTGATTGTATACAGAGTCGTTCCCTAGCAACAGGACAGTTTACATAGAAATCAACAAACATTGTTACTGAAGTCTCCATTTTAAATCCCGCTTCAAGCATCGAAAATGACCGACGAAGGGGGATTTGACGCTCTACCAGCTGACATAAAAGCAGTGCAACATGCAACGTTGGACATTCTTCCTGAGAAATCAAGAAGATTTTATTACAGCAGTTACACGATATGCAAGGACTGGTGCGTGTGTAGAAGAGTGCAAGTGAATGAAGATGCTGTATTAGCTTATTTTTCAGCTATTCCAGTTGTCACGGATGTTATATTTTTACTATTTTCAAACTCTATATTTTGAAAATGAAATGACTTTTGTCAACTTTTATTACTAGTTGAATCAGAAAGTACCGGAACTTCGGTTGACAACTCCATGCTCTATAGGCAACTTCTCTGCCTTGCCCGTATTGTATGTAACCTGCAAATCTAGTCTTTCAGGTAAAGCTCCCTGTAAAGCAGATTTGAATAATTTTAAGGGAAAAATTGTTGTATGTAACCTACTCTCCAGGCATATAGACTCAGTGCGAACATAATAATACCTTTTGGAGATGGCTTAGAAACATGTGTAGATACCTTTGTTACAGGTGTCAACACCGCCTTCCCTGGGCAGTGACACACTTCTGCCAGCGTCCATACCAGTGGCGTAGCGTCAATGTAAGCTAAAAAGCTAATAATAATTTCATAATAAACCTGCAGTCTATGGACAAAATTATTTATTAATTTTAATAGAATTTATATTTACGCGTTAAATATTGTGATGCGGCAGCTCAGGATGATTTGTGATGCAGCAGTAAACAAGAAGCCTGCACACACCAGCTTCCAAGCAGACTGGTTTCTTTCACTCATTCTTCTGTGTAACCCACCCCGCAGATTTTCCATCCCTTTCTAACTAAACTACCCTAGTCGCAAGACTAGCAAGAAGCTAGCTTTGACATTGAAAATAAGTAGTTTTCCGAGTTATCCCTTTTCGTCAGTTGTGTTCAGTTGAAGTGTTAGTGTACATTGTGGCTGATATAATAAATAATGTGTGAAATAACCGTTCCTGACACCAATTTACCTGAATTTTTAGGGCAATTCTATTATCAAGACTGACTTACGAACAAAAGTGTGATCTAAAAGACAAATGACCGACTCCCTTGCTGTCAATGAAGGACACAACCAAAAGACAGACGCATACTTACGTACTGCATCTATTGACCATTAATATTGTGATTTCTCTAAGTATGACAGGAAGTGAGCTAATGTTATACGTATACGTGTCTATTTGTTAGAGATATGTGTAAACCGTGAAATCATATTTTACTACGTATCATTTGAGATCATGCCTTATTGGTGTTACTTACGAGGTTCCAACCAATCTTCGACTGCTGACTTGACATTGACTACTATTTATTTTAAGACTATATTTTTGTAATACGTTTTCTCATATGTACATGAAAGACAACTTGGGTTAGCTTCACCTGCTCAAAATTTCATGCTACGCCACTGGTCCATACCACTTCTCGAAACATTCCTGCAGCCCTTCTTTGGTCACTTCCCGCAGAGCGTGCGACGCATGAATTTTCACCTCTTCGGCTGACGCAAACCGCCGTGTCCCTTGAGTAGGGATTTGACCTTTGGAAATAGTAGAAATCTGCTGGAGCAAGATCTGGAGAATATGGTGGCTGTGGAAGGACAGGTATTTTGTGTTCTGCGAGGAATTCGCTCACCAAGAGCCACCGATGTGCTGGGGCATTGTCATGATTAGACTTCGTTGAATTGCCACACGCAGCATGCAATCAGGTTGCCGATGTACGGTAGTATAGAGGAGGTGAGCGGCCGCCCAGTCTGGTAGTATAAGCAGTTCATGTTAAGAGTTGTGACCAGTCCAAATAGATAGAGCAGCTACAGCTAATGTATACCTATGTAAGCACTTGTTTTTGCATTACTGTGGTCGGAATAGTCAAAGCTTAACATTTGTTCAGTGCAGACAAGAATTCAATCAAACATACTACAGTGAGAGTGTTGCTGTTCCAAATAATTGCCCCTGGAATACCCTTACCCCCGCAGCAAATCTTGACACGTTGAAAAACGTGATTGGATGCTGTTAATTATTATTCAGAATATTACGGCAAAATAATGGAGGTAACTGATGCATTAGATAGCACAGACAGTTCCGCTGTTGCAGCTATAAAATCATTGCCTTCTGAACAGCTATTGGAAGATATTCTGTTCATTGATTCTAATTTTTAAAATCGTGTCCAAAAGCATCACCCTGTTAGAATCGTCTAAACTACAACTCTCAAAAGCCCTCAATATAGTGGATAAAGTATCACAAATCGTTATCCAAAATATCACTAATTTCAGAAAAAGTGAAATGTAAGATGAGAAACATTATTGCTAAAAATTCTGCCTATTCACAACTTCGTACTATAAATGATGTACTATCAGGTCACGACAAGACGTCTGAAGTTGGTGTGCTAAAAAGTAGTGACTTTCCGTTCTTCAAATATGCACGTATTACATCGTGTGATATTGAATGTACATTTTCCCAAAATAAAAACTGTTTAAGTGACCATCGGAGGAGGTTACTTTGCAGTCGCTCAAAATGTACGTAACTCTTCACTGCAATGCACATATTCAAGGATGATGTGAGTATATTACATTACATTTTAAGAGTTAATATATCTCACTACAAAATAATTGTGTATTTACATGTTTAGACATTTCCTACTTCAATGATCATTCATTATATTTCTTGAATGCAGGATACAGGTTTTATTGTAACCGCAGTATACTGCTCAGTGTTTACATCAGAGGCATACTCGATCCGTTGCACGTCCCCTTCTCATACAGTCTATATCGCGAGCGTAGTAAACCTTACGATTCTCGTGGCAATTCCACGAAGTCTAGTCATGATGGAGAACCCTATTCTGTCCTTGCCATAAGTTGATCAAATCAACTCTTCTGATTAACAATATTTAAAAAAAAAGTGAGATATCGTAAAAAAAAAAACTATTGATGTCTTTGCTCATGTAAGAAAAATATGTAATTACAAAATGTTAAAATTTGCTTGTGAAGCAGTGTAGGCCTATTATCTTTCAAGTTAACTCAACTGAGCTTTCTGAAGTAGGTAAGTATTGGGAAGTTCTTACACAAGAATGGGTCGACGGACAGCTTATCCAGCGTGTTTTACAATCTCCGAGTGTTTTGACAGTAATTCGACAGTTATATGCTTATGCAAGAAGTTAAATTATTTAAGTGGAGTTCAGCTGGCAGCCATCCGCTAGCTCGAGTCTCCCTCCTCCTTCTGGAATAATCGCTCTCTTCGCTCTGTATACGGAAACGTGTTGATACTATCTCTCACCCAAGGTTAACCAGACCTCCATTTAATATCTACGTGTAACAATACAATGTTGCTAAGTTACGTGTGTCATAAAACGTACCTCCATTGAATGCACGACGCCAATTAAGGAGTTGGACGCTAATGGCAATGCTGTAATAACAGCTCTGCAGAAAAACGCTCAAAGCGGATTTACAGCTTTCTGTAATTATGTCACAGTTTAAGTCAATGCACATTTTTATGATATTCGCAACAATGTAGGCCTAGTGTTGAGTTAGAAGAGAATTCTTTGACCAGTTCTTTAGTTACGTGGTACCTTCGTAATGTCCTAAAATTCTTACACGTGAACAGGTGAAATATTCAGGCATTGTAATGGAACAAAAATTACTTTAGAAAAACATATGCCTATAGATTATGTTTGCTCTAAATTAAGAGCATTTATATACAGTATGACCCGTAAGTAATGTGATTAATCTCAGGGGGTTATTCTTTGAGATATTTCAAACAAAAGTTGAATACAATTTGCTCGTTTTTACGTCTATTTAAGGGAGCAGTGTATTATGATAGTACCGCGCCGTGGCGTCGTGGTCTAAGGCAGCGTTTCTCAAACTATGGTCCGCGGACCACGTGTGGTCTTCGAGGTCTGCCCTTGTGGTCCTTCAAAAAAGACAGAAGAAAAAATAAAATTCAAAGAACTACGTATCGCACTATAGCTTAAAATCTCAGAGTTTAGAAATGATACATGGCAATCGAATTTCACTTTTTCTCCCAGTACTGACATTTTATGAAATTTATTACCCTACCTGTCTACCGACTTCCCACTCTACTCTCAGCAACAAAAGAGGGATTTAAAGCACTATGAACGTGGTGTTTCTCGTCATCTTTTCCCTGCACATCTGGTGCCGCGCCTGTAACCCAGCCAGGGACCACCCGAATTCATAACAGAGGACCAAATTATCGAATCTTAATTTTATTTTAAAATATAAGTATACTGGTATTAAAATATGCTACAAAAATGATGAAGTTGCTTTCAAAGGGAACAAGAGTAAGGTGGTCAGCGGAACTGTTCTAACTTTAAAAAGTGGTCCCCACTTCAAAAAAGTTTGAGAAACGCTGGTCTAAGGTATCCTCCCTAGGACTCGCGTTACGGAATGCGCGCTGGTCCTCATGGGGGAAGAAATTTTCTCATGAAATTTTGGCCAGTGTATGGGACCGGTGCCCACCTTGCATCGTGATGCACTTGGGGAGCTACGATAGGTAGCGAAAATCCGGTTTCGCAAACCAGCTATAACGGCTGGAGGGATCATCGTGCTAACCACACGATACCTCCATTCTGGTTGGATGATCGTCTACCTCTGCTTCGGCATGTGGACGTGAGGCCAGCAGCCGGCTGTTCGGACTTGGTCCTTCACAGGCTGTAGCGCCATGGATTTTTTAGTGTATTATGATAAATGATTGAAAGAATTTTTGTTTTGTTCTTTAAATGTGCAGAAATTTCAAATGCAAGCTTTCGTTCTGAAAAGGAATTTTTCAGTTTTTTAAACTCTTGACTGCTGAAAGATCTTTGAAGTGAGTGCAACTTAAACCTTACCATAATTAGGCAAGACACGAAACTTTATCCCAGACTGTTTGTTAGGTTATAATAGCCAAATTAGCGTATTACGAGTTGGTTATTTTTAATAACAACTCGAAACAAAGCACGACCGTAAACAATGCTAATTCGCGGACACTGATCACGTGATCAGAAATGCCGTAAATGTATGAAAACATTCGCCTTCAAAGGAAATATTCTCAGCACAATCTGAGGATTGTCTCAAGACCAAGACAGGACGGACTACGCGGCTATGCACATTGTTGCCAATTTAGCCATTTTCCGGCTAGACCTAGATTTTTTAAGCACAGATAGCCGAAAGAACTAGCTATCATCGGGATTTGTTAGCTGTTTAGTTTCAATGTTGGGGAATGTCTGACTGTTTTTAGGTGCTATTCCATTCTTGGAGCCAAATACAGTAGGCTAGTCTGTTATTTTTTCTTTTTTTTGTCGGTGGGTGACGATTTCTCCCAACTCTTTCTTCCGAATTCTCTGTAACTGATATTAAAATGTGTTTTGTTTATTTTCAGAGCTATGGGATCCACTACAAGAAAGAACAAGAAATAGAGATGATAACCTACGTTGATTATGTGGACTATGATGGCGCAGCGTTCAGAGCTGGGATGCGGGAAGGTACGTAAATGCACATAATTATGTATATAGGCTGAAAGAAATGAGTGTCACTTTTATCACAGGGAAATTGTAAAAAACGCAATCTGGAAAAACTGAAAATAGGATCCGGGAAATCATTATCTTCATCAGCGTCTGTATTTCTTTTTTGTATTTATTATGTGCTATCTGGTAGGATGGAAGAGAATGCCTTATGGCCTTAATCTTGTCAGATAAATTAAATAAATAAATAAATAAATAAGTAAGTAAATAACTAAGTAAATAAATAAATTAGCAAGTACGTAAGTAAGTAACTAATAAATAAATACATAAATAAATAAATAAGTAAGTAAATAACTAAGATAAGTAAATAAATAAGTAAATAAATAAATTAGCAAGTATGTTAAGTAACTAATAAATAAATAAATAAATAAATACATAAATAAAAATAAATAAGTAAATAAGTAAGTAAATAACTAAGTAAGTAAATAAATAAGTAAATAAATAAATTAGCAAGTACGTAAGTAACTAATAAATAAATAAGTAAGTAAATAACTAAGTAAGTAAATAAATAAGTAAATAAATAAATTAGCAAGTACGTAAGTAGGTCATGAAATATCGGAAATTGGAAATATAAGTTCAGGGGTGCCACAGGGCAGCGTTCTGGGTCCATTACTCTTTATAATATACGTAAATGACCTATGCCAGGATATTACATCAAATGTGAGGCTATTTGCAGACGACTGCATTATCTATAGAAAGATTAGAAATAATTCAGATGTAGATGCTATTCAAACAGACTTGAATAACATTTACAACTGGGCGTTAAAGCATAGGATGAAAATAAATGGTTCTAAAAGTAAATCTATAACATTTTGTAAAACCCGAGAGGAAACTAGTCTTAATTACGAATTCAGTGGCGTTGTAATTCCGCAAGAACAATGTTGTAAATACCTAGGAGTGTATTTAAACTCCAAACTTTCTTGGGAGAGCATGTTGATAATGTTACAGGCAAAGCATGGAGGGCACTTCACTTTATTATGAGAATCTTGAGAAAGGCTAGCCCCAAATCGAGGGAAATAGCATATCTAACATTAGTGCGACCGTTAATGGAATACGGAACTACGTGTTGGGATCCCTATAGAATATATCAGATAAATTCCTTAGAAAGAATCCAGTATAGGGCAGCTAAATTTGTTAAAGGTAAAAGAGAAGATGGGAACGATACGATAAAAGAACTTAAATGGGAAACTTTGGAAAACAGACGTAGGAAAACTAGAATAACATCATTGTATAGAGCACATCTAGGTCAGAAAGCATGGGTAGACATAACGGCTAGGTTAGAAAAAGCCAACGTACTATGGTAGGAACGATCATGATTTTAAAATCAAATGTAGGAAACAGAAAACGGATGTAGGTAAATTCTCATTTTTAAATAGAACTATAAATGATTGGAATGACCTACCTGCAGCGGTCTTTGAGGGCTGTCCTTCCTTAAGGAGATTCAAGAATAATTTAAAGAGTTGTGTATAAAGTGAAAATTAAAATTAAGGTGACATTCAACATTTAATTTTTAAGGTGACATGTATTTATCTAGCCTGACGAGTTTACTTCCTTGGTTTGAATTGTAAATTATTTAAAACTAGCGTGTAAGAGGGCCTTAGACTAGAAATGTTTAGTTTAAATGTAGTTCTGTTTATAAGTATGCATAAGAATGCAATTATTTGACTTATTTGAACTGTTGTATCAGTGAAGCGAGGGAGTCAGTGAAGTTATGGTTTTACAGTGCAGTGAACAGTTCCGATCAGTGATAATTTATAGCGTCAATGAAATGTGTTCTATAGTGTCAGTGAAAGTGTTACAGAGTGTCAGTGAAATGTGCTAAAGTGTCAGCGAAATGCGTCATAGTGCCACTACAGGGAATGAGATGAGAGTAAAGTGAAAGACTATTGAAACTTATGTAGGACCTATACATAATTATGTAGGTTGTGTTGTAAAATTAGGTGTTTTATTTTATGTTTTATTATTATTGTGTTAAATTGTATTGTGTATTCTTATTGTATTGTGTATAAAATTGTATATGTGTTGTAAATTGTATTATGTATTGTAAATTTTATTGTGTATTGCTGATCATTTTAACTGTGTATTGTTAATATTGTATATACCACTGCCACAGGGTGCTTGCCCACTTGCAGTGTAAATAAATACATACAAGTAACTAATAAATAATTAAGTAAATAACTGAGTAAGTAAATAAATAAGTAAATAAATAAATTAGCAAGTACGTAAGTAACTAAAAAATAAATAAATAGATAGATAAATAAATAAATAAGTAAATAAGTAAGTAAATAACTAAGTAAGTAAATAAATAAGTAAATAAATAAATTAGCAAGTACGTAAGTAACTAAAAATAAATAGATAGATAAATAAATAAATAAGTAAATAAGTAAGTAAATAACTAAGTAAGTAAATAAATAAGTAAATAAATAAATTAGCAAGTACGTAAGTAAGTAACTAATAAATAAATAAATACATAACTAAATAAATAAATAAGTAAATAAGTAAGTAAATAACTAAATAAGTAAATAAATAAATTAGCAAGTACGTAAGTAAGTAACTAATAAATAAATACATAAATAAATAAATACATACATAAATACATAAATAAATAAATAAATAAGTAAATAATTAAGTAAATAACTAAGTAAGTAAATAAATAAGTAAATAAATAAATTAGCAAGTACGTAAGTAACTAATAAATAAATAAATAAATAAATAAATAAATAATAAATCTTCATTTCTGAAGACGAACTCCAGGCGTTATTTCTTTAAACAGGTGCGATAAATATTTTGAAGCAGAAAACATCACAATTTCCGTTTGTATTTTGGGTGAATAAATGCTGTTTCAACAGCTTATATTTAGTGATTTTTTATATTAATAGTCCGTATAGTGTCTAATTAATACCGTTGCTGCATTTCGTATCATTAATAGCATGTTCTCTGCGTAACCAGAGTCTGCTAGCGGCTCGGCTGACAGTCTGGTTGCCGCGTTGCGGTTTCTCTGCACTCTGTTCACCCAATAGCTTGCACAATATATTTGCACTTAATTTACCTTGCACGTGTGAAGCCGTTACTTCCTTCATTAGTCAGGTCACTTCAGTTCATTTGCATGCCTGTCTGCTTATTATATTTGCGCACCTCCGCGTGTTTTAAATTTCAGTTAAGCAATTCCACTAAATATCATATACCGATGTATTACTTCACCAAAACAACAGATTATAGAAATAAATGGGAAATCTGCCAGTTTACTATACATATTTGTACAACTTTATTTAAGGTGAGTCTGTACTTCCATATCTTACAGTTCTGGGTGCATTTTTCTCAGAAGCCATAAAATACAAAAGTAGAAAAAATAGGGCATATGTAGCCTTTATGTTGTTGTTTTGTTGTTTTCTAATGCCAGGCGTTTGACAATAGTTTGAGAATAAGGTGCTTAGGAAAATATTTGGGGCTAAGCGGGATGAAGTTACAGGAGAATGGAGAAAGTTACACAACACAGAACTGCACGCATTGTATTCTTCACCTGACATAATTAGGAACATTAAATCCAGACGTTTGAGATGGGAAGGGCATGTAGCACATATGGGCGAATCCAGAAATGCTTATAGAGTGTTAGTTGGGAGACCGGAGGGAAAAAGACCTTTAGGGAGGCCGAGACGTAGATGGGAGGATAATATTAAAATGGATTTGAGGGAGGTGGGGTATGATGATAGAGACTGGATTAATCTTGCACAGGATAGGGACCGCTGGCGGGCTTATGTGAGAGCGGCAATGAACCTTCGGGTTCCTTAAAAGCCATTTGTAAGTAAGTAAAGGCGTTTGACAATAAAGTGAAACGCCTTACTTACTAACAAATGGCTTTTTAAGGAACCCGAAGGTTCATTGCCGCCCTCACATAAGCCCGCCAGCGGTCCCTATCCTGTGCAAGATTAATCCAGTCTCTATCATCATACCCCACCTCCTCAAATCCATTTTAATATTATCCTCTTGCACTCCAATATTTTTCAAAGATATTGTCACGGTCAGCCACTGAAGCACAGATTTTGAGGTGTTCCGAATCCATTTCTTGATTTGAGTTGCACAATGAGCAGTTAGGGGACTGATATATTCCAATTCTATGCAGATGTTTGGCCAAACAGTCATGGCCTGTTGCCAATCTAAATGCAGCTACAGACGATTTTCGTGGTAAATCGGGAATTAACTGTGGATTATGATGCAGAGAGTTCCATTTTTCCCTTGTGATTGTGTTATCAAATTTTGTTTGTTGAAGTCTAAGTATGTAGATTTAATAAATCTTTTCACAGAGTAATACGTAGATTTAGTAACAGGTCTGTAAGTAGCAGTGCTGCCCTTCTTTGCTAAAGCATCCGCATTCTCGTTTCCCAGGATTCCACAATGGGATGGTACCCATTGGAATACAATTCTTTTATTGAGTGTCATTAACTGAGAGAGCATTTTAGTTATTTCTGCTGTTTCAGAAACAAACAATATAATATACAAACAAATATACAAGCGGCTGAATAAATTTAAAATTCCTCTGAGCGGTTGACAAAAAAATTCATTGATAACATTTTTGTATTAAAAATCACTACAGATTATGTTTTCTATTTTTTGTTGAAGATGGAAATAATCATAATTTTTAGCCTACTGTGTAAAATGCCATAACATTGATATTGTATATTAATTTCAGCCTTCTGGATACAATACTTTCTGAGAAAACTGCACAAATGTCACAAAAATAAGCAAGTGCAGAAAAAGGTGTCAAAGTTTCCATATCTTACAATGTCTAATTTCTCAATTTTGGGTGCACTTTTCTCAGAAGTTACTCGTATAAAAGATACAATTGTAGAAAAAAATAGGGCATATGTAACATGCCTTTATGTATACAACCGGCTAAATAAGTTTAAAAGTGTACTGAGCTGTTGACAAAAAAATAATTGATAACATTTTTTTGCTTTAAAGCCTTCAGACCTGAATTTATGTTTTAAAAGAAATTTAAAAAAATTGGTTACATAATCATTCTGGGGATCCAAAATTCCCAAATCAAGTCTTCACAGAAAATAAAAATTTGGGGACAATTTTGAGGCCCAAAAATTTTAAATTCTATTTTTAATTCAGGTTATAGAAATGTTTCAAAAATAATATTCTCTTTTTCTATCACACTGAATTTGTCAAAATATTTAAAAGTATAGGACTGTCTGGTCTGTTGGTCAGCATGCTTGCTTGCAGATCAGGAGGTCCCGGGTTCGATTTTCGGACTCGGCTCCCGGTGAATTTTTCTTGAAGAAGAATAATTACCTGGATGTATAGAGTCTGGAAATTTGTATGTTAGTGTGCCGGGTTAATATTAATTAACCAATCATCACAAATATAAAATACATCAGGACTGTCGCTGGGCAGTAACCTGAACACACATTGTTGACAAGTAACTCCATCTGTTAGCACAACCATAAAGCATCTAATAGCTGCTATAGAGTTACCAACAACGAAAAAAAAAAGTGTAGAAGATATTCAAAAAAAAAAAAAAAAAACAATGTACACTATAACGTACACCAGGTCCGAAGCGGTTAAGAATTACTACAAATTATATTTTTATTTTTCCTAAAGATAGGGCTAAAAGAAGAAATAAAATCATGTATCATTTTACACATATTAAACTACCGAAAAACTATAAAAACCACAACTTGATTTTTTGTAAAAATTCGGTGTACAAACTTCCCTTAAGTATTGGAGTGCATATTAGTTGATTGTAAGAGATACAATGTACATTAGAAGAAACAAGTTCCACAGTTGCTACAGGCGAAGTATGCCTACTGTAGCAAGGCTGATGATGACTACAACTGAAGCGATGATGATTACCACTACGGCGACGATGGCGGTGACCATCATCATCATCATCATCATCATCATCATCATCAAGTCCTTGTAATTAAAAATTACAGCGAAGTTAACTACATATTCCATTGACTTTTTTTTTTTGCTTTTTTCAGGTCTAGTATCCATTCTCTAAAGGTTTTCCACATATTCTCAACACCCTGTATAACAGGAATTGTTAGAGGTTTGTGCGTTATTATTATTATCGAAATGTCTCTTTTCAGGTGATGTCATTCTGTCAATTAACGGACATGACATGGAAAAGGCTGATCACAAAACACTCGTCAACTTCATAAAAAACTGTGATTCTCGAATGCGGATGGTTGTTCTGTTTGAAGACTGTGTTAGAAAGGTAATTTGCACTTCACCATTTATTTATACTTGGAAATAAAGTAATCATTAAGAAGGTTACATTCATTTTTGTGTTCCAGGGACAGTTTGTAATTACTTCTTTGTACTTTTACTATTAAGGTAGCACTTAGAAATTCTGTCATCGTTATTAATTGGATAGGCTACCACAACGTACCATCACCGAATAGCCGGTAGGTAGTTGTAGTTGGCGTTAGATTTTGAAAACGGCTTTTGATTGTACTTACTTTTCTAACGCTAGTGAAATACAGAAATCACTATGTTCTAAGACTGGATCTTTCATTACCTTCAGGCAAAAGGTGGCTTACTAGTGATACTATATCGAGTACTGTTTAATTCTGAAATTATTGAACTGGAGAGCTTATTCAACGAAATGAGTATAAGTATTGGCCATGGGATTATCTCATATTTATCTTACAGTTGAGAAAAAACTCTAAAAAAAATCAACTTATCAGCCCAAGTAGGAATCGAACCCACGCCCGACGGCATCTCCGGATCAGTAGACACGCTATCGTCTGTTGCCAGGACGATCAAAAGAGAAAATTCAGAGGAGTAACCTTCTTTTTGGGGCTAAATTCATTTCTATAGACAGACAAAATATGACGTTTAATATTCTGAACCATACTGCTAGCGGTTTGGGGATAAGGATTTGCACAATTCACGACATGTTTACTAACGCCAGAAAAAATTATATTTCATAACGTTTTAGTAAAAGTTTCATATTTCATAAAATTCTTCAAATATATTTCATATTTTACACCATTTTCCCTCCATTAATATTTCAATAACTACACAGAACCGAGCTTTCCAGATATCATAAGAGGAGATAATAGAGATGTTTTCCAGGAAACGCTTGAAAAACGCAAGCCACTCATTCCATCAGAATTCTCCAAATTCCACTTTAGAGTCATTGAATTCGTAGTATCAATAAATTCGAAAAGCAAAAACAAAATAAGTGTTTCCTATTCCATCTATGATCATTCTTTTTAACCAAGTGAAAAGTACTTTCAGTGTTGCCATGGCTACTTATGTACGTTTAAATTAATATTTTAAGCGGATTTCAACCATCAGTTTTGATGTCTACTTAATTCTTTACTTTTTTGGACTTCATATGTTTTTTAGCGTGCAAAACAATATTAAATGACAGAAAGTGTAATCTTTTGTCAGAAAATGTAGAAAAGTTATTTTTGTAGTATTGTAACCAGTGTTGAGTTTAGCTATTATTATTATTATTATTATTATTATTATTATTATTATTTCAATGTAAAAAATGAGTTGGCATAGTTCTTGCATTCAGGTAAAGTATTATTGATGCCGAGAAAAACTTTTTAATTATGTAGATTTATTATTGAATTTTTCTTGGTAGCATATTAAAACTATTACATTCTTACTAATAGAAACTCTTATACGGACATTTAACTGCCTTATACCTGTCTGTATTTTTTATTTCCTTATATTTGTCCATAAAAATATTTAAAAACCATAGGCCGTGTCAAATAAAGAAAGGAAAATCAATAATTAAAACAAAACAATAATTCAAATACTGTAGATAAATAAATTAGCACCAATGTAAACCCACACAGTTAATAGCTGGTTTATATCCTGTGTAAATTCCTGATTAATAATCAGTATATACGTCGTGTATAACAATACAGTTGTTACAGAACTACGTCATAGTTTCATCATTATTTTATTACGAAATGTAACAAAATAACTGAGATTCTTTATTATATCCGATAGTGTGCGCTAGTGTGCCGCGCTAATTATCGATAGTGCAATTGCACCTAATCGATTATCACATTAGAGATCAAAGAGTACAGCCCCAGCAATGTTATTCTAATTATTCTGTGCTCTTTCATTTGTTGTTCTGTGGTTGCAAGGCAACCATCATCATAAAATAACAATCGGTTCGAATAGCTCTTATAGAGACGGCCATTTTTTTTTTCGTATAAGCTACACTTTTTTCTTAAACAGGGGGTTTCGTCTGTAGGGCCTATAACTATTCCAAAGCAATTCTAGTGTATAGTTACACACTGCTTATACATCCATCACTTACGCATAATTTATTAGTAACGTTTTCTGTTCCAACTCTGCATAAGTCTGGTATAAAATTATAGACGATTTGTTAGTAAGACGGATAATGTCCAAAGACTTCAAATTCAAATTTATTCATAATTTACATTTGAAATGGTAATTTGAATAGATACCCGAAATGAGCATATGCTCGTGCTCGGGTACAGTCCAGTAGAGTCTACATAAATTTTAGAGACATCAATAATAATGTTGATGATAGAAATAATAGTAACAATAATAATAATAATAATAATAATAATAATAATAATAATAATAATAATAATAGTAATAATAATAATAATAATAATAGAATAACAGTGACGGAGATAATACAAAGATAGTAATACTAATTAATAATAATAATAAAACATAAATATTAACAATAATAAAAATAATAACTAAGACTGATAAAATAAAATATAAAATCACTTAGCGAGAGTTGACACAACTTATATAAGCATATAATAATCAGGAAAAAAAAACGAACTCGAAAATCAACAAAAAAAGTTCGTTGTATCGCAGACGACAGCAACCGCCGTATTGGCATTGTGTTATGCATTAATGGTAGTAGGGGGAGCCGAAGGTCTACATCCTGACGTTCTCTTCGAATCTTCTCATACAATCATGGAAAGTTAATGCTGAAAAACAAAATGTCTACGAGTCAAACTGTACCTTATTACCAGGATAAATACAAATAATACTGAAATATATTAATAGGCCTATATTAATCGTTTTAAAGTAATGATTTAAACAAAGATATTTAGCATTGAAATATTTATTTGATATTTTCATATTTTGACAAAATTTTCTTGTTATTGTGCCGGCCTCTCTTCATTTAGCTGATCGACAACTGAGAACAGTGAAGTACCCGCCATTTGCAAAGAAAAAACTGAGAAAAAGCGTTGATCAATAAAGTGAATTAGCTATTTTTAACACTCAACGATAATGATATTCGTACTTCCCTGCTTTCATTTGAAAATACAGCTAATTACAGCAGATCCAGCCTTCACAAGCGCCGTGATTTCCAGCTGATAGAGCCGACGGCAGTTAATGGAAGTGTACCAGTGCAATGGCCGTTTTCAGAAAGTCTCTCCCGACATAAATCGGTCGAATATCTCCAAGTTATTTTACATGCGACAAACGTAGTAGGCCTGTGATATACAGAACTTCATTTCCCGTCGCGGGAAGTACTTCGTCTTCTATATGACTCTCTCACACTGGAAGTTGCAGGAGGGAAGGTTTTGGGGCTCCACCCTCTCTGTGAAAATAATTTAAAAGGCTTCCTTTAAGTTTCGCATGCCCGACGAACTTAATTTCATTACTGGAGTTGCTATAGCCTATGTATTCAAAACGTTTTCACGTATCGGCGCGGCGTATCGCATATCGGCGCCTGCATAGATGTGTTATGCAACACGCAACACTAGGGCGGAATTCATCGAGCTCCCCAGCTTGCTCTACTAAACGTGACGTTGCCATGACGACGGATATTTATACTAGTTACCATCGCCGACACTAGACGCAAACCTTCTCGAAGCGGATAAGGAATGTCAGTCAATTGTTTATTATTTCCTCTGAAGCGAGTGTGTATGAAGCCAGTTGAGGGATATGCTATGCCAGTTCAAATGGTATACGGGTTCTTTAAAAGTGATGTGAGTGTAGTCTATGGATATGAATGGAGTGTCGATTTGTGAACGAGTCCATTCGACGGGTATGAATGCGATACCAGTTCATATTATTTTGTATGAGCTACTCGATAGATATGAATGTTTTATTTATTTATTTATTTATTTAGACCTCATTCGGTCAGGATATGAATGTTGTGTAAACTCATATATTTGTTTTTTTATTATTTATTTGTGACTTTATTATTTACTTACTTTCTCACTTATTTACATATTTTTATTTATTCATTCATTCATTCATTCATTGATTTATTTATTGATTTATTCATTAATCGATTGTTATATTCTTCGTTTATTACTTATTTGGTTTATTTATTTGTTTATTAATTATTTATTTATCTACTTACTAGTTACTTATTTATTTAGCTATTTAGTTACGTACTTATCTATTTATTTAGTTATTCATTATTTTTTACTTATTTGGTTCATTTATTTATTTATTCATTTATTTATATATTTCTTTATTTATTTACTTATTATTTATTTATTTATTTATTTAGACCTCCGGTCAGGATATGAATGTTGTGTAAACTCGTTTATATTTGTTTTTTTTTTTTTATTTATTTATTTGTGATTTTATTATTTACTTACTTTTTAATTATTCACTTATTTACATATTTTTATTTATTTATTTATTTATTTATTTATTTATTTATTTATTTATTTATTTATTTATTTATTCATTCATTCATTCATTCATTCAATCATTCACTCATTGATTTATTAATTTATTTATTGATTTATTCATTAATCGATTGTATTCTTCGTTTAATTACTTATTTGGTTTATCTATTTGTTTATTTATTTGCTTATTAATTATTTATCTATTTATTTATTAGTTACTTATTTACTTAGCTATTTAGTTACGTATTTATCTATTTATTTAGTTATTCATTATTTTTACTTATTTGGTTCATTTATATATTTATTCATTTATTTATGTATTTCTTTATTTATATATTTCTTTATTTGTTTACTTACTTATTTAATTATTTATTTATTTAATTATTTATTTATTTATTTAATTATTCATTTATTTAATTAATTATTTAATTGTTTATTCATTTAATTAATTATTTAATTAATTATTTATTTAATTAATTATTCGTTTGATTAATTATTCATTTAATTAATTACCTATTTAATTAATTATTTATTTATTTAATTATTTAATTATAGTTTTCTGTTCGTTACTAGTGTTGGCACCTGTAGGAAGAGGGAAAAACCTCTCCTTCCAACAAACTTAGAAAACAGTGGACTGAAAAGACATTGCATTCATGGGTCTTATGTAGAACATTCCCATATAATCTGACCCACTCTTTCATGAAACTACACCTTTGCAACTAGTCTTATAATATACTATTGTAGAAATTAATCAGATATTATATAAAATGTGTATACTACGTGCTGAATATGTCTTCCGTCTTTGAAACTGTATCATTGAAGGTGGTGCTCTTTGCCGACAGGTGGAACTCCACATGCGATATATTCAGCTGCAACGGGTGCTGCAGGGTAAAATGGTAGAGCTGGAGCGATTGTGTTTAAGAGAAAGAGAACTGCTGCAAGGGAAATGGAAAACGCATAGTCTTCCCGCTCGGAAGAAAGCTACGGCTTCAACATCTACAGACGCTACAACTCCGACTCAGTCTGACAGCAACGAGTACAACTACTGCAGACCCACCGTATCGACTGAAGACGTTGCCAGGGTAAGTATCAGCGAATTTACGGCTCAGTTTAATTTATGTATTGATTATAACTAATTTAACAATTTACTATGGCTTATGTATTAGTTTAAATTTTTTTTACTTACAACTAAGTCTTTCTTCTCACTAAATATGGAGTAACTTGTGATTTCATGCGTTCCCCTTGTTCTCCTTGTGTTCCCCTTGTACTAATTATGTAGTAAACATCGGCCAGACCATCTTCCTGCAGTGAAGGTCATAGACACATAGTCTACATCACCAAATATATACATATTTTTTATTAAATTTTCAACGTTTTCTTATGATTGACATATTATCAGCCTTTTTACAGTATTTACAGGAACGTATGTGCCTCGACCGACCTCTATTGCGGGAAGATGTTTGATTGTTTCTTCGTTTGTTAATTTTATTTTTTATTTGTTTATTTATTTACTTGCTTGTTTGTTTATTCGTTCCTTTGTTCGTTTGTTTATATATTTATTTGTATATTTATTTATATTTTTATTTACATATTTATTTATTTACTTGTTTATTTATTTTTACTTGATTAAATTATTCTTTTGTTTATTTATTTGTTTGTTTATTTATTTATTTATTTGTTTATTTATTTATTTATTTTAGTTACCGGTATTTCTATATTTGTTTATTCATTTACTTATTTATTTTAGTTACATATTTATTTATTTACGTATTTATTTATTCAATTTTTGTGTGTTTATTTATTTAGTTATTTATTTACTTATTTTAGTTATTTATATATTTTGTTTATTCATTTACTTATTTATTTTAGTTTCATATTTATTTATTTACTTATTCAATTTTTTGTTTGTTTACTTATTTATTTAGTTATTTATTTATTTACTTACTTATTTTAATTATTTATATATTTTGTTTATTCATTTACTTATTTATTTTAGTTACATATTTATTTATTTACTTATTTATTTTAGTTACATATTTATTTATTTACTTATTTATTTATTTATTTATTTATTTATTCAATTTTTTGTTTGTTTATTTAGTTATTTACTTATTCATTCGTTCCTCTGTTTGTTTACTTATTTATTTATGTGTTTATTTGAAATATTATATGAAATACGTACCTACTTTGATTTATGTTATTTGCTTGTTTGTTTGTTTATTTATGTATTTGTTTGTTTATTTATTTATGCATTTGTTTGTTTATGTATTTGTTTGTTTGTTTATGTATTTGTTTATTTACTTATTTACCTATGTACTTACCCTTGTACCATCAATATAAACATATGAAGAGTCCACTGCAAGAATGATAGCTGTCACTTTCTTGTCGAAAATGAACCAAGACTGTCAATGCATAGCTTAAGACATATAGAATGTACATAGAGAGTTATATGGCATTGTTGATTTAGTCATTGTCCAGTAATGATCGGAAAATCACAGTTAAGCTTTGAGCGCTAAGCATTTCAAACTTTCAATTGCTTCTCCTGCAAAATGTATTCCAAATGACATCCATCATTCTTGCAGTGGACTCTTCATATGTTTTTAACTATTTTTAAGTGTACTTTGCTTAAAAATGAATATGTTGGTAGGTGCAGCACCAGCCACAAACCCAGCAGTTGTTGCTCGCGTACCAGTACCTTGATCCGCGGTATCGAGCCTACATGCTGCAGCCTTCCACCAGCAGTAGTGGGGAGTACTTCGCCGGCTGGGCAGTCAACAGTTCACAGCACCAGCACTGCCGCAACGACTCTGCGAATCACCATCAGACTATAGTCATGAAGACCTCGTGCGAGGTGCCAACGCGACATGGGGCATCGAAGGGTTACCATCAAACCAACGGGGTTGCAGCAGCAGGACCTGGTGAGAACGCATTTACTATCATTCGAACACTGCTATTATTCAGCTTCCCCAGCGGCGACTAATGTAAGCTGGTAGTATGAGATGGAGTGGTGCCTGATATATACAGAGCGATCCAAAAGTCGCGCACATCTTAATAATACGTTCACATATATTTATAAAAATGAATTTATTACGTTTACTTACATCAGTTTTCCCACGAGTTACATCATTTTTCACAACATATGCTGAAAATGGCAGTCCCGTTCACTAATGCATGTACGAACTCTTTTTACCATGTTTGCGGCCACTTTTTTGAGCATGCGTACACTGCTATGTTCCTCTTTAGTTCCTCCAGAGTGTGCGGTCTGTTTTTTATACCCTTCCTTTAAGATAACCTCACAGGAAGAAATCTGGGGACGTCAAATCGGGGGAACGTGGGGGCCATAATCCTTGAGGAATAATACGCTCACCAAAAAAACTCGCACAAAAACTGCATGCTTTCATTAGATGTGTGACACGTGACACTGTCCTGCTGGAACCAACAATCACGTTCATCATTGTCAAGAAGCACAATAAACTGTGTAATGATGTCTATATTTATCCATGGTTTCCATGGTTACCAAGCATCTTTGCGGTTATGTTTATGTTCTCATCGTGAGGGTGGAAATGAACTTTCGGGTTCTCTAAAAGCCATTTATATAAGTATAAGTACAATCAAATCTGCATAGACATGTAATAGAGGATTTTGTTATTAATTATTATACGTGATGAAAATAGGTATAAAAGTGCGGAAAACATGAAACGGGCAAACAAACTCTTTTATTGAGTTGATATTATTGATACCGTAATAGATATATTCTGCAGGACCAAAAATTAATCTTTATGTAGATTTTTTATTGAGGTTTTTATCGAAACCAAGTAATGTACGGTAAAGTCGATTGGGGTAAATTTTTTACAAGTAAATTTGTGCCACTTGTTTATTTATTTACTTATTTGTTTTTTTTGTTTATTTGTTTTATTTATTGTACTTCCTAACTTATTTATTTGTTTGTTTAGGTATAGTGTGAAAATAAAATCAGGAACTGGTAATTTATGGCTGATTATTTTAATCCTATTAGGTCTTCTAAAATGGAATGTTCTTAATGGAATAAATGTCTACAAAAGTCAAGAAAGGAAGAATGGTCCTAACAGTAGACATTTTACATGTGAGGGATGCATGTATGAGAAACAAGGTATTACTAACAGTAACATATTATATCGCTTTGTATAGTAAAGTGGCATTTAATATTATAATAATTTTTCAATGTGCAATTCAAACGTGGACATTTAGAAGGTGAGAACCCTCTGAGTTTAAGGTTTAAAAAAATAATACTTATATTTAATACTGATTAACTTTATATCTTCTTTATGCATCAATTTTTAGGAAATTTTCTGGCTGACTAGTTTCGAAGTGTTATTCTTCATTGTCTAAAGCCTGGTGCCTTTTAATAGTACTACTAAAGAAAAAAATTGAAACTCCTCTCCCAATATAAAGTATTCATATTAATACATATATTTTTTATAATTGAAATTAAATTTCTTTATGAATAAAATTTTCTGTGTTTATTTGTTCGTATCTAAGTCATATTAACAGCTGGTATCATATACGGTAAGTAGGATAAGAAATTAAAACTAGACCTGTGTGTGGGAATTGGAAATATACTGTAAAGTGAGGTAAACTTGACCATAAAGAAAATAAAATAAACCATATCAGCTCTATTTGTGACTTAAAATATAATAAAAAATACTTAAGAAAATGGAGAAAAAGTAATAAACTTTAAAATAATGTTCAGTCCATTTGCTATAATATTTTTAATTTTTTATGATTATTTATTTGCCCCAGTTTATGATATAGAAAATACTACATTTCAGAAGAAATAGAGAGAAAATATGCTACGCGATATACCCTATAAGGTCCTTCCTAAAAAAATCTTGCCCCATCCCCACGAAGCAAAAACTGAAATGAATTCTGCAGTGCTTGGGAAAAGTGACATAAGTTAGTTTTCACAAACCTTTTTTGATAATTTATTGACAACTTACACTGGTTTATGTCGATATGATTTTTTTCTGTATGAATTATTGTAATGGGAAGAATTAATGTATTTTTCCTCTCCCAGATGTTCCGTAAGTTGTCAATAAATTATCAAAAAGGTTTGTGGAAACTGACTTGTGTCACTTTTCCCGAACACTACAGAATTGTATGTCAGGGTTATTTTTAGTGGTGTATTTCTAAATGAAAAAGTGCCTTGGCTCTGGAATTTCGATAGTACTGGTAGTAGTTATCTTCTTCTTCATATTCGTCGTCGTCATCATCATTTCCGCAGGAATATTTATGGAATGTCAGGCGAAAATACTGGGTTCGAATCTAGATGTGAGGTTGTTAGTTCTGCAGAGTAATCGCTAATGAAATTGTTTAAGGGGTTAGGTAGCTTAAAATACAAAAATATTCAACTTTTTTTCCTATTTTGTATCTTGTACAATAATGAAAAAATACTGTAAAAAATGTCCTTCTCCTATATGAAAAAAATAAACGATTTAAAAAAATTATTTATATGTATGTCCATCTGATATAAAGTTTTAAATTTTTCAAAATTCATAATGGTGGCAGTTCACTGTGCAGTAGCATTTCCCTCATAACTCAAAAACTATCCAACATTCTGTGATGAAATTTTGTGTGTATTTATGCATGTCATATACATTATGATGCAAAATCACTTCTCTAACTTTGATAGATTGTCTGATAAAAAAAATAAATTCATTAAAAAAATTATCAAATATCAGTATTTCTTCTAACGAACAAAATTAAAAATATTTATTAAGGAATGTAGTTGGTAAACATGAGTTTCAATAAAATAAAGAGAGAGAACATGAAAAAGTTACAAGTTTATGGAGGGAAACACATCATCACTGCACAGTGAAATCATATTATGAATTTTGAAAAAAAAATATATATATTGATTATTTTTAAATCGTAAAAATATTTTTCTAGCAGAAAGTGTTTTACATACCAATTTTGGAATTGTACAAGATACAGTAATGGAGGGAAAAAATGTTGAATATTTCCAAAAATTTTACTGCTGTAAGCTCACTATGAAATTGTTTAAATATGTATAAAATGTGACTTTTTATAATTGCAAAATTTGATGATAGTAATGCAATTTGAGTACCAATTAATAATCTTAATAATATATAATTTAAAGATGGTCCTGTATTATCTAATAATATTAATAATAAATGTCCAGCAATTATATTGGCTGTTTATGAAAATCATTAAAGTGCCCTTCTGCCACCTGGCCTCGAAAAATAGTACCCCGTCACCGCCAGGCCTGAAGTACACCCCTGGTTATTTTACGCAAGTTAGCAACACATTCTTTCTGTAATAAGACATAAATTTCTCCTCCAATTTCATATTTTATTAATTTGAGTTATTGACTCATTTTTAGCATGCATTAAATGCTCTCTTGCAGGTGGAAGTAACAAGTGTTCAAAAGGTTCAGGGAACAACCACAACAAAAATCAACAGCAGCATCAGCAGCAACAGCAACAACAGCAGCAACAGTCGTCTCATTCGCACCACTTGTGCAACCCCTGCGTACAAGCCAGCAATCAGGATAGTTCTAGTCTGGAGGCTTACGACTTAGCCAGTCCGTGCTGTGATCCGCACTGTGTTCCGTCTGCGAGGAGAAGATCGCGTCACCACAAAGAACATCGGAATGGTCATAAAAACAGCTCGAAAAATCAATCCGAATCTAAAGGTAATTGCACCTATTTATTTTGCAACTCACATGTGTTCTTTTGCTGGTTGGTAAATTTTGTGCACTTACATTTATTTCATGCCCACAGATATTAGTTTTAAAATAGCATGGGTAAAAGTAACAGGGGATTCACAGAATCCCGGTGATTGCATAAATACGTCGTTTTGTTTTATTTTATTTTTTTTTTTTTTTTTTAGTTAGAGTTGTATGGTTTTTATTGTTCAGTATTTTTTATAGTATTGATTTTATTTTTTGTTATTAATAACTTCCTTGACTGTATCCGGTTATATGCAGATAATGCTAGTTGCTTATTAGTTAACACTCGTGGATTTTACAATACTCAATAGACAGTAGCACGAAAATGCTTTGGCATGTGCAGCATCTGGCTTAGACTTTTGAACTTCATGCTACACTAACAATGTTACATTAGTGACAAACTGCAGTCTCTAATTGCGATTACCTTTATCGCGATTATCGAAAATTTGCATACCGGTACAGACTAGGATTAGCGATAAACAGACAGATGGGTAACAAATATATGGGTACCAGACACTTGAATGAAGCTTTTTCGGTAATTGGTATCTTTGGGTCATGGCATATTGGTAATGACTTTTTGGGTAATTATGGCATATTGGTACCTACTTCGGTCTTCCTCTTCACTACCACTCTCAGCCGTACTCACACTGACCTTCAGTTTGTAGGTAAGTGCCCTTAAATAAACATCCAACTGTCCTCTGGTCTCGTAGTCCTGGTATCTTCCCACAATGGACACGATTTGCTTCCTGTTCTTGATGTATGTTTTGTTTAAGAGAATCCTTACATTTCTTTGCAAATAGTTTTTTCCGTTGCTAAGAAATGGTTTTACTTCTATTCAGAAATTTTATTGCAATTTACTAATTGTTTTTCCCGTTGCTAGGAAATATAATTTAAATAAAATTTATTTCATACGCAATGGCCAAGAAACATGACTGAAACAAAGCAGTGACAAAAATGATAAAGTGACCCAAGTGACCGAAATGCTGTATCAAAAATTTCGTGGTACAGAAATGGCCTATTACCAAAAATGAAAAGTGACCCAAAAAGATGGATCAAAACAGCCTGAAACGCACACTACATCGCTCTTGATCATGTCTGGTCAACAACTGAGTTACCATAGGGTAAAGAGTTTCCTCAATGTTCATGATTTCGATGTTTGTTTCCTTCTGGACAAAAGCTGAAGTTCATACTTTCTTTCGATGTTTTTATTTTTATTTATTTACTTATTTATTTACTCATTTACGTATTTACTCATTTTACTTATTTATTATTTATTTACTCATTTATTTATGTTTTTACTTATTTATTTATGTTTTTACTTATTTATTTATTCATTTACTCATTTATTTATATATATATATTTATTTATTTAGTCATTTACTCATTTATTTATGTATTTATGTATTTATTTATTTACTTATTTATTTGTTTATTTACTCATTTATTCAGTTAATCATTTATATATGTATTTATTTATTTATTTATTAACACATTTATTTATATATGTATTTATTCATTTAGTCATTTACTCATTTATTTATGTATGTATGTATGTATTTACTTATTATTTATTTATTTATTTATTTATTTATTTACGGGTATTTATTTATTTACTCATTTATTTATGCATGTATTTATTTATTTACTCATTTATTCATTTATTTATATATGTATTTATTTATTTAGTCATTTACTCATTTATTTATGTATGTATGTATTTACTTATTATTTATTTATTTATTTATTTATTTATTTATTTATTTATTTATTTATTTATTTACCGGTATTTATTTATTTACTCATTTATTTATGCATGTATTTATTTATTTACTCATTTATTCATTTATTTATATATGTATTTATTTATTTAGTCATTTACTCATTTATTTATGTATGTATTTATTTATTTGTTTATTTATTTATTTATTCATTCATTGATTTATTCATTCATACATTTATTCATTTATTGATTTACTCATTTGTTGATTTACTTATTCATTGATTCGTTCGTTTATTATTTTAGTTCGTTATAGGAATTTATTTGTTAAAATTTGTTAGAGATTTTATAGACTGTATGTTTTTCTACGTCTAGGACACAGGGACTTAACATTCCCATAGGAAACCTGTGTATAAAAACAGTGGAGAAATAACTTAATCAGTGGGCCATGTTTAGAAACTAGCAGACTTTGATAATTTGTAAAATAGGAGAAACGGGCTTTGACTTTTCAACCATAAAATAAATATGATGATCTAGTATTGTGCCAAAAAACAGATGTATTCGCGTCAAAATAAAGACAAAGAAAAGTATAAACTGAACAGAGACATTACTAGGGATCTTTTCGTTACTGGTATTGTTTTCAGATTCTGAGTATTTTAAGTATGTATGTATTTATTTACACTGCAAGTGGGCAAGCACCAGGTGGCAGTGGTATATACAATATTAACAATACACAATAAAATGATAACAATACACAATAAAATTTACAATACACAATACAATTTTACAACACATATACAATTTTACACAATACAATAATAATACACAATACAATTTAACACAATAATAATAAAACATAAAATAAAATACCTAATTTTACAATACAACCTACATAATTATGTATAGGTCCTACATAAGTTTCAATAGTCTTTCACTTTACTCTCATCTCATTCCCTGTAGTGGCACTATGACGCATTTCACTGACACTTTAGCACACATTTCACTGACACTCTGTGACATATTTCACTGACACTATAGAACACATTTCATTGACGCTATAAATTATCACTGATCGGAACTGTTCACTGCACTGTAAAACCATAACTTCACTGACTCACCTCGCTTCACTGATACAACAGTTCAAATAAGTCAAATAATCACATCCTTATGATCATACTTATAAACAGAACTACATTTAAACTAAACATTTCTAGTCTAAGGCCCTCTTACACGCTATTTTTAAATAATTTACAATTCAAACCAAGGAAGTAAACTCGTCAGCCTAGATAAATACATGTCACCTTAAAAAATTAAATATTGAATGTCACCTTAATTTTAATTTTCACTTTATATACAACTTTTTAAATTATTCTTGAATCTCCTTAAGGAAGGACAGCCCTCAAAGACCGCTGCAGGTAGGTCATTCCAATCATTTATAGTTCTATTTAAAAATGAGAATTTACCTACATCCGTTTTCTGTTTCCTACATTTGATTTTAAAATCATGATCGTTTCTACCATAGTACGTTGGCTTTTCTAACGAGCCGTTATGTCTAATGCTTTCTGACCTAGATGTGCTCTATACAATGATGTTATTCTAGTTTTCCTACGTCTGTTTTCCAAAGTTTCCCACTTAAGTCCAAAGTTTCCCACTTAAGTAGCTGATTTGAAGAGGAAGAATGTAGCTATGTCAGGGAAAAAATGCAGCAGACCGCAACTTTCGCTGCCAGTAAATCGGAACTCTCTGAAAATTGTAATATTTGGCTTTGTTATAGGTACTTCCATTTACATCGTTAACTTCCACCCAAAACAATGTTATCAATATCATATCTACCCCTGTGAACAGACTGTTAATGCTTGTTAGTTCGTTGTGCAGGCTGGAAGGAGAAGGGTGGTCGGGCATCGTCGCAACCTTCTCATCCAGCTCCTTCCAACATGGCCGCACCGCAGCCCCAACCCCCGCAGCCGAGGGCGCATCGCTACTTCAACTTCGGAACTGGCCTCGTCAGCCAGTGCAGCCTCCACTCCTGCACGTCAAGCGAACTGAGCTGCACGATGCCAGGAGGTGCAGGAGGCGAAAGCAGTGCAGCTTCCTATACCACTTCCCTCAGTACAGATACCTTATACTGGGACCCACCCTGCGAGGTACTGGTCAGATGCAACGAAACTCCTCTGCAATGTACCGACTTCCATGCACTGCCCACATCATTCCATTGCTATGGAGTATCTTGTTGTACTTGTAATTATACTTGTTTCTTCTGCAATGTTTGCTCCTGTAAACTCCTGCCAAGATTATCTAAATGTTCCTGTCCAGGTTGACGTGTATTACTCTAACATTGTTAAAACTTTCCATCCTTTTCTTTAATTTATAATTTAATAACATAGGGTGGGTTGTAGTAATTTGGATATAGTGGAGTAATTTGCATTTAAGTTATAATTTAATGAATGAAACTTTACTTACTCTTCAAATACATGCCAATTTAATATATACAGTAAAACCCTGATTATCCGTCACCCTGTTAACTGATTGGTGGATTATCCAACTGTCTTTCTCTCTCGCAGAAAAAATATGAAGTACTGTATATTATATTAGTACGATTTTTTTTTCTACAGAGTGTTTTTTTTTTTTTTACAAACCTTTACCCTTACGCATTATGGTCTACTCTTTGAGTGACCGTACTGTTTAACTTCCATGCAAAATGTCTTCTACAAATGTCGAAAGAAAACATGTTGTACTACGGAAAAAAAGTGCAAGTAACTGAGTGGTTTGGGAAAAGAGAAAATGTGGTTCATCTCACATCACAATACGAGATAGGAATTACAACTGTACGCGATTTAGGCTAATGAAAAACAAAATATAAACTGTATAAAATTTGTAAATCTACTACATGAGACCTCTACTATTCCTATCTTTCCACAGGCATTCGTCATAAGGAGTTTCCTTGGCCATTAAAAACCCGTCGTTGAAAACCAGACTTAAGTACAATAAATAATGTTTTAATAACTGACTTATCGGAAAATCAAACATGAATGGTAAAAAAAAAGACTTAAATTAGTGAACTTCTGATCCAATATTTAATGTATTAAAAGAAAAGACCATGGAGGAAATTTTAAAAATATTATGTACTTAGTTAATGAAAACTTTTTATGGTATGGATTATCCGATTTTTCGATTAACCGTTCACTCCATCCCCTTCATTACCACGGAAAATAGACATTCTACTGTAGTGTCTATTTCACAATTGTCAAACAAAATTTGATAACTCAATCCCAAGGGAAAAAATGGCACTCTCTGCATCAAAATCCACAGTTAATTCCCGATTTACCACGAAAATCGTCTGTAGCTGCATTTAGATTGGCAACAGGCCATGATTGTTTGGCCAAACACCTGCATAGAATTGGAATATATCAGTCCCCTAACTGCCCATTGTGCAACTCAAACCAAGAAATGGATTCGGAACATCACAAAATCTGTGCTTCAGTGGCTAGTCATGATAATATCTTTGAAAAATATTGGAGTGCAAGAGGTCAAATGACTTTATTGTCAAACGCCTGGCATTAGAAAACAACAACAACAACAATTGTCTATCATGTAGTGTTAACAATTTTTGTTGATCACACTGATACTGCCTGGTAAAGTAACTGTTTTATTTATCAGTGTATGAAACCTGGAGAGACAAAAGGTTATATTCTAGATCCGACCATCAGATTCGAGACGCATCAGAATCAACCCAAGGAGGTTAATCTAGAGAAAAGAGCAATTTATGAACCAACTATCCCTTATTACAAAACATCATATAAACTCAGGGATATATAAGTCACCGGATTAATGATGGGCACTAGAGGGACCATAACAAAACAATTCGTGTCATTCTGTCATGAATTTGAGTCCCAACAACAACAATTAAGAAAATTTCTATGATGGCTTTGAAGGATTCTCTGCAGATCTACTTCAATTCAAATTACAGTTGAATTTTTTCATTCTATTTTTTTAACTGTTTTTTTTATTTTACTACAAATTTTAATTATTGTGAAATATTATCTACCGGTACTGTAAATTTCAGTTTATTGTAAACAACTTCTTGTAAGACATTTTTAATGTCATATCTTAAATGTTAGCCTACTGTTTAAGATTCTTTGTCTTTGGCAACCTCACCAAGTTGAGGAAGATTAAAAATTATTATACACATCACATTCAAAGCAATATTGTTGGGAAATTAGTGAACATACAGTAACCAAATTCATGCATGTATACATTGCACATGTTTAGAACATGTTTAAAAAAATGTAGTAATACGTCATTAACAGTTTATTAGTAAATTACAATTTACAAATGTTGGGTAATTTGGGTATAATTATTTATAGGTTAATTGGTAACTAACCTAATTTTCGTTCCAAATCATGCAACATACACAAATTATGGATTGGTGAAAGAAATAAATACTCAGTGTTTTTTGTCCCTGATTTTAATGTGAGATGTAGTGGCTGAAATTTTTTTATCTTGTTTAGCTAAGCAAAATGTCTTATTAAATATCTCAGTCTTACTTATTTTGGTTGGTCAGTAGAGATCCATCAGTGAAAATAATGGCGTCATTTTTTTTTTTCTGGAATCTACTATGAATAGTTTTTAATGCTAGCAATTCTAGGACATCTTTTTAAGTACTGGTATCCCTTTTCTTAGTACAGTGTATTTTCAACCAGATCCACATAATATTCTATTCTTCATTGTTCTATACACACTTTTAACACTGATATAATCACTGATTACATTTGTAACTTCTGTACTGTGTTAATATGAGAAATTTACCTGGCTGACTAGTTTCGAAGTGATATTCTTGATTGTCCAAAGCCTAGTGAAGGTTCTGCGCTATCTTCTGGTTTCCTGTTGTGGTAGGATGTGTTCATGATTGAACAGGAAAGCAGGAAATATTATAGGACCTTCACTAGGCTTTGGACAATGAAGAATATCACTTCCAAACTAGTCAGCCAGATAAATTTCTCATATTATCACAGTAAATAAGTTACAAAGTTGATCAGTGAGTGTTCTATATCTTTTGCTTGTTTAGGATTAGTTTTATGAAGTCGATTGTTTTGACTTGGGAGATTTATCTTTTTCTTAATTTTATGTACTTTAAAGAGAAAACTTCCCAAAGATTTAAAGTTAATTATGAAGTTTCTTTGCTCCCAATTGCTAAATGAAAATCTGATCAATGTTTCGTATTGAATAATAGCATCCTTTTCTAGTTCGAATTCAGTAGGAGACTGGTGAACTACGGTATTAGTTGCTTTGTAGGTATTGGAGTAGATTTGATGGCTCCTGAAATTTAATTGGAGACTTTGATTTTCTAATCGTTTTATCTTTTTAAGATTTTATTAAAACTTCACCGCAGTATGCAATGACTGGTTTTGTATATAGTAATAAGAGTAAGACAAATGAGTATTCATCTGTCCCAGTAGATAAGCTTTGCTGCAACGAGAGTTCGTCAGACATTCCTTGTATCAACATCTCACACAGTTTGTTTCACTCATACTTCATAAAATAGCCTTTTACCTTATATGTGCAGCTTATACTAAGCTATTCACTTATTCTAGGGGACAGTTGCTACTCGGAACCCTTCCACAAAGTCGAGCAGCAAACAAGGGACTTCCAGCTCCTATCATCAGCAGCATCAATACCCTTCCACGTCACAGCAGCCAGGCTCTTTCTCGGGCTACAATCCTGCTAAACCTGCCAAGTCTTGGGACAACCTGACTACCAAAGCATTCGGAGGCTATGGGTTTGGATATGGGTATCTAGACACAACGTCTGTGAAGGGAGGAGCCCCTGGGAAAGGAGGGCATAGTAGAACTCACAGCACTAAGGTAACGTCAGCTGAAATGCTGTCTGACCCTCTGTTTAATATCTATTCATTTTCAGATTAATTTGAACAGCTGATTAATTAACTGGTTTGCTATCCCGCAGAAATAGTTTGTACGATTTAAATAAGTCTTTTACAATCATACGAGAATAAGAATGGTTATTTATTTAACCACATTTTTTTAAGTTTTGTGTAATATATTTTTGTTATTGTAATATGTGAACATGAATATATCAATAATGAAAATGCATTACAATATTATGAACATCCTATTGAAAGTCAACATTTCTCAATTCGGCTATGATGCAAATATAAAACTAGTCTTCTCACTCACTCATTTACTCACCATCATTATTCTCATTCCACACACATCCAATCACACATCACTCCCACTCATACTCATTATGGTGACAATAATGTTTTGAGCCAAAAAAGGTACATAACCTCCGGATTTGACTTAGCAACCATAAATGATGTTCTCTTGTTTTACAAATTGTCAAAGCCTACTAATTTCTAAATATGGCCCACTGAATAAATTACAGTATTTCTTTATTGCTTTATTCATAGGTTATGGCAGTGTTGAATCCCCATACCCTATACCTAGAAAAACCAGGGTGACCAGACATCCCGATTTTACCGGGACAGTCTGTTTTGGATGCTTTGTCCCAGTGTCTCGAAAAACTTTCTCGGGATGCAAAAATGCTTCATTTTTTTAATTGATCAATCGTTCATTATAAGAGAAGTTGGGTTTGCGCCGAATTTACACATATACCAATCTTATTCCGAAAAGCTAACGCCATTTTGATTTGTAAGACCAAAATCGAGTTAAAATAATCACATTTCTACCTAAATACAGTATGTTGGTCGTCCTTTTCCAGAATTGTAGATAGTTTCTGATTTGATCATTTGGTGCTTTTTCTTGGTAGCATATGATTCTTATTCATAGTATATTTGTGAGTATAATAACTGTGAATATTCATTAATATGCCAAAAAGAAATTGTTTACTGAATGATAAACTTCAACAAAATCTTTCGTACATTCCAAAATTAAAGTGAGAAGACAGAATACAATGTACACTGTGTAACTCAACATTTTCAATATCACACAATGGGAGAGCAGACATCAATGATCACATTAACAAAATGAAGAATAAAAACACAACTTTACCATCATCTCCTAATAAAATTACGTCTTTTTTCAATACAGCGGTCACTGGAAAAGAAGGATTAAAATTTGCATCAGAAGAAGAACACCATGAAACATAACTGCAGTTTTCCGTTCAATGAACTGCACTTCTTCCATTGTTAGGAAGTTTTTAATAGAAACAGCTTTACTTGCGGTCGCACTAAATGTGAGAAGATATTAGTGAGTAGTCCATTTTGCAATGAAAGCCACTGTGAAGGAACTAGAAGCAGTTAAGTTCATCTCTGTAATGATTGATTCCTCCAGTCACAAAAATTTCAAAATGTTAATGTTCTTGTCCTTGTGGGTATTCTTCTTCTGAAATAGAAATTTTAGTAGGGATAATTGAACTTAGTTTGTATGACTAATTTGGCAATTTATAGTCCCGTCGCTCTAATTTCTGGCAGCCAATCGCGTTGCAGGTCAGCTACATCTAAACGTGTGCGTCTTGTGATTCGCTGATAAAGACGTTATTCATTTGTTAAGGCTCGATAAATACTTAATATAATCGCTCGCCATTTTGGCTCTTTCGTTGGCGTTCGCAGAAAGCACACGAAGACGTTATTTGCCGCTCAATTATTTGCTGAATTACAGTGTGTTTGATTTATTATCATAGGAGCTACGACATGATAATGTTTAACGGCGTGGCAAATAGATTCCTCGTATGGTAGCTCAGCAACGAAAGAACAAAAATTGCGAACGATGCTACCTAGCTAGCCTTTATAGAGCCTTCACTTCCTAAGACGTAAGCAAAGGGGAGGAGTCACGCCGGGAATAACAGCGTCGCGACTATAGTATCTCATAAGCCTGTTCCGGTTTTTTATTTTCAAAATCTGGTTACCCTGAGATAAACCCACGATATATTCAACCTGTGTACCCGCTCCCTCACTGAGATACATATTCATGCTGTCCACCCACTCATCAGATCATCCAATTGACCTACATTTATATGTTTTATCAATAAACGACACCATATGTATCTTTAAGTTCTCCATTTTAATACGAAACAAAATGATCTTGATATACTATTTTATTTACTATTTCTATAATGAGAAAAAATTGTTCAGAACAAGTGAAAGTAATGTCCTTCAGAACGAACTAGCTCAAATGGGTTTGTAACACAATTCGACTTATCTGTCGGCAGGAAAGGCTGGGATGTTGTTCGTCTTTTTTGGATGAGAGTGAAGCATCAGAGGCAGTCATTATCAGTGATGTATCAGATTCCAGATATAATCTAACTGGATCACCATATGGTATGACAGGTTCTGGTCAGTTCATTGCCAGAAGTTCTGCATTGTACAGAATGTGTATTTCGTTTGATCCATAAGATGGTGTTTCCCAAACTGCATTCTTTATTGTAATGGTATTACAAGATTCAACTATTGAAAACATTCTGATATCACATTATATATATTCAAGATCACAGTCGTGGCCAGTATTTTGTAAAATTCAAATTTTTGTCTCGGATCAAACTTAAACTATTTTTAATTAGAATGTTGGAAGTCTTGGTAACTGCTAACAATATGGCTTGATTTAATATACAGGGTGGACCACTCAAATGTACCTAATTTCAATTGTATGTGACTGGTAAATGGCTGAAGATAGAAACCTACAGTAACGTTTATATGAAAGGAAAACTCAACAAGTTTCGATATGCACATCACCATATCTCTACGTGAGCTCCAGCTATCACTGTGACGATATTGAGGCGATGAACGATTTCTTGCCAAACACGTTGGAGCATGTCTTCTGGAATGCTCTATATAGCCTCTATGATGCGCTCCCGAAGATCACGAAGGTCTCTGACTGGGGTGGCGTACACTTTATCTTTGACGTAGCCCCAGAGAAAGAAATCGAGCAGTGTTAAATCCGGAAATCTCAGGGGCCAAGCGATCGGTCCTCCCCTACAAATCCAACGGCCAGGAAACACGTTGTCTAAAGTCGTATGAACGTCACTGAACCAGTGTGGAGGAGCGCCATCTTGCTAGAAAAGGATGTTAGGCTGCACAGAATCCGGATGTCTTTGTGAGGCACCACTCACCGTACAATGCCCACTGACAGTGGACAATTCGTTCCAATGTTGAGTTTGGTACTTGAAGTTCCCGTGAAGCTCTTCTTAATGACTTCCGTGGGCTTCGCTCATATGTGACTTGAAAATTTGCAACCATTTCGTCGGATGTTCTACGACCACCACTATGCTTCTTCAACATCGATCCTGTAGCTAAAAATGTATCATGCCACTTCTTAATGCTTTTAGCAGTTGCAGCATCATGGTTAAACACTCGCCGATACTCCCATTGAACTCTAACAATTGATTTAAACTCCGCATACCACAACACAGCTTGCACTTTATCTGTGGTGTCGCCATTTATCAATCGATACAATCTACAAAAAGAAACCATGTCTGCGCACCATCTACCGACAGGATTCGAAACTTGTTGAGTTTTCCTTTGATATAAACGTTACCGTAAGGTTCTATCTTCAACCATTCTCCAGTCACATACAATTGAAATTAGGTACATTTGAACGGTCCACCCTGTATAACTTTTTATAAAACTGTCAGTAAGGTCATATCGAAATCTCCCTTCAAACTTCGCAGATTCTTTACGATTGTTCTCTCCATAACATGGCAGAAGTACATTTTAACTGCTACTGGTACCTTGAGAAAGTTATAGGTCTATACATGTTATACAATTCACTTCATTCATATAGTATATGAGAGTTAAAAAAAATTAAAACAATAGTTGAATGCAAGAATTCAGTTCATTCATGTGTGTGAGAAAAAAAATAACGAAAATTAGTTCTATTGTCAGCCACTACAGTGGTCCAGTGAGTGCTGGACTCACAATCCTGTGGACCCCAAGTTCGATCTCCGGGTACCTCCGATTTATAATTTGTGTAGGGCAAGCCCTTGGTCCAGGTAACACGGATTTTCTTCAGGAGCTCCAGTTCCCCTTTGGTATTCCAACAAATCTCCACCATCATCATCTCATCTCATCGTGGTTGTAGCATAAATCAGCCTCCTTTGGCGCACGACTCTGTCAGTAAATTGGTCTACACAACTGGCTTCATATGGGTGAATGACGAATAATCGAGAACTGGTACGCTCCATTATGAATAAAAAAGTTGTATGGTTATTATGAAAATAAAGCCGTAACTTCGATAAGGACTTACTTGACTACAATTGGTACCGGTACATCACATTACTGTAAAGATGCATCTGTTTGGGAAACAGTAATCTCAAGTGTGATATCCCAGTATTCCAGTATAATTGTTTGCCTGTGTAGAATTGATTACTTCATCCAGCCATTGGTTTCCCTAAAAAAAATTGCAATCAATTTCATTGAGTAAAATATAATCGAATAATTGTTGAATGCGTAACAGTATGGAGTGTTTTGGTGTTGAACTAACCGTTATTTACCTGGAAGTATTCCCCAATTAACCTCAGAAAACTTTAAAATACTAAGCATATTGCAAGCCAAAAGTATCACACTATATTGTACATGTTTATTGTATTCAGGACCCTTGTGGTCACTCAATTCTTTGAGTTGATGTCTTTAATGTATAAATAAAATAAAAAGTGCGAAACTTTAACCAAATCTCAGGATACTATTGTTATTACAACATTCCCGATAATAATGTCAGCATTCAGGATTGAATCAGTGCATGCTAGGGCTTTCTGGAACAATTATTGTAGAATCTGATACAGCATTGTTATTTACCTCCTATAAGGTGTGTGACATTCCACTCTGAAGCATGTGAGAAAAACTGATGTTCTGATGTTCTCTCCTATTGATACGGGTGTTTGTGTTATTGTTTTCCATGTTTAGACGTCATTTCTGTAGTTGTAACTGGTCCCCGTGTTAAGAATAATTATACCGTCACTGTTCGTAACTATAAAACTTAATTTATTTCTATATGCCAACGTAAATGTAAAGCTGTTGGACAAAGAAAGGAAATATACAGGGATTTTCATAAGTAAGGAATAATGCAAATAAAACTAAAATTAATTCATTTTTTTTAATGCTCAAACACATCAAATTTAATATTTCGAAAGGAAAATTTTACAAAAGAGAAACAAAATTTTCAGCCATTATTGTACAGAGTGTGACATCATCGACAACATTTTTAAATGGCAACATATTATTTTTTCATTTTCTCTAAAAAGTTCGTATCTTATTTAGTTTCATTTGTTTCATAAAAAATGTTTGGTTGCTATGGGAAGTGTTCAATGCATTTTCTCCACAATTTACACAACTACTGAAACAAATGAAATTCTAATTATTTAATAAGGTATTCAAAATGCTCCCGATTTACAGTCTAGCAGTGGCTAAGCTGAAGCGTGAATTCTGGTTGAACATTTTCAATCACTGCTGGTTCTATATCTCTGCATTCTTTCCTGATCCTCATTTTTAACTCTTCCATATTAGCAGGTCTCGTAACAGAGACTCTACATTTAAAAAATCCCCATAAAAAATAAATCAAGTGGGGAGAGATCTGGTGATCTTGCAGGCCATTCTATAAATCCCCTTCTTCCGATCCATCTATTTGGAAAAACATCTCCCAGATATTCTCGAACATGGACAGCATAATGAGGGGAAGCGCCATATTGTTGATACCAGATTGAATCATTAGGAGCGTCTGAATCTTCATGATTTTAATACAAGACAGCAAGGGATGGTATTATAACTTCAAGCAGGAATTCCAAATAGCAGTCACCTGTAAGTGTCTCGTCAAAAAAATAAGGACCTAAAATTCTTGTTCCCACAATTCCTGCCCACACATTTACTTTTTGAGGATGTTGTGTGTGCGTTTCTGCCATCCACTGATTGTGACTGATGTCACAGATAAAAGTTTTCTTCACACAAAATACGTTAAACAAGCCAACAATGAAACTGTTCCCATAGCAACCAAACGTTCTGTATCAAACAAATGAAACTAAATAAATAACTAAATAAGATATCAACCATTCAGAAAGAAAATGTAAAAATAATATTGTAAATTTTATTAGTAACAACAATGTAATTTATTCGTCACAACAATAATTCCTTTCTACAATTCGCCTTAAACGCTCTCGTCAACAATTGGATTTTCACTCAACACAGTATTCGTTATAGCACTCCACCGACGACAATGACAATTTACTTGGACTATTACGCACAACAATGAACTGTTAATCTTAACTAATATTTACAAAGCACTATTTACAAATCAGAACTACCAGTTCTCAGTTCACAGTTCTTCTATCTCAGTCACTCGAGTTCACAGTATCTCGAACCACAGACCTTCAGAGACAGTTCACTGTACTCGAACTCGGGTCCCTCCAACTGCGGTCCACTGCACTCGAACTCAGGTCCCTCCAACTGCGGTCCACTGCACTCGAACTCAGGCCTTCGGCTGCTGACGCAGTTGCAGACGCACACTCGAGTCGAACTCCAGTACACAAGACTGGCTTCCTTGCTCTGGCTTTCTCACTGACTGAATAACTGAAAACTGCTCGAGTTCGCTGGCGTTTCTTCTTTTATAGCAAAATCATAGTTGCGAGAAATTTCTACAGGTGTGTAGAGAATTATCTGGATATCTCCACTTCGACGCACTTCTGGAAGGGTCGGGAAGGTCCATTCCCCCTTACTCCGCATGCAGCAGTTGCGCGTGCACTCTCCCCTCTTCGCGTGGGCCTTTCCCCTCTCCGCCGCGCGCCGTCCCTCATGCTTCATGAAGCCCGCGCGATATGCTCTCTCTCGCGGGACGCTGGTCGTGAGTTCGAATCTCACGTCGCTGTCACAATATGTTCTCATTTAAAAATGTTGTCGATGATGTCACACCCTATACAATAATGGCTGAAAATGTTGTTTCGTTTTTGTAAAATTTTCCTTTCAAAATATTAAATTTGACGTGTCCGAGTATTTTAAAAAATTGAGTTAATTTTAGTTTTATTTGCATTAAGTATTCCTTACTTATGAAAAACCCTGTATACGATTTAGAACATACAGCCTTTTATATCTATGAACATACCTACTCTCTTTTAAATTCCCTGTAAATTGAATTACTTTTTTTTATTCTCCATTGTTCTTGAAAAATAGCCCTTAATTGCCACCTTAATGAAATAACGTTTACATTCGCAGAATTCCAACAAACATAAAGACACACATGCTCACATACATGCGCACACATGCACAAACACAATTATCAGTGATGACATAACGAGTAATAACAATTATAAATTTTGTAGTCTTCTTAAAGTCGTGAAGATCACTGTCCTCTTTCAGTGTGATTTTTGGAAGCTTACCTGTATGTTATCCATATCTAAATTGAATGATATGAATGCTTCACGTGTAAGAAACAATTGATTAAATTTTTCAAAGATAAATGAACTTTGTGTATGGTGTACGAGTACGCATTTCTTTGGTCATACGGAAAATGTAATTAGATAAATGAATGATTTTATGATTTTGTTTGCCATTTTGTTTCAAGATGGCTGATTTTGCTGCCCATCAATAGGGATCTTCTCAACAACCTGACATAATGTTTTTTTCCATGTCCGCTCAAGAAATGCTTCAAGTATTGTTTGGATGGGCAAATGGACAAGTGCAGTTGATAATTGATATAGATAAGTACTGTTCTTGAGTTCTGCCTGTATGAAAATAGCATAGATGCGATGTTGTAATTATAACACTGTTATAATTACCTAACATACTGTGACTAGCAGTGCTGTTTGATACAAAATACTCTTTTAACTCTTCTAGCAGAACTAATATACTCACATTTCCATTAACTTGTCCAGCATGATTTATACTTTTGCAAGCTTCTGATACATCTGACAATGAAATGCCCTTTCTTTGAAGGGCGAGTGCCAAAGTTCACCAATAATCCTTCAGCAGCATTAACTTAATATCCCCAGCTAATTTGTCTTCATTAATCACATGAAAGAGCTAGAGTCTTCTATAAAAATATATAAAGCAGTGTCAATTTATTAAAATTAATCCGCTACACATCACTAAAATTTTTCACTGTGGCATGAAATTGGATGTTATCGGCAATTGATAATAGATTTGTTCATACAGCAGTAGTTTTCTATAGTTTGCAACTATCATGAACATGCGTGGGCAACTCGTGCTCTCGAAGTTGAACACAACCTCAGTGCAGGTAGAACGGACTCTGTACTGTAGTGTCTGTATACAAGTTTGCTCGCATCTGCAGTAAGTGGTGGCTCGTTTTAAGTGAAAAACAATACAATCCCCAGATCATTTCCCTTCAGTGATGGGTCGAAAGAGAAAGATTTTTATTGAGAAAGGAGGTAAAGCTTGTATTATGTTCTATTAACTTTCTTACGAATGACATTTTATGTTACAAATAAACACAGTGAAGGTTTAGTAAAGAAATGCTGTTTCAGCTTTTAGAATAGCTAAAGGTAAAAATGGGATATCAACAAGGTGAGACTGATATCAAATATCGTTAGCATGTTTCTGAACAGAATTGCACGACATATGATCGACTAACTATGGATAAATTTGAAATGTGGCAGTATCATGTAGAACAGACAACTTCACTTTCTTTGACTATAAACTAACTTGAAGAATGATAAGAAAATGTTCTTATCAAATATAAGACCCTACTTCAAGACCTACAGCAGAATTCACTGGTAAGTTTGGAGAAACAGTGACAATTGATAAGAAATCGAGATTTTTCTGAATCGTTGTTGTCCTTTTGGCTTACAGCCGATAGAAGATCCTGAAAGTTTATACCTTGAATTGATAAATCTACAGACCAGCACGCCACTCAGATTCCAGCAAAATCAGGAATCAACTGTTCGTAATGCTGCCTAAGTCAAAATTTCCAAATATACTCTTTGTCTTTGCTGCCATATATAATGTACTTGAGGCAAAGAGTTTGATACAAGAAAGAATAAAATCAATGTACAGAAAGAGCTCAGAAGTAAGTTTATTTCATCTGCCGTGACATGTGAAAAATACTTCCTTGAATTTGTGATTACGAATATAGACTATTACATTTCTGAGAACAGAGGAATACTTTTTAATGTATAAATACTTGTAAATTCTCGCGTTCTACGTTTCAAATAAGACATATAATAATAAATATTAACAAATAGTATAATAATAAATAAGTGTTGCAACTATGTTTGTTGTCTCTTGAAAAGGTGTATTCAGATTTTAGGTACAGTCTGTCTAAAATTACTATAATTATTGTACCAGCGTCATTCTGAAATTCAAATCATGGAGTAGATATCACGACCACCTGCATGCCAGAGTGCACCGAAGCAGTGAAAGCAAAACTACAAACAAGTTGTAACTCTACGGCTGGCTCCATCTGTCTTTCTATCTTTCAAGATTTTTTAGCACTTTGTGAGCACGAGTTGCCCATCCATGATCATGAACATGCACACATCGACTTTTCTGCTCGTAAATTCCAGTATGCTTACAAACTGTTGAAAACTTCTGTATGAACAAATCATTATTGAAATTATTTGAATTGCAATAAATTCAGGCATTTTAATATACCGGTAATGCATTTAATATTTTAGACAACATTATCCTGAAACTTATGATAGATTATGAAAAATATGAATAACGTTTTGTGAGGGGAAAAAGCAAAAAGTGGCAAAGCGATTGAAAGATCAGAGATCATACTAAAATTACAAAATCCGAAATTCTTCATGAATGATTATGCATCTTAGCATTCTAGATTTTAGTTAGCCTACTGCAATCACTCTAAACATTTTTCTTTATTATTTATATGAAGTAGGACAAATTGTACACCAAAACACAAGATAGTAATAACAGAAACAGGGATATTTGAGCCATTCACAAATTTACTTTTTCAGTGTTTAATTTAATATAATTGCAGAAGGCTATGACAAAGATGGCATGTATGGTATGGGTAATATTGGTCAAATAGTAGTCTATTACTTTAAAAATTGTCTTTAATAATTTTTATTTAATTTAATTTATATAAATAAATAGTTGTGAATGACTGTACACGAAGTTATGAAAAACTATTTTCGTTTTCAAAACTGTTCATTTAACTTTACATGAAACTTAATGAATCCATCATTTCAGTAGAATTTTGTAGTGGATCATTTGCTAGCTGAATTTGTTTTATGTAAATATGCATGTTAAAAATAAATATTAAAACTGTGTAGCAAATATGTACTGTAATTAATTCAGTAATTTAATTCTACTTTTGTTGCTACATGTATAAAGTAGTAAAATATTGTAATATTACATAAGATAGATAAAAGATACCGAAACTAAGAGAATGCTAGTTTTAATCATAATTGATGAATAAAAAATTGTTTATATTATTTTTCCTACCTGCATGCCAGTTTGTCTGCATTTAATCCTGCTAGGTAATCTAAAACAGTTAATTTTTAATCCTTCCGACTTGAAATTTGACTTTATTTTAACAATATTTTATAATTAAAATGTTTTAATTTTATTCATGCAATAAAGGTATTTTAGTCGAAATTCGTAGACAAATTTGGTACAAAATGGTGACATATAATCTATGTAAAATTCTTAGATAAAATTGACACAAAATGGTGAAACTTTTATGTTGGCCACAGACATTATGTCTGTGTTTCGAATTTGCTCCAAATTTCTGCTTTGTTGGTAAACGCTGTTTATGATACTTCATGCTCGGGATAATCCCTACATTTTACTGTTGTTCAGTTCAAGAAAGTAGATTACATATTTTCATTTTATATTTTGTATGAAGTTCATTGAACAATAATTGTATTATTATAACAAAAACATTTTGGGAGAGATTTCTGTTTGCGATTCCTGACAATTGGCCACAGAAAATTGGAATAGGGACAATTCGCCACAGATAGACAATTTGCCACAAATAGACAATTTACCACACCGTCTATTATAAAAAAATGGGACCGTAACAATTTATTTAAATGTGAATTAGTGGCAAATACGAGGGGAATCCAGGAAATAACGACCGTTCACGCATACCCGCCGCGCAGCTGACTCCCCTTCCTTGTTTGAAGGTCAACTGGCTTTCTTAACATGTGTTCTCATAATGTTGTGAGTACTGGTTGCAACAAGTCGCCATTATGCATTTTGTGTTACTTCAAAATGAACGACGTGATTGATAATCCCGCCGACTGTGAGGTGAGGAGTGTGATTCGATTTTTGAATGCCCGACATTTGAAACCTGCAGAAATTTACCGGCAATTGAAAGAAGTGTATGGTGATACTGTAATGAATGAAAGAAATGTGAGAAAATGGTGCGAAATGTTCAACAATGGGCGAACAAATGTCCACGATGAAACTCGACCCGGATGCCCATCACTCATCACAGAAGACCTGAAGACTAAAGTGAATGACAGAATCTTGCAAGACAGGCGCACATCACTCGACGAATTGCATATTGCCTTTCCTGACATTTCTCGTTCTTTGCTTGTTGAAATTGTGTCGCAACATCTTGGCTACCACAAAATCTGTGCACGATGGGTTCCACGGCAACTGAGTGACCAACACAAAACTCAGAGAATGGCCTCAGCATTGACATTCTTGATGCGATATCACACAGATGGAGACGCCTTTCTTGATCAAATTGTGACTGGTGATGAGACTTGGGTGTCTCACAACACCCCAGAGACCAAGCGCCAATCACGTCAGTGGCATCATCCCTCATCACCCAAGAAACCGAGAAAATTCAAACAGACTCTCTCAACACAAAAAGTCATGGCTACTGTCTTTTGGGATCGCAAAGGTGTTCTTTTGCCGGATTTCATGCCAAAAGGCACTACGATCAATGCAAATTGTTATTGTGAGACTTTACGAAAACTACGGCGAGCCATCCAAAACAAGAGGCGAGGAATGCTTTCGAGAGGAGTTGTGCTTCTTCACGACAACGCCCACCCGCACACTGCTGCTTCAACTCGATAATTGCTGGATCAATTCGGTTGGGAAATCTTTGATCATCCACCCTATAGTCCAGACCTTGCTCCTAGCGATTTTCACCTTTTCACTAAGCTGAAAGACTTTCTGGGTGGTACGCGTTTTGGAAGTGATGAAGAGTTGAAGAAGACAGTGAACATCTGGGTTAATGAACTGGCGGCAGAGGAGTATAACACGGGAATTCTAAAGCTAGTGAACAGATACGACAAATGTTTAAATGTAGGTGGTGATTATGTAGAGAAGTAAAGGAAGCTTCAGTTATGTAACAGACTTTGTTTTTTCAAATAAATATATATTTTTTTTAATTATTACAACAAAACGGTCGTTATTTCCTGGATCCCCCTCGTATGATAATTTTCACGTTGTCCTCCAGTTCAAAATACAATAACCATCTTTCTCCTTGTACGGTCTTAGTGTATCTGTCGACTATAACGTTCAGTTCGTCAATATTCCTTGGTTCAGGTGGTAGGTGCAGCTTTCTGGCACGGCGCACAGGTTTTTTAATAGATGGTTTCTTTGGTAGATTCACATTGGCTTCGCTTGCAATACGCTGTAACTCATTTTGAATAATGACAGACATTGGTTCTCGGGAATCCCTGCCCGTGCCTTCATGTTCTCTACACATTCTTTTGCCTTAATCCTTCCCCAGTCTGCAGAATGATTCTTGTGTTCAGACGGTTCTTTGACGACACTGCTTCCATCTTCTGATAACGTGACTGTTGCATTACACCTGCCATGCATTTCACAGCGCCAAACAACTCCATTTTTATTTTCTCTAAGTCCCGTGTACATGTAGCCAAGATATATTAATTTGTCAGTGCCTCTTTCTGATTTTGTGGAGCGAATTTCTTCTCCCATAGTTCCTATTTAATTTACAGCTTCTAGATTTGTCTTGTGTTACCATAGAAATATATTATAAATTGTTGCGAATGTGAGTAGGCCTATTGCCTTTATACGAATTTAAATTATGTGGCGAGTTGCCTCTGTGGCCATTTGTCCCCAACCCTTCTGTTTGTTGGATTAATATTTTTCTTGTGAAACATACACGTAAAAGTTAGGACTTTTAGAGCTCCTCTGCTACATTTTGAACACTCGTGTGTGACAAAATATCTGTAATTAACAATCCTTTAATTGCACTGCTTTTGGTACAGTCGCTTTTGAAAGCATCCAAGAAATTCTGCAATCCGTATTGTTTTGTTGCTTTCATATATCACAATTCACATAGAGCTCGGATTCATTGCTTGATCATAAAAAATTGTACGGAATTTGAAGAATTTTGTAATGTTCAATTCTTCAGTTGCTGATTATATTAACCTGTTCACTTTATTTTTGCTTTTTACTCGCCACTTAATGCCACACTCTGCTTGTGCTTACTAGGATCTGCTAGTATGGTGCATACATTTGTGTAAGATGTTTGCTGTCATATGGCAGCCATACACAATCAGATAAATTATGGTTAAGAGCCAAATTCACTTCTTCTTATTAACAGTACACAATTGCTTTAAATTGTTCACTGATTTTCTTCTGGCTGCTGCTAATGTTTCTGCCTGGTGACATATATTTCAGTTGCTGATTGTAGCTGCAATATAGAATACAAACAATATGTTTTATTTTTAATGATTTCGAAACATCTCTGTTGCTTGCAATGATGATAGCCTTGTTTCCTGAAAAGAATAAATAAATATATCTCAACATCATTAGTGAAATTCGATGGAATTTTATGCTCTCAGTGGAATTAAAAAGAAAATACCAACGTTAGAAGTTGAATTTATAATAATTAAATAAATGAAATTATTTTTTTTATAATTGTTATATAATTAAATTTGGTATGTGCATACATGGGCATCATTAATATTTTATTATGAACGTGTATAGGTTGTCAAGATTGACAAAAGATCACTCTTTGCAATAACTGAATTTATTCAAATTTTGACAACAATAAAAGCAATGCCTCACATCAGTCTAACTTCACGTTTTATTTATTCACGTCCTATTGCGTCATTTGTGAAATCCAAAGATGCTTGGTTAACGATCCAATAACTAGTGGCCTGTTAAATGTCTGTTCTGCAACCCGACAATCCACTAACTTTAAAGGTACACTAACTAATGTAGGAATAGATTATTTTTAGGTCTGTTTTCTTGCAACCCAGCATAAGACTTCTACAAAAGTAGTAGTGCATACAGAAGAATATAATACTGTGTAACTATTTCCTCTCCTTTACCCCCTTAACTCCTGATGAAACAGTTCTAAGACAGAATTATAGAAAATGAAGTAATTGTGAACATTGTGAATGTTTACAAGTTGTTGGCTTACTGTACTGAAGAGAGAAAGAGGGGAAAGCATGAAAATAAGGAAAAGAAAGTGGGATAGAGGGAGAAAGGAGGAAATAGTGTAGTTTAAAAAAGAATATAAAGAACATACATTACACAACTATACATGACGCGTTACCATTATTACACATTACACGAAAAAGAATGCGAATGGGGTTGATTAATTTTTAATGATTGATATTGTATTTAAAATTCTTTGTTATAGACATACGATTAATATTGATATACTGTCAGTAGATAAAACTGAAATTATTTTTGTAATGACTGAAAACAGTTCTACTCCCATGACCTCAGCATTGATAGATGATGACTCCAATGTCTACAGGAAATGTTCTTGTTGTGTGTAAATATGTTATGTATGAATGTTTAGTGTTCCTTCATTGTTTTAGAGTGTTTGATCAATGGTATCGGTAATTGATTTTAAACTGGCATTTCTTCAATGTTGTTTCTTTTAATCTTGTGATATTTATTTGCAGATCAATTTGGTAAGTAAGGACGCGAAACAACATACTTTTAACGAATATAATTGAAGAAAAATTCGAAGAAATTCTGATGATCTCGCATGAACATGCAGGAAACTTTATGTGGGTAAAGATTATAATGATTTTTCGTTGGAATCTTTTGCAGAGAAATCAAATGTTTAATTAAAATCAAAATTAAAATTTTTGTGACTATTAAAGAATTAAAATGACGCTATCTATTGTCAGCATGTGGAGTCAACCTTAAGAAAGTCTTACAATTTTCTCGTTCTTCAACCATAACCCAACAGACGGTGAAATACACATTTCCATTGATATGCAATTTACTCGTATTCCAATTTGTCTGTGTTGTAGAGCTGTCTTTAATTTTTTTAGGTACCAGTAATAGGTAGGAGGGAAAGAAAATACAGGTATTTGGCTATTAGGATTGATTTGTTGGGAGAGATGTTCATAGGCTATTGTGTTTCTATAAATAACAAAAGAATAGTGCTTGGATTTAGGAGACGGATAAAGTAACGTCACAAATTTAGTTTCAACCTCTCTGAGAAAATCATGTGTAGACCTACCATAGTACCATAGAATAAATGCTAAATAAATATAAAGGCAAAGACATAAATTTGTTCTAGTTTGTTTGGTAGAATTAATGTCTATGGACAATTTTTCGAAATGAATATTAAAACAGATGAACATCTTAAATCAATTTTTTTTTGCCTTACAACAACGGTTTTTACATTTAGTATGAAAAATATGTCGTCCGTGGTACAGGTTCATTGTTCATATGGACAGTTTACGTTAATAATATTTAAATAATCTGTAATAAATTTATTTACTATTTTTATGTATGTATTATTGAAATAACACATTTTCGTTGTTTTATTTGGATATAACAATCGTTTCAAGAAGAGGCTATAATAGACCTATATAAAAAGATTTCGTAGTGAACTAAATTAAAAGTAAAACAGTACTGGTATTTACACGTGTACGAATTAAGACAGAGCTATAGGTACTCCTCTTGTGGGAAAATTGGCATCACTGCTGTACATGACGATGTAATTTTAATTTCTCAACACACATTAACTCAAAATGTACCTTACTGACTAATGCTAGTCATGTGTGATGAAGTGTGTGCATGAAATTAATTGCTTAGCTGTTTGCTTCATTGCTGATTAGCTTTGTGTTAAATTTTCACGCTGTGCTTTCACGTGCTTCAGTGCACTTACCTAACATTAGGAAAAGTGTCAATAATTAACTTATATTATAACATACAACTAGTGGAAAAGAAATGTTGTTTTACAGTCTTTGATTGCTAAATATGTGTTGAAATTGTCTGTTATATGCATATTAAGTTTACTAGCAGTGTGTTTGATTATAATATGTAGGCCTACCATTTCAACAGGAAGATTTATCCTTTTCTAAAGAGTGCTGATTAACTAATGTTATAGCATAAACTCGTCATTGGTAATATATATAATACGTACTATCCAGACGTATGTATATTACTGAAAATTTATTCTTTACCAAAAATGAACTTTATAAAATAGAATTAAATACAATTTTATGTATGGACTGTGCAAATATATCTCAACATAACCCTATAGACTGCACTTACATTGAACACTACAGGTTGCACATCAATATAAGCACCAATTTCTGATAAGAAAATAGAGAATAGTAGATATGACTCAAGAGACTTTCCTTATAAATAAGAACATTTCTTAAGGGAGGAGGTATGGCATTGGCCTGCAAAAATTTAGTGAAATTCATTTTTTTTATATAGTATAAAAGCTAAATGAACAAACTTTTCATGCTTAATATACATGCATTACACTTTATGAAAGATCATTCAAAATTTTAAAATAGCTAATAATATCAAATTTGCATAATTTTTTTACAACCGTAATTTACATAATAAAATCTACAGCTAATTAAATATCTGAATGATTCTTTTACATAAGTATTCTAAAGACCTACATCAGCAACATATTTTAGAATCTTTTACCTACTCCTTCAGAAAAAAAATATTTATTCTTAATAAAAAATTTTAGAAAATGTAATATTGAAGGTAAATATATAATATATTTCTTGAAGGAATGAGTAAAATATTCTAGATTATGTTGTTGATGTATGTCTTTAGAATATTTATGTAAAAGAATCATTCAGATATTTATGTAAATGCTTTAGTATGTATTTGCCTTTTTCTTTTTCTTTTTTCATTTGTATTTACACTTGTATCTTGCATTTGTATCTGTTTTTATTTCTTTTTTCATGTCATCTCCAATTTTATGTTCTAAGCAAATATTTGTACTGTCTATTGTAATTGGGGTTTTGCCCTTTTATAGACATAATTAAATAAATGAGGTATTTTAATATTATGAATAGTGTGTCATAAAATGTAATGTACTATATATATATTAAGCATGAAAAGTTTTGATGATTTAGCTTTAATAGTAGCTGAGATATAAAAAAATGAATTTCACTAAATTTTTGCAGGCCAGTGGTGTACTTCCCCCATTAAGAAATTTTCCATTCAAAAAATTTCTTTTATATTAGAAGCAGTACTGTCATGGAGGCCATACAGAGCCATACATCGTATGGGAACCTACAATTTTTTTAATTAATTGTACGAGGAAAAGAAAATTTTGTCTATATGGAGCCATATGGCATATGGGTGCCTAAGTTTTGTACAGATTTTAGATAATCTCTTGCTGTTCCTAATGTATTTTATTTGATGTTCATAAACAAAAGTGTCCACCTCTGCAGCACTGGAATCCAGAATTATATAAAATAATGTTGAAAAACAAGAAGCTGCAAATACACACTCCAAGATTCATCGAGACAAGTGTGCATCTATGGTGGGGCTACATGGTGTATCTTTAAATCAAACTTGTTGTACAATTAAAATGTAAAGCAAAACAATTTCTTTATTTCTTCTTGAATATGAAAAAAAAAAAAATCATTAAATGACAGTCGGAGAGATAGAGAGAGGAGAGTAAAATATAAAATTTACTTTGTCATACGTTAAAAGTGTTAAAATTGTTAAAAAAGGTATATACCTTCGACAGACGGCCCGTTTCGACGCTATGTGTTGTCGTCTTCAGTGTCTCTTGAACCACTGGTGATCTTGATTCTGCGATGTGCAGTTGTCGATGGTAGGGGTGGGGGTGTGGACATAGCGTCAAAATGGGTCGTCTGTCGAAGGTATATACCTTTGTTAACAATTTTAACACTTTTAACATATGACAAAGTAAATTTTATGTTTATAACCAAGTGTTAACGAGAACTTTAAACAATGAAAGAGTAAAATATATTTCAAGGGAGAAAACAAGGGATGGGGCGTATGGCTAAGAAAAAAATTACCATGACAGCACTGATTAGAAGAGATACATTATTTTTTTAATACATGTAGACTAATAATAATAGTAATAATAATAATAATAATAATAATAATAATAATAATAACAATAATAAATAATAATAATAATAATAATAATAATAATAATAATAATAATAATAATAATAATCACGAAAATTCGTAAAAGTAACTTAAACATTGTTACAGCATTTTAAAAATAAAATAAGGTTGGACTGTGTGTTTCTAAACTAGAGTTTAAGTTACAGAAGTCTTTAGGAATGAACAATGCAGAAATAATTTATGTCGAAAGGTTGATGTGAAATACCGCAATATAAACTATAATTGGACAACAGCTCGTACAATATAACATTTTAGAGAAACAAGCCCACACTATAATGTGAAACTCTTGTATAAAACAAGAAATAACATTTCAGAAGTGATTGATTTGGTTGCTATGGAAACTCAAACAAAGCAGGAGCGAAGGTTAGCTTTAGGTACAGTAGTACACATGCTTGACGAAATAGGACAAGAGTACAGGTACCGGTATGCAAAAGCTTTGTCCTAATGGCTATGTTCACATTTCTTAAAATTGCAGGCAGGCAGCTCTGCCCAGCAGTGCCGTGGTGGGGACAGGCGTCTCCAAGGCATGACGTCTACTGTGGTGAACTTGTATGGACATGGACAGCACCATCATCGCTATGTGCAGCCGACCAAGTCGACAGAGAGCCTGCTGCTGCTCCCGAAGTATGCTGTGGATCCAACACTTTCCGACTCGAGTCTTAGCTGTGACTGTTTAGACGTGACATCCCCAGTAGGCGACGGCTCTGCGCACGCGCCTAGATTCTTCCCCGTCTCCAGCCCCAACGTCTCATCGTCTGTGGAACCTAATCACGGTAACATGTACCACCAGAACAAAGCTAGTCAGACTGATAACAAAAAGAGTCCGCAGAATGGGGGAGCAGAAATAACACGTCTGTGACATTAAGTTATATCTTAGAATAAGTATAAATAAAGCCGCAAACGTTCTAAAAGGAATTGGCATAAGTTTTCTCAAGTAACACTAGTCATGTTTGTTTTTTATGGTACTGGTATTGAAAATGAAATTTGTAAAACAGACAATAATATGTACACTAGAAAACAATAGTCTGCTTCGCCACTCTCTGGCGCAATTGGCTAAGTGAAGTCGTAAGGACATGGAAAACATCATTCTGATCAGAAACTGGATTTTAATGAAAGCTATTTTGAATGCGTTCGGTCCAGAAGAAAGTAGCTGTTCATCGACCATATGATGACAAAAGAGCGACAACTCAAAAACAAGTTTTGAGATATCTTGCCAGTTGAAAGTTTCAAATAAATCGCTAGAAAGGAACAGAGTTCTGGTTCGATCCCGACAATTAGAAATGAGTCTGTATTCAGGTTGGCATATTCTTCCAGTTTTATTAATACATTTCGAAATGTGAATAATGAATTATGGCGAATCCATAGTTATAATATTTCAAAGCAGTTTATTTCGTTTTTTTTTTTCTTTTCGGTTATAAATATGACTTATCTCAATACTGAATCGGAAAGAGTTGATAAGCGTCAATTTTTGAGTTGTCGCACTTTTGAACTGGACGAAAATATGATGACAAAAGGTTGCATTTGCCTTATATTGTCTTTCAGTTTCTACATGAAAATGATGATAGCAGTGCACAGTAAAAATCATAAATTAAACTCAAGCTTATACAATATAGAAAACAGTCCATTGCTGTGGAGTAACGGTAAGCATTTCTGACCGTGAAACGAGCAGGTCTGGGTTAAAATTCTGGTTCGGACAAGTTACCTGGTTGAGATTTTTTCCAGGTTTTCCCCTCAACCCATTAAGAGCAAATGCTGAGTAACCTTCGGTGCTCGACCCTGGACTCATTTTGCCGACATTATCACCTAATTATAATTGTAATTGTATTCTTAATATTGTAGTTGTAATCCCCTGGTAGAGGGGAAGAGAAGGCCTGATGGCCTTATCTCTACCAGGTTAAATAAATAAATAAATAACGCCAGATAACCGTAGCAGTAGATAAAACACCGTAAAATAACCAAATTAAAATATGTTGCCAGGCGTTTGACAATAAAGCCATTTGACCTCTTGCACTCCAATATAAAAAAAAATTCTGTACCATTAAAGTAGTCCCCACCCGGAGATCCGATTGGGGGACTATTTCACCTCTGGATAATTTTACCCTAATGGTACTCATTTCATATTGGAGTGAAAATGGCAAGTTGTAGCCGATTTAAGTGAACACCATATTTTAACGTTTTGGTGGCTACTTCATTCGCACACAACCCCCAGAATGTCTGGAGGACCACACCTGCCGTTGGTCGACGGGTCCATTGGACCTAGCTGGGAGATCTTGTTGATCACCAGCTTTCCCTCCTTAAGCCACTGGAGGACGATTTTAGTGCCATAGCAGGTCAGCACTAGGAACAGAAAAGTAGAAGAGGAGGAAGGAAAGTGAAATGAACCCCTAGGCCTTGAATGCTCTAATGCCGTCGGGGTCGAAGAAAGTAAGAGTTCAGTCAGAGGACTGGCTAGGAAAGGGTAAAGAGGGAATTAGGTATTGAATAGAGGAAAATTATACTAATTCAGTCATTAACTCATCAAGCTGACCAGTGCTAATGGATGAGTAGCCCCTCCCTTTAGTTCAGCTTGTAAAATTATGCTTACTAACAGCTGCACCACGGGAAGGTAGGGATGGGACATTGGGTATTTGTCCAGATTGGTTCCTTAAAGCCTTCAATGGGAAGGATTAATGGCTCTCCCCCTGTATCCGACAGATACCCTTTTGCAGCCAAATTAAAATATATAACAATACAAGACTCTGCAACATAGAACGTAAAACTATAAAGTACAAAACCTAACACAGCATAGAACATAATACAATATGCGTCAAAACAAATAGTACTGAAAATGGAAAGTGCGTTTTTATGTAACTAGAAATCTATAAACTGCAGTTAAGCAAAGCGTTTTAATAGATTGAAACATAAACATATCTTCATAAAACAAAATGCCATGTTCACTGACGACTTTTTTAATAGTATAGTATAGTATTTATTAGCTGTCATTATAGCAAAAGCTAATAACATTGTCAAATTACACGTGTGAAATTATCGTACAAAAATGAAAATTATTCTATTACAACACTAAACATAAAACAAAATGATCACAAATACTCCTTAGAGTTTACAATTGAGAGTCAAGATTATCAAAAATAGGCTAATATCTAGATGAAAATTATAACACACTGATCACAAATATTATTTGATTTGCTCCGTTTATATACAATAAAACAAGAATTAACTTAACAATTCATGAGGATTTCCTAATATATTAAAAAATAATAATACAATTCAGAGAAAGAAACCTAAAAAATATCTACAGCTTGATTTTCTGATTCAAAATATTCTTGCACAGAATAGAATGGGTTTCTAAGAAGCCACTTTTTCACTTTGACTTTGAATATGTCGAGTGACACTTCCTGCGGTAACATGTTGGACATTCTACAGCCCAACATGTTAGGACTACTTTTAACTTTGGATAGTCTGCAAAATGGTATGTCCAGTTTGGTCTTTATTCCGAGTATTATACTTATGTTTATCCATCCTACTGGTGAAGCCATAAAAATTTTTCTTGATGTAAAGAAGGAGTTCCAGAATATATTCATTAACAACTGTTAAGATGGACTCCTGTATGAACAATGGTTTACAATGTGCTTCGCTTGATACTTCTGTGATAATTCTTATTGCTTTCTTCGTCTACAAAATGCTTTCTATTATTTTCTATTGGCTAACCTTATTATACAAGAAATAAAGACCGGTACAGGACAAAATACACAATACACGAGATAACCAATGAAAAACAACACACATACAAGATGACACAATAGAAGACAATACAATTTACAAGACAACACAATGAAAATACAACGAAATACAAAACCTGAGATAATAGAATACAGAACATGAAAGAGCACGCAACTCTTTACAACAGAGTGTATCAGTCGTTCATTTTTTTAAATCTTAATATTTGCTATTGACCGAGGGACATAAAAAGTCAGTGTTGATCGCAATCCAAGCCCACTTCACTCGATGATAGTTCCAGAGAAATATTTATGTTCTGTTTGCGTGATATCATGTTTCTTCCTGGACTGAACGCATTGCATTAACTTGTAATTATAATAAAAATATTTATAAGAACATTCTGAAGGAATTGTATGGTAATTGAGAAAATTATAAAACTAAACTACAGACCTGCAGGTTTACAATGTCTGCAAGAGAGAGTTTAATTTCTTCACCTGAATCGCAATATTATTTCAGAATTACATATTTGCTCCTCACTTCTAAATTGTTATTGCAAGAAGCCGTATTTTTATGAAATGGTACTGATTCTTTTTTAATTCCCAGTTTTTATATAACTTAAATTATACAACATTAAGTGATTTAAGGGCAGTTTGTCCAAGATTTTTTTCTAGTCTTACGTTTGTCCTATGGAATCTCATTCAAAAGAACATTTCGTCCAATTCTCTTTAATGAATTTAAATACTATTATAGTCACAAACATGCCATGATATGAAAGAAAAATTTCACAACCTGCGACTTCCTGTTCTCCAGTCCTTTCTTTTATACCATGGCATGATTGTGACTATAATAGTATTTAAATTCATTAATATGTCACATCAACGGACGTGTATACGTCACCAAACATCGTAAGATGAAGATTAAATTCTCATTAGTCCAATACGAGAATTCATCCAAAATAAATTAGTCCAATGTAAAATTTTGACGAATCTAAATTTAATTCGCATGTATTTATACATTACCATATTAAATTACATATAATGGTGAAACTACTGAATCAGCGTAGTCCTCCTGAATTATTTCTTCTGCTGGGTTTACTTTCAAATGATATGAGATTGACCAGAGTTATGTTGAGATCTGGTTTTCAGCCTTGTACTGTGAATATTACTGTACTAAGGAGAAAATGCGCTCTTGGTTACATAGATACCGGCTGAAACCCTAATGTTCCTTTGTCCTCCGAGAATGTGTGTGATATCCTGTTCACTCTACTTCTGCTTCTCCTTCAGACTCGATGAACTTCAAAGTGATGGATGATGAGCCAATAACAATAATTTTGAAGATAAAGCATTGGTTTTCCTCTGTCACTCGTTATAATTTCTGCCATATTCAGAACTGAAAATATTAATGATTAGAAATGTGGAAACAGAAATTTTAAGTAACTATGGAAACGGAATGTGTCTTTGTTGCGTTGATTGACTATCAGATGAGACAAAAGTATAGGGGATGAACAGGATTGGACGAAATGTCTTTATGGCCAAGACAAGTTGTGGACATACATACACTGGACGAGATTTGGGTTAGACGAAAAAGATTGGGCAAAATGTCCTGGAAGCCATTAAGTACATCCTTCAGTAAATCATCATTACATTGACAATAAAATTTTAAGACCAAGCATTGTAAATACTGCTAGATATTAATCAATGACTTTCGTTTAAAATTATGCAGTCGTACATTGCTGCAGAGTAGAATGTTATGTTTCTGTGCTTTCGTAGAATATCGTAATTTAGGTAATTGAGATGGAAGTCGTGCAACACATTTCACGGTTAATTATATTAAAATTACGATTATTCATTTTACACAACGTCTTGAAAATATAAAAATTATTTGTTGCTAATATCATGTCTAGACGTAGCAGACCCTCAAGTATACCAAATTGCACCATACTTTTCAAACAGAGGACTGTTTTTCAGAACACACTTCTGTTTTATAAAATGGCCTAGCACATATTCCTACAGGAGGTACAGTGTGCAGCACATAATATTGTATTAATGAACTTGATACTGCCTCAATTGTTTGGGCATTTTGAGGCATTAAATGCATTTGCATCGAAATCATTTTGTCTATCACAAATATCACAGGGTTCCCAAGGGATGGACCTTGATTCCTTTGATGAGATTACATAGGATGATGCAACTTATGATTGGACTAAGCATAATCAATGTAATTCTGAATTAAAAACTACAGAGGCTATTCAGAAGAATTATGTGGTGATATGGCGATAATTGAATCAGTCATTTTAGAAAGGACTCTAGCCCGAAATCACAACACCAATCAAATCTCCATAAAAATGGCCTTATTTCAGGAATGGGACCTTTTCAAATGTACTTTAAAAATGTTCAGTTTCTGTATATCTTAATGAATCCATGAAATAATGTCATTTCTAAGGTGTATTCAAGTATGACGAATACAATAGCGTCCTATCAAAAGTGGACTAGATCCCTTTCTAAAATGACTGATTCAATTGTCTAATCATAATGGCAGGAGAAACTGAGGAACTAGAATAATATCTACTCCAAAGTCGCTTTACAAACACAAATCTTTAAAATTTCTGCCCCTACCAGATATCGAATTCAGACTTTCTTAGTAGAGCAACCAACTGACAGAATTACTGCCCATTTTTCGTTAATTATAATACGAACAATTAATAGGAAAGCTCGGATAAATTTCAGAACACGGATTCCTCCTTTCCCTCTTACTTCAAAATTCCAACCTGGGCACACAAAATAAATTATTGGCACTGAAACGTGACTTTTCGTAAGCATGATGATGCGCATTCGACAAACACAGACAAACCTGCTCTTTTTAGTATTTTAAGATGTAATTGTCAGTGAGGAATCCGTGTACTGAAATTTTCCCAAAAGCTCATATTTTGTTATTTAAAAAAGAGTTGACAATAATAAAATAATTTCACAAATGAATTGAGTAAATATATTGAAGTTATTTATGCTAGCAAAAATTCTGCATTTATTTTTTTAATTAGCTCTCTCTCAGTTGCTGACACATGTCGCAGTGAATTAGTTTCTGGGAATTGCTAATATCGAAATCAGACTTAATGTTAGTAGGCTACTGATAATTGCTTGGAACCTGCTTGATCACTTCAATTGTTCAAAATGCTGTTTGTTCACACGTACTTGAAGACTTGTCTGCATCGATTTATTAAGCTGTCTTTGCCGTCTAAAGTTCTAGCACAATTAATATCTTTAAAAATGTCTGCTGCTACCAGTATATTATGTTTTTAATGCCCTGGTTGTGCAAAGATTATTTTTGTACACCATGCTTTTAATATAGGTAGAAATCGCATTCTTTGTAGTCATGGGAATTAATATTTTTTGTCATTGCACAACACATGGCTGTCTTAGACAAAGCAAGGTTTATAAAGAAATGTACCTTAAAACAGAATACAGTAATTTATTATTGGGAAGGCTATGATAATTCACTGATGATAATTTTGTCCTCAAGAACACTTCTTGTAAAGTTGTGAAATGTGTGGGATCAAGAGAATGAAAATTTAATATGTAATCTTAAGAATTCGAAAAATGTAATGGAAAGAATGAAGATAATCACTAAAATAAGTGCCAAACTTTCACTAGGACTTAGATCAGTCAGAGTTATCAGAATAGTTCATACTGATTCATCACTGCAAAGAGTCAGCACTTACATTAACCTCATTGAACATGTTCAACAAGCAGTCAGTCATTTTATCATGGATTTTTCGTTGAAACATTTTTCAGTTTAATTATTACAGTACTGTACCGGTAATGTGTTAACTAAGACGATATGAGTAGGCCTACCTGTACACAAAGATAGAGATACCAAGATATGTACCATAGCTCCAATGAAATATTGAACGAAATAACGGACTTTTAAACTTGTGAAGTTGGTGAAATTTACAGGTATTCATGTGAAAGCTGTTATTCTCCTGGTATATTTAAAAAATCGTTGTAGGAATAGTGTTTTCTTTTTATTATTATACAAGATGTATCTAAATTGGTGTCAAATATTTCGGGGACCTGTTCCTAACACCAAAACATTACAAAAAGTTCATATGAACATTGGTCTCAAAATAATTTATTTCACAGTTACAAGACAAAATTTAATCTTACAAAAATTGCTTGAAGTGTCTTCCTTCTGCTTCGATGTGTCCCCTAAACCTGCGTTACATGCTCTGGCGTACTCTGTTGAAAATTCCTGGAGAGTTTCGTATTTCGTGAAATCCATTTGGATACGTTCTCAGAATATCAACATTAAGTAGCCTACAGGAGTCTCATAAACCAGGGACTTTAAATGTCCCCAGACGAAGAAATCCATTGATTCAAATCAGACGATCGAGCAGGCCATGCAATGAATCCCTTTCGACCAATACATCTTTGGGGAAATCGATCATTAAAAAATTACGAACTATCAGACTGAAATGAGCTGGAGCAGCATCGTGTTAAAACACATTCGTTGGATGACGTCCAGAAGCACATCTTCAATTAAATGATGCAAATCATTTCGTTCTGTTCACTCACAGAATACATTTTCTTTTGATTTCTTTGCTCTACAAAATACAAACAAACAAAAAACCATCAATCAGCGGTCAATGAAGGGACAAATTCTTTAATAACTCCCTAACGAATGGTTTTCAGACCCATGTTCTTATTAACTTTTTTAATTGTTTTGATGTTAGGAACACATCCCGAAATATTTGACACCAAGTTAGATACACCCTGTATAGTATAAATAGTTTGTTTTCAATGCTTGCTGAGTTCAAGTACAAAAACTGAAGGTTTATTTAGCCACATCTTATACTGTAATGAATTTTCATTCAACATATACAGTGTTGAATTTCCATTCTTTCGTCTCTCCTAAATGCGAAAAAGGTGTTACACTCGGCATTATAGCTCTAAGCTAGTATGTAAGGATGTAGTGTTGGTCATTCCATATTGTTGAGTTCAGAGTCTTTTCTCCTCCCTCGAAATCAGCACTAATATATGTGATGATGAACTTTGTACAGAGTGATTTATATAGAACTGACACATTTCTTTCATTAATTGTTTCAAAACGAATTGTGCTAGTGACAACTCATTATTCCTAAAATGTAGAGGAATTTTGGGAGATTATTTACCTCTATAGCAAATGTTGAAAATGTCCTCCATCCTACATAAGGCACAACTCAACACGTCGTTCCATGTTTTTTTTGGTAGGTTATTTTACGACGCTTTATCAACAACGTAGGTTATTTAGCGTCTGAATGAAATGAAGGTGATAATGCCAGTGAAATGAGTCCGGGGTCCAACACCGAAAGTTACCCAGCATTTGCTCATATTGGGTTGAAGGAAAACCCCGGAAAAACCTCAACCAGATAACTTGTCCCGACTGGGAATCGAACCCGGGCCACCTGGTTTCGCGGCTAGACGTGCTAACCGTTACTCCACAGGCGTGGACCGTTCCATGTTACTGGCCACTCGTTGGAGGACTCTATTGTCAATAGCTTGAATCTCCTGTGTGATGTTGTGCTTCAGATCGTCCAATGTCTGGGGACGTGTGGCGTAAACCCTGTCTTTTAAGTAACCCCATAGAAAGAAGTCCGGCGTTGTCAAAACCGGAGATCTCGGTGGCCACAGGTTCCTGGAAATTATTCGGTCGTCAAAGAAACTTGCGATTAGTTCCATGGATTCATTTGATGTATGGCATGTAGCGCCATCTTGCTGAAAATATCCTTGACTCAGCTCTACATCGTCCAGTTGCTCAACAAACTCCATGAAAATCAGTCGGTACTCTGCAGTGTTCACAGTCTGGTTAAAAAAAATTGGCCCCACTATTCTCTGTGCGGATATTGCGTACCAAACTCCGATTTTAACCGGGTGCATAAGTGCTTCATGGATGACATGTGGATTTTCGATGGCCCAATGGCGTGAGTTCTGTGAGTTCACATAACCGGATAAATGGATCCATGCTTCATCTGTGAACCATGTGATGGACAATATGGCAGGATTTTGCACAATGAACGCCTGAAACCAACGACAATATTTCAATATTTTATCCTTATCTGGTTCCTGTAGCTGATGAACAACCGTAACCCTATATGGCTTTAGGCTGCCAACAATAGGAATAAAACATAAACATCTGCGCATCTAGTGACAAGGAATCGAAACTCCAGAACATTCTGCTTAATTTGGTGCTAAAATTGGGTCATTGAATCAATTTCCAACGGAATAATTAAAGAAAGAAATGTGTCAGTTCTATATAAATCACTTTGTAGTTCAGGGACTCTAAAATGTAGGAGAAAATGGAGAAATTTGATGAATTATGAAAGTGTTGCAAAATTTATTTATTTGCACCTTATCATTGGTGTAAAAACATCCTTTTCGGTACTAGAATAGCTCCAACATTTAAAATTTGGCACAAATACTTCTGAGTTCTTAAATTTCAATAAGTGATTAGAGAACTTAAGAATATGGGAATACTTGTCCTGACTACTGTCTTATTTTTGTAAAGTATGTTATTGATTTAGTTAGTAGAAATATTGAATATAATGGGGTCTTACAGGGCTCGAAACGAGTGGCAAAACATGTTGATTTGAGAGATATTGTTCTGTTCAATTCGTGTTTTATCCATGTCATATTCATTTTAAGAGTTGCTTAGGATGATTAGCAAAGAAATTACTAGATGTGCGGTGTTGCAACCTACCATAAGCGAATCGACTTTATATGAATTCTTGAGACTAAGTTACACTGATAATGTAGATTTTTTTATGCATATTAATTTAGAAATTGTGAACTTCATTGTCCTATCTCGTTTGTATTTAATTATTTTCTACTAAGACTTTCTAATTGAAAATTAATCTAGGTAAATTTTCCTCAGTAATGTAGTGGTAACTATATTTGCCATTGGATCTGATGTCTGCAGGTACAAAGCTGCTGAGGGCGTTATATTTTAAGGACGGTGAAGTCTTCAGCATGAGATCATGTTGAATGAAACTGAAGGTCTCGAGTTTTGCGAGGAATTTCCGAAAAATATTCTAGAACTTCTTTGTCCTCAAGAAAGTTTAATCACGGAAAATTGAAAGAAATGAATATTAAATAATTAGTCTTCTGCATTATATTCAACTTAATTAATGCACTTACCCCAACAATTGGTGAGTTTATCAATATCAGTACTGAAGAAGTCACTGTGCAAACATTAACCATCATTGTACCACGTGATGAACTTAAAAATGCAAAGTTTCATTGTGTAAAATTGTATAAATTGTAACCTGCATTTAACTTAAATAACCAGGATTGCTGACAAATGGCGCGATTTTCATGCACAACTTTAGTACCGCACTTCACAAACTGTTAAATTCACTCAAATCACACTGAAATCATTGCCACATCCACATACAGCCCAGACTTGGCGCTTCCGAACACCTATTTCACTGCTTGTCGAGATATATATTCCTGGAAGATATATCATTGTAGTTTAGAAGGTTCATCAGATGTGATGGTAGTTAATGGGTTTCGGTATTGGCATTGATAAACTAATCAAGTGCATCACTAAATTTGTAGATTCTGTAGATAAGTAATCCAAGTTCACTTCTTTCTTTATGTACAATTTTACATTCCTGTTATTAAATGTTAGTGTGAGTTATTTTCCCAGAAGGGAAAAACTTGCTGTGTGTCTATATCTTTTCTTCTGTCCAGCATTGAAGAGAGAACTCTATTTAAAATTTTTAAATTTCATATTATTAGTTATTGTAAAGAAAAAATATTAATGCTGAGTATCAGACTACATACATAAAATAATTTAAAAAGACACATTTAGGTATCAATTATTTTAATATTTAGAATGACACTAAAAATGCTGATCTTCTGTCACCAATATTTAATACTGATCTCTCTCTGCTACAGAAACGCTTAAGAAGTGTGTGTAAAAACTGAAATATTGAGTCTTACAAAAATATAAGCTATTCAGTAGCATTATATACTGGAAGTGAAATAATCCTGCAGATCGAGAGAGACGATAGGGTACATTTAAATGAATAGGAAACCTATGTTACATTTTGTGATTAAATGCACGGTTAATTAAAAAATTAAGTTAGAAGTTTCAGCAGTCTGGCAACATTGCCGCTAACACACTGCTCTTTCTTCTCGTAATACAGATGTAAGGGGTCATCGAACTCAGATCTGTCTCTCTAGGTGAACTACCTCCCTATCTAGCTACAACATTGCAATTTGCTCATATCGTTCTGTGGTTTCAAATGAGTGGTTTTTAAATTAAATATTACATGAAAACCTCGCACGCTATTGAAATACGCTAGAGGGATAAATGATTATTTATTAGATTTTTTATCGATATGGATAAAAATCACGATCCTACTCGCAATAGTTAGCGGATAAGAGGGTGTTAGACATTTGGGGAAAAACCTTTTTTCTTCTGAGAAAACTGTGGATTTTCCACCAATATATTACACTTTTTGTTACATATAACATGAGCTATTGACTGTGAAAATCTGCAGGGTTATTTTACTTCCACCCTGTATTTGCAGTAGAAGGAAATTCTTTACACTCATATCCGTATAATTTTACTGTTACACATAAAAAAGTGTTACCTTACTTTTCGGAAACTCCTCGCATAAATATTATTATTATTATTATTATTATTATTATTATTATTATTATTATTATTATTATTACTACTATTATTATTATTATCATTATCATCATCACTATTATTATTATTATTATTATTATTATTATTATTATTATTATTATTATTATTATTATTATTATTATTATTTGCAGTATTGGAAATATTTTGATTAAATTTTATAGAAGCAATTAAAAATAAGAAAATATACAGTATAGCATGTTCCCCATTGATTACATGAAGAAAACAGAAAATGTAGGGGCTACTCTACTCCTCATATTTCGTATGAAAGAGTTCATGGTAGCCAATAATATAACTTCACAGTTAATTCTTTCATATTCTCTAGGTTAGTCTTTTTTTAGTACCAATTTCTTAGTATGCAGTCTTCCATGAACTGTTGATTGCTATTATAAAATTTGTTTTGTGGAAGTTGAAGGATTATTATTGGCTTACACACATTGGATCATCTTAGTCTATTTTACTTCAATATGCAGCGAACTTTTGGTACAAGCAACATTAGAGTGACAGGTCCACTGCTTAACTTGTAATTCAAGGAATAAACTCTTTGAGTAAATAAAAGAAGTTCCCATAATTTCTTTAGTACCGGTACATTGATATTTACCATTTGTCCATAGTCATATATTGAATATAATAGGTATTTAACTTGTTTTTTTATGTTTACAGGTGAAATATATTGACTAAGACTAGCAAGAGATAAAGCTTGGAAACTTTATACAACTCTATTTGATACCTTTATCTGTTTTTTAATCTGTTAAATCTTTGTTCTTCCATTAGCTCACAGACATGTTACGTACATGCTAAAGAGAAGGTCGATATCATGTTTGTATTTTAAGTATTTATTTTTTTATTTTCATGCAGCTTTCCTTTGTTTTTATTTATGCAGAATAGTTGCCTAGTGATTATTCGAAATGATGCGAATGTGCAACCGTTAAAATTCAGCTAGGCTAATAAATAAATAGCCATATGTAACAGGAATGTTAAAAGAAAAAAGAGCGACATATTAACAGTCTAAACAGATGACTAAGATTAAGTTTATGAAAGCAGATGTCAAATGTAATGCATTTCCTTCACTCAGCCAAGAATTAGATGTAATAGCAGACCAATAGCATAATTTAAAGAGAAGTATATAATTGACTGATGTTGCTTTTAATTTTCTGGCATATATCTGTAAATGAATATGTTAATTTCATACTTGTGAGGAAAGAATTGACTTTAATGAATGAATTTCTCTGTGGAAGTTTTGTACAAAATATATTTATAAGATGTCAGTATAAATAATCCATATTGAATACAGATATCAGATGCGCACCCAGAGCGAGAAATTTCTTGATGCTTTTCACTTCTTAAACTTGAGAGTTGTTTATTTTAATGAAAAGCATTGAATGTACAGTATGTTTAAATAATACTATAATGGAAAGTGTATATCACCGGTCTTTGTAGTTGGAATTTTACCGTAATATTTGAAAATGGCGGAATTATTCATAACAGAAGAAATACGACTGTGAGGGGCAATCATATTCAAATCTTTTTAGACTGCAGATCTGGTTTCGAATCTCTTAAAGGGCAAAGTTTACTTTTAGTGAAAGAAACTGTGCTATAGCCGGATTATTCTTGTTCTGAAATTTATCAGTAATGGAGGAGAAATTGCTAACCCCTCTCACATTCTCCATCACAGAGGATCGGGGTTTGTTTTCGATTTACCTGTCACATACACAGAATGTATTCTGTAACTTCAAGGTTGTGATTTTAATCCAGGTTTTAGTCTCTTTGTCAAGACTAGGAAACAAAAAAATACTTCCAAATCCCATTGTAAACTTATCCAGGGATAAGTATTGTAAAAGAGATTAAAATTAATGTGGAAAGAAAAACTGTTAATATGAAGTGTATGACACAATAAGCAGCTTTCAAAAATGGTTTGACGTCTGTATTTGAATATCCCCTTTTCTGTAAACGTTCTCTTATGTCTTTTCTATTATATAGGATTTCTGTTGACAGAGAAAGTGGAAATTCTTCATAAATGTTCATTGATAGTAGAACACACTGGTAAAATTATGACTTATAAAAATTAATCTGCCTCTATTGAAGCGTCAGATGTGACACATCTGGCTTTCCTTTGTTAAGCATAAATGGGGAAAGTTACGCAAGCAATAGGAAAACAGACTGTTTTCTTATACCTTACAGTTTGTGTTGTCAACTCCATATTTGTAGGCTACTTTTTCGTTACAATGTTCTTTCGTGTGTAAACTGTCAAAAGAAGGTTTCAACCTTATAATATGGAAAGTATCCTTGACAGATGAAATTGTTCAGAGTGATATCAGCTATAAAAATGGCAGTGAAACTTGTATAATTAGTTAAAAGAATAGGATCAGTTCTAATTGATGTCAGCTTTGGAGCATAGAACTATGATTTGCAGATTGGAAAATTGAAATGATCTAGTTTCAATATATATCAAAGTGTTTACTTAATTTGTTATAGCCAACACAGATCTATGACCAATGACGTCGTAAACAAGCTATGCATTTTGGAGGCCATTAGACACGACTAAGCCCGAAAGTCATTTCAGAGACCATAACCGACAATTTGTTCTGAAGTTATTTGTATCGATTTATACTTCTTTGTGCGAGAAAATAATTTAAAAAATGTTCAGTGCTAAGTTTTTCATATAGCCTATTTGAACAGATTTCGTTGGGCTTTAAAACGATATCACGCACAATTGAAGAGCTTATTTTTAAAACAATCCATGTCCATTCCCATAACTTTGTGGGAAATCACGAAAAACGTTTTAGGTCTAAAATTTCTTACCAGCTAGGCAAGAGAAATTATGAAACCAAAGAGGTTGGGTGCATTTAGAATCAAATGAGAGCATGAAACTTTTTGATTCCAAAGTTTTAACTAATATTTTGTCGCAAATTCTGCTGTGGACAATAGTCACTTTTAACGCAAGATTTTTGTGGTTTAGAGGGCGTTCTGAAGACAAATCATGACAATTATATGTAGAGTTGTAATGACTGAAGAATGTATGGACACAGGAATCTCATTTTCGTTATCAGGTAGACAAGAGACGTTTTGAAAATGACACTGTTATTGTTAAATTATTACTGGTTCTCAAATTTTATGTAATACTCAAACTTTAAATACGTGTACCGGTGTCAACATTAAGATTCTGGATGAACCATGAATCTCGCAACACAACTCAACTGATGGCTACAACACGTTACTTTCGGTTTGATAAATTTAGTAGTGTAGAGACTGAAGAAAAATATAGTACAAGGTGGACAAATTGAAAATGAAAATCAGTTAAGCTGAGACTGAAGATAGGTAGTATCTCACGATATGGATAGATCACATGAAAACACTTCACACCAGTGGTGATATTCGGTCAGTTCGCACCAGTTCAGACGAACCCGTTGTTAAATTATTTCTAGGTAATATTTGCAATTACCATGGACATATACTGTATATGTTTAACATAGGTACATATGAGAGAACTGGTTGTTAAACTTTTTGAATATCACCGCTGCTTCACACCCATGTAGCGATATCATTCTGAGTTGCTTTTGGCAGTCCACTCACTTTCGCTGAAGCAGCGTGTTTCACAAGGTAAAAAACTTGTTAACTATGGACTACCCATTCCACTTCCTGCTACAGATTGTTTTGATAGCAGGGTATACCACTGTGAACTACGCTTTTTTCGTATCTTGTCAATTATGTCATATTTGCAAATCTAGTCTTTCAGGTGAAGCTCCCTGTAAAACAGATTTGAATAATTTCAAGGGAAAAATTGTTCCGGGGCCGGTATCGATCCCGGGACCTCTGGTTGAACGTACCAGCACTCTCCCAACTGAGCTACCCGGGAACTCCACCCGACACCGTCCCAACTTTTCCCTTTATATCCACACAACTCGCGTGGGCTGACGAAACGCCAGAGACCCACATCGAGTGCACACAAACTCTGTGTGACTTGGAATTGTGGTTTTCTGTTAATGTACACAGTGACGTATATATTATGCAAATCTAGTCTTTCAGGTGAAGCTCCCTGTAAAGCAGATTTGAATAATTTCAAGGGAAAAATTGTTCCGGGGCCGGGTATCGATCCCGGGACCTCTGGTTGAACGTACCATGTCATATTTGTTGACATCTGGTCAATACATATCGTGAAAACATTGTGGAGAAGAACCATTGACTTCATTGTCAAGTACAGGGCGCTGAAAACCAACCATATCCTCCTGAGTCATGAGAGTATAGTATACTATACTTCATACATGATTATAATAAGATGTGCAGATACCCGAAGTATAGTATAATATACCTGCATTTTTGCCCTGCAGAATTTTTTCAGCATTTTTCCTCATGTCAGTGACATTTTTTTAAGTGTAGAATTATGTTGAACTTCAAATATAAAACAACAAATGTCTCAGGACTCAGGACGGTAAACTTGTATCATGTATATTTTCATAAAGTAATAACAGTAAAAGGCTTTTCGATTTTAAATCTGAACTTTCATCCTAATTGAATATCATTTTGGGTGCGTACCTGTATCTATTATAATGTTGTTTTAATGCTACCAGTAACTGATTATGTTTATTCCAGCAAAAGAATGGAATATAACCTATACCTGTCTTTTGGTTACATTATCAATTATCGAGTGAAGTTAAATCTATAAACCAAACCTGTAACCAAAGTTTTATTTTTATTGTAAAAATTGTGGCTATCATTATTATTATTATTATTATTATTATTATTATTATTATTATTATTATTATTATTATTATTTACTGAATTCCAAAGCTAATTGTTCTAACTGTACATAGCACTACTAATGGAAAGGTTCGATGAGACAGCATTTACCAAAGATGTCGACCGATTGATCTGATAATTTGGATGTAATCGGTATCTGTGATCATTTGTAACAGAATTTCTTTACCAAATAGAAGTTCTGACTTAAGAATGATGTACTGTATATAAAGGAATAGAAAAGTATTTAATATCTGATGTGTATAAAGCTTGCCTGAATGCAAAATTAATGTGTTCATACAAAAATTCTAAGTATCTTTGTTATTAATAAAATATACTGCATCACATGTGTTTTATTTTATTTAGCTTTACAGGAGTACAGCTCTAGAAGTTCTGATCATGTTTGTTTTTTTATTTCTATATGTGAACATAATTCACATAGAGAAGAGAAACTAAACTGACGTAGGAGAAACTTCATAAACTCAACTACGATGTACCAGTACAGATATAGATAGAAATAAAAATTTGGAGCTCCCTTATTGTACCAGCTTCGCTTACAACACACTGTGCAATGAACAAGAGCCCCTGTATATATGCTACTTGTGGACAGCCATGTGAAATTGTTGCCTACATACAGGTGGACTCCCATCAAGTCTCGCTCCAAATTTTAATTTTAATTCTGAAACTCTTGGCCACGTGTTGGGCTTTTGTCGGAAAGGAGAGTTATTGCATAACAACAGGTATCATAGAGTCCATGGAGCTATCCCTGTCTTCTTCAGAACAAGGGTTGGGAAGTTCATGAAGAGGTCCACTGTATTTCTGAAGACGACTCTCACAGAAGAGCGGATATAATAGCAATAAACAGGCAACAACAAAAGGCTATTATCATAGATCCAACTATATGCATGGAGAGAGATCTAAACCAAGCTCATCAGGTTGATCAGGAAAAGAGGGCCATTTATGAACCTTGTATTCTCTATCTTAGTGCACAGTATAACATCCCTCTCTTCAATTGGTCAGTGACAGGTTTATTTTTTGGTGCTCGGAGTTCTTTACCAAAATTTACATATAATTTTTTAAAACAATTATCAATATCATCTTTTGAAATTAAAAAAATTATCTCGCAAATTCTTAAAGATTCCCTGCAGATTATACAGTTTCATATATACCACTCAGAAGGCCTTAATTAAGGATATGCTAATTTTAAATAAAATCTTTTATTTATAAGTATAATTTTAAAGTCATCTTCTAAGATTTTATTTTATAATTGATAATCAGTGGTGCTTAATTATTATATTTTATTTTTATAACTATACTCATATTTAATTAATATTTTTATTTGCTATTAATTTCCGGATCCTCATGGTCATCCTTAATTAAGGCCGGACGATTTATTTCTCTCTCTCTAAGTTTAATAAGTATACTGTAATATGTAAAATATCATATACGAAAATTTTGTGATGTAAAACTGTACGAAGATTAAAATTTTAGTACAGATATTCATCGTATCTTTTACTAAAACATATTCATTTTTTTCCTAGCGAATTTTATTATGACGTTACGAATCATTGAATAATTTTAGTATCCTTTCTTTTAAGAATACCGATAATTCGTAATTTCTTTCAGATTTCGTTCATATCGTGATTTTACACAGCCAACAATAAATCTAAAGTTACGTCATTGTATGACAAATATGGAATGAGGTCTAAAATAAACTATAATGTTGTCTTCCGACATCCAAAAAGCCCAGTCTTCTCTGTTGTTCCTCCCCCCTTTATAGAGTTGTCTACTGTCAATAGCATCAGGATTCCCTCAAGCTAATTTCTTTTCGGCCTACCATTTTTCCTTCTCTACGGTGGTACCAAGATCAATGCCTGCTTAGGTAATCTGTCATTGTTCATGCACAGAACATGTGTGTACCATTTCAACTGTTTGGTTTCTATTTCTTTTACGATTCCCTTTTTATTTAGCTTGCCCGTATTTTCTCACTTAATGTTCCATTTATAATTTCCTCATGCCAATTCCTGATGTTGGCCTAAATGTGACCTATAGGTGACACTTAACAGCTGTACAAAATTACCCGTTAAATCTAGGTTTTTCAAAATAAATCGCTATTGACAGTGTCTTAATAGACATCCTTAACTGGATTTCATCCATTGTTGGTGAATAACTAGTCTTTAACTCTGCGGCAGCAGAGGTGTCAATGAAGAAGAAACATAACTTTTTGCGCACTTAATATAATGGCTTGTGAAAATAGAACTTAAAAGGAAGTAAATGATTCTCTTTTTTTTTTAATATATACAGGTGTAAACGATATAAACTGCCAAAAAGTACTGGTGATAGAGCATAAATTACGGTAGGTACGAAACAAAAAATCTGATACAATTTTTCTGTAACTTGTGGTTTCTCTAGAAAAAAAATATCTGTGAGTCTAATGTTTTTGGAAATGTTAGCAGATCGTCATTATTTACTTCGATCCGCCACGTACATTGCAACAGTGGTGATATCCTTGTTTACAAATCTGGGTATGCTGTTGTGTGTCTATTGTGGTGGTGGTGGTGGTGGTGGTGGTGGTGTTAGCGTGTGTTGGATGGAAGGTCATTGGCAATAACGTTCACACTTACTCGAACAATAAATATTAGACTACTATCAACCCTAAAAACATGATATTTTAGGAATTAAAAACAAAAAATAGAAGAAAAACAAAATTTTACTACTATACATGTTTAGTAGACCGAGATATACAGTCTGTATAATTTTGGACTTTGGTGCGTATCTATGAGGACAAATAGTTCAGAATCGATCATTTATTCTCTTCATTAAGTAAAATATAATCTTCGAAAACGTCGTTACACTTCAAAATGAAGAGTTCGCGGGAAAAACGATGAATGTCACATTTCTGTTAGGATTAGATAATGATCTAATTGAGTCTATAACTGCAAGATGTATTGCTGTTTCTATAGAAAATAAAGGAAAGGATTACTGTATTTGTGGTGATAATTCTCCATTTTACCATTTTTCATAAGAACAACATTAAATTTCGTAGTGATCCATGAATTAGATAATGACATCAACCTTAACAAAACTGTGACATTCATCGTTTTTCCCGCGAACTCTTCAAATATTTGAGTTTTTGAGGAATTTTAAAAGAGGAAACCAAGACTAGATGTTACTATTTTTAGTCTTAGAGTATGTAGGAAAATTTTGACAGTAATTAAAAAAATTGATATTCTCATTTAAGTAGAGAACATCAACATTAAACAATACATGTAATATGTCAATCATTCCCAACATGCTGTTCAGTAACTCCTAATATTTTTCAGATCTAGTTTCAATATTTTATACGATCTAGCCTTTCCCCATCCCAAATTTGAAGGTCAAAGCAACCAACCATATCTGGAAGCATCACTAATAAACTAATAATGAACGTCTATAACTAGGTGTTTTGTAATTCATCTACTCTTTTAAGTTTTGGTAAGCTTATTCTTTTTGTTTAAATATAATGTTTCCCGATACATTCTCCTCTTGTTAAAAAAAAATTATGAATGTACACAGTACCGGTATGAAGCCTTCAGAAAAAAACGAAGTAGAGTACAATGTTTCTAATGTGGCTCCAACTTTTTTTTTCAAACAAAATCTTCAGAGCTTCATAAGAAAAAAAAATATTTCTTAGTAATATTTTGCTACCTTAATGACGTCTTAAATCAGTGGGTTTTTCACGTGCATTCTTGCTTATTTTTACTTAGCATCAATGGAGAAGACCAGCTGCAATAACTTAATGGATAACACTTGGATTTGTTAGTTAGTGGTTCGTGATTAGATTTCTGGCATGAACCATTTGTCCTTTGTCTTGTACTTGTTCTGCGACATCTCCATGATAGTCCTGCATCATGCTGACCCATGATCATTGAGGCCAGCATTGTGAGAGAGTCTAGAGTTGATCTACTACACTGCATTGCTTTGTAAGTCTGCATGAAGGAGGAAGTTAAATAACGAGACAAAGAAGAAGATCAATGAAGAGGTATTTTTACATACCAGTAATTAAGTTTGGATTTGTTAAATGATATTAAATAAATATGGGATGATATTATTAGTCCACCATCGTGGAGTAATGGTTAGCAGATCTGACCTGAAACTAGTAGCCCTGGGTTAAAATCATGGTTGGGATAAATTACCTGGTTGAGGTTTTTTTCTGGGGTTTTCCCACAAGCCATTAAGAGCAAATGCTGGGTAACTTTCGGCGCTGAACCCTGGACTCATCGTCATCATCTGCCAATGGGCTTCTATAAAAGTTTCTGACATTTCAAAATCTTGAAATTACAAATGAAGAGTTCGCGGGAAAAACTAATGTCACATTTCTGTTAAGGATTAGATAATGATCTAATTGAGACTATAACTGCAAGATGTAGAGCTGTTTCTATAGAAAATAAAGGAAAGGATTACTTTATTCGTGGTGATAATTTTCCTTTTAACCATTTTTCATAAGAACAACATTAAATTTCGTAGTGATCCATTGAATTAGATAATGACATCAACCTTAACAAAACTGTGACATTCATCGTTTTTCCGCGAACTCTTCAAATATGAAGACAATTACAAATTAAGAAAATAGGGCCTACTACAAATTAAAAACTGAACTACAAATGATCTCTTCTGCAGAGGATGAAAGAGTAATGGAACGGAGAAAAATTCTCTCCGGTGCCGGGACTTGAACCCGGGTTTTCAGCTCTACGCGTTGATGCTTTATTCACTAAGCCACACCAGATACAACCCTGACGCCGGTTAGAATCGTCTCAGATCAAGCTCCAACTCTTGGGTTCCCTCTAGTGGCCGCCCTCTGCACTACGTCATAGATGTCTATGAACGCAGGACCGAAATCCCCACATGTGCTGAGGTGCACCTGATGTGAGTGACTAGTTGGCCGGGATCCGACGGAATAAGCGCCGTCTTAAATCACGAAGTGATTTACGCATATCATATATATTATTTTAATGTACCGAAGTACATATGATATTTCCATGCAGATATTCTGCGTCATCATACGATGAAAGAGTAATGGAACTGAGAAAAATTCTCTTCTGCATAGGCTACTACCCAAAATGTTCAAATTAAATTTCACTGCACTAATTAATTACAAAGTCATAAAATTGTACATCTCCTTGGTTTGAGGTATGCTGGACTCCTGAGCAAGGTGGCCCGGTTTCGATTCCCGGTCGTGAAGTCAGGGGGATTTAATTCGGACCTCTTAACAGGGACTGGTTGTCTGTCCATTGTCCCAGTGTGTGTGGTGGCACCCAGGCAAGGCTGATCCCCTGGGTACCCTGACCCAGTAAACGGGGGAGTCCTGCAGTGTATGCGTGTGTTTGGTAGAGTTATGGGTCTAGGCACAATAAGCCTCAGCAGTGACGTCGCCAGGATCAGGGCAAGGGGGGTGCGGATTGGGTGCGAGATTTAAAAATGGGGTGCGAGTTATAAAAATGTGGTACATAAAAAATCCAAAATGTTCTCTCATGCACTTGCGCGCATACTATACATCTGTTTATTAATATTACTATGTATTATTATTATTATTATTATTATTATTATTATTATTATTCATAATATCCATAACGATATATTAAGGGACGTAGTTTTTTTCACATCAAAGAAATTGTTTGTTTTTGTTCTTCAAAATAACTTATGCCTAGTATTTTTTTTTTAATAAATTGTCCTTTGGGGTGCGGAATGGGGTGCTCCGATTTTTTATGGGGTGCTTGCGCACCTTTTCGAACCCCCCTAGCGACGTCCCTGAGCCTCAGACTCGGTGCCGAAATTAGCGAAAAAAAAATTAAAAACTATGATAGCTACAGAAGAACTTATTATAGACCTAACTCAGATGTTCAGGCTTAGGTTACATAAAAAAAAATATGTAGATTTACTAAAAGCTATCCAAAAAATTATTTATTTTCTCTTTATCGTTACAGCTGTCTTGTATATTTATTTAGCTATGAAGTTCGTCATGAGAGCAGCATTGAGAAAATGAGTAGTCATTGCTTCATGATATCGGTGTATATTTTTGTTTAGCATCTTTTGCCGATTATTTAATGACGCTGTGTCAACTAATACATTTTAGCATCGATGTAATTGATCATAAAGAAGAGTATTTCATCGATGGAATGGAGATATGGCCAAGAAATCCCTAGCTCCAGATATAGAGTATTTTCTTGTTGTTCTATTGGTACTGTTGTAAATGAGGCGTGGTCGTACCGAAACACAAACCGGTAAAATTTGAACGTTTAAAGGTTTAAAAGGATGTCCTTACTCCTTGTTGTTTTTATGTAAAATTGAAGCCCGACCAAGTGTGAAGTGCTGTTTCTAGTGACTATATGACTACGTTTGTTACCATTTGTGATTTAAAACGACCACAACACTTGTTAAGGATAGGTAAGCGTAACTAGTTAATTTTTATGTGTTACACAGGTACACCTGTTTAATGATAGGTTATGAAATGAATTGCATTGAATCTTTTTATTTAAAACTATAATGTAGTAGTTTCGACACTAATAAATGCACGTTAGATATGCAGTAATATGCATTAATATGCATTAGTATGTAGGCTAAACAAATAGTGACAATCCGACATCAGATGAGTGTGGTCAATAAAATGATTAGGGCCTAAGCAGTCTTTTTAACGAAATGTTAAGATATTAACTTAAATGCTTTGAATTAAAATGGAAAATAATTAGGAGAAAGTTAAGTTAGGGCAATTACATCACTTCATAGGAAGTCTACGCATGAAATTACTGAGATAACCTCATGACTACGTGTCAACAGACGTCTACAAGTTGCTGCCTCTGCCTAGAAAATTCTGTTCTTAGTTTAAAAATAACAGTTTTCTCTTTTCTATCCGACTACATATAATTTGTTGTCCTTTGTTGTTCCACACTTGTATTCGTATCGATATTCATTTAAAGCTAGGATCTTAGAAACTATGTAGCATATTGTAAAAAGAAAATTGGGTTGAATTACAGAATGTGACACCTTACTTGGGCTTATAGGGTCTGTGTTATTTTTGTTCTAAATTAACTATGGAAATAAGACACGAAAAAAAAAAATCAGTAAATAAAGACGAGCATTTTGCCTGGACCAAAAAATTGTACTTTCTCTTGCATAAAAAATATCAGCGAATGAAACTAGAGTAGCCTATTTTCCCTGGATTGGTAATTCTGTAGCCCACAAGAGCGCTATCAAAGCAAGGTAAATTTTCAGTGGAAATGCATCTGCACCACTAAGTTATTCAGAGGAATTCTTCGAAGAACCATGGGATGAATTCATAGCAATGCTGTAACGTACATTGAAGGGACTGCATTTCAACTCATTCAGTTGCAAACATGGCGTGCTTAGGATGTCATATGAGGTTGTATGAGACAAGAATATCGAAGACGAAGTAGCGGATTTTTCGGTCCCAAATTGGCGTCGACCACCAAATTTTTATTTTGTTGTCGATTCGTGTAACGACTAAAAACGAAGCAGGTAAATAAATCATGCCTATTTTTGGTAGCGTTCTTGTACAGAAATACCCGTGCACCAAAATAAATTAAAGAAAGTACTATTTTTCTTGGACAAAATAAAAATTTTGTTCGATAGATCGAAGCCTGCAACTCATAGTTCCAAGGTTTGTGATACATAAGCCCCGAGGTTATTCCAGTGATTTCATACATACTAACGAAGTAGTGTATCCTAGCTTAACATTCACATTATATTGTATTTTAAATTTCTGAATGTATAAGAATTTCTATACCTCATTTGAGGAATGGAAGCACTGTAATGTTTCTTTTGTAACAGCCTGTACTCATGTGTTTGAAGTCTGCAGGTGTTCAGGCCGCCACTTGGAGAAATATGAATAACATACTGCACAACAATGCAGAAAAAAGAAAAGTGATCCCGGTATAATGTGTAAACTTAAAGACGAGATTAAATAAAATAATTAGAGTTTATATTTCATATATCTTCAGGAAGATAAGCTTCATATAAAAAAGTTTCTGTTAGCACTGACGGTATCACGTTCAAGCTATAATGGAGGGAGGAGGTAAATGATGTTCCCCATAACCCCGTTATATGGGGATTCTATGGTTTTGCTTTGCCCCTCCCCCAAGGAAACTGTTCTCTCTCTGCCTATGGTTCTGTGAACTCCTGGTGATCTGTAGCTCACTAGTTGGGAGCTGTTGATCTAAAGCAGCCGTGGCGAAAATGTGACTCGCGAGCACATTGTGGCTCGCAATGATAGCTATGCGTATCTCTTACTTCCTACCTCCCCCAACTCCCACCCTCTCACTCACTGGAGTCAAACTCCATTCCATTTGTATTTGTCTCTGACCTGTGAGTGGCGTATCATCACAACGTCTTTCTCGAAACCATGTACCTCTACAAAAACGGAAGTTTCAAGGAGGATGAGAGAACGCATTTTTTTGCTGCCAATATGATGAGAATATTAAATGTATTTGTTCACAAGAAAAACGGTTGTATAACATAAAACGGCATTATACTACATGTTACTCATGAAACATTAAAAGAGTGTTATTGTTATTATTATTATTATTATTATTTTTATCTCTGTACGTAGATCCTTTTTCAGCAGATGTACGAATAATGCAGTTAGATCTTCAGTTTAAACTCACAGATTTACAATGTGATGTCAAATGAAAGCTAGATGTAATGACTTGACAAATTTTGAACTTTTCAAATCTTTGCTAAAAAATAAATAGGCCTAACTGAAGTTTCGTTCTTTCGCTTGCTCAGTTGAAGCCGTGTTCGCTACAACTTACGTTTATGAAAAATTATTTTCAACAATGAAAATAGTGAAAACCAAATTTAGATCACGACTGACAGACAAATACCTTCGTGATCAACTACGTCTGGCAGTAAGTGACATAATTCCTGATTTTGAAACTCTGTCGCAGAGACATTCTGAAGACAGTTAATTTTAGGTTGTGATAATGTGTCCTATGTTTTCTTATTCGTTTCTTTCTTCGTTACACGTACTAAACATTAGTTTGTAGCTTTGTACTGTATAAAATTATATTTAAATGCATGGCGTAAGGAAAATGAAAATCCGTTAATAAGTCAGACAGTTGCTTCATTTTCCCTTCGGGTGTCCGCTTCCCTCCATAGGTGCTATGCACGTTGCAGGTTACACAATGTCTTGGCGCACAGTCACATTTTCGCCACGGCTGGTCTAAAGTATGGCTTTTTTTTCATGCTTCGACCAGTCTTTATAGTTAAAGGTAATTTTGACCACTGCCCTGGTGAGTATTACAGTAATATTTAGTTTTTTTTTTTCTGTGCTGCTATAGCATAATATTCTCCGTAGTGTAAAATAGACGTTAAAGAACTATCAGTTATCATTCAGAATAATTAAAACGTGTTGTGTATGTTTTTCTTCTAGAACTTCAGTATGAATTCCAACAACGCTGATAATACATGTGGGAGTGACGACTTATTTGCAAACAGCAGTGCAGAGACTGTGGTGGAGAACATTAACTTCTCGCTTATTTTAAAAGAATCCAATTTATTAACAACTGATGTCAGAATTATTAATAATTCGACCCAGAACAACTTTCACGATTATGTAAATATTAGTAGCATTTTAGGAAATAATTCTGAAAACATTTCTCGAGCAGTAGAGAGTAAAGTCTCAACAACAGATAAACCTACAGAAAATAACAGCTTGCTTGCAAATTGCATAGTTGCAGAAGTGTCCAATCTACCGTTGAAACTTTACTGTCCATTTTGTTGCAATAGGTATGCGTCTGAAATCACACTTAAAGGCCATATAAAAGATGAACATGGATGTGTTTTGAAAAGTGTTGCAGTAAACACCTCTGAGGTTTTTCTGCATCATTTGTGTCGACTCTGTCATGCTAGATTTTATGATAAAGATTTGTTAATAACACATGTTTCCCTCTATCATCAGAATGACATAATAACTATGTTTCAAGAGAAAACATCAAATACAAGCTTAGTATGTGGATTTTGTGCATTTAATGTAAAGAATGAAAATAAAGTTCAGCTTTCGAAACATATAGAAGAGAATCATTTTGAAGAATATATGATTTTTATCAACCAAAAATGTGTTGAAGAATGTAGAAATGAGTTTAATTCTGAGATTAGTAACTCAAGCATAACAATACTAAATGATTTGTTTATGCATATGAGTACCAGTGAAAATGATGATCAAGAAATCAACAAAAATGCTGTGAAAACAGATAATGCTCTTGGAAAGGTTATTGAGGAGAGATGTAGTAGGAATAATGACAAGAAAAAAAGAGGTGAACTGCCCATCAGGAGACAGCTAAGATTTGATTTACCAGAAGAAAACTGCACGAAAACTACCGATAAAGAAAATATAATTTCTTGTAGTACAAATGTGAAACGTGTTACCAAATGTGTACCAAAGACAAATAAAGATAAGACGTTTTCAAAATGGAAGTCCGTTTTTTCTTTGAAAGGAAAGAAAATTGGTAAAAGGAAATCAGTGTCGAAGATTGTAACAAGTACACCAAATGTAGAAATTGGTGTTAGGAAGACAAATTACAACACACATGCAGTCAGCAAGAATTCAGGAAGGCCAGACGTGGAAGCAATTACATGGAAAAGAGACGACAAATATTTTTCACACAAATCAGAAGACAAAGCAAAGAAAGTACGTGAATATAATAATTTGAGTGGGAAGAAATCAGTTCGTAAGTTAGTAACAAGTACCCCCAAAGCAGTTAGTGTAGGAAGTGGTGGTAGAAATACAAATAGCAATAAACAGCCATTCAACAAGAATTTAGAAAAACCGGAGTCAGAAGTAATTACGTTGAAAAGGAAAAACAAACAATTTTCACAGAAATCTGTGGTTGTGGAGACAGAAGATAATGAAAAAACAATAATTGGAGATAATGTGGAAGTTGGCGATAAAGAAATGGTAGCATGTTCAAATGTGCTGGAATTTGTTAGTAGTTCAACCTCTGTATGGACACCACCAGAACAAACGTTTAAACAGTTCAAGTGTGCAATCTGTTTGGAAGCCTTTGTTAATAATGGTGATTTGATTTCTCATGCAAGACATCACCATGCTGGCCCCCTGAGACTTCTGCAGCCATCTTTCAAATGTGGTCAGTGTGAGGCGAAATTCTACAAGAACAGCTTTTTGGTCAAACACTGCAAGTTTCATCATACACCTCGATGCCTGAAAAATCTGTCACCGAATTAATAATCAAATCAAAGTTTTGATAGAACTCATAGACTTCTTTTCTGTAGAAAAGTAAATGTAAAGGGACATGTGAAACAGGACAACGCCTGATTTATGACGGCTGTAGAATTGCATGAGTGTTTTAAATAAAGTTACTGTAATATTTCGGGGCTTATATCGTGTTGATGTTGTTGGCTGATGTTTCGACCGCTGTGTTGTGGTCATCTTCAGAGCTGAGCAAATCGGATAAAGAAATAGTGTGCGAGCTTGTATATATATATAGGAGTCTCAATCGGGGAGGACTTTCAGTATATGTCGTAGGTCGTAGCAGCTGTCGAAACGTCAGCCACCAACACCAGAAGAACCAATCAGATGCCAGAAAGAGATTTACTGCGATTTACGTTGCCAATCTTACTACTTTGTCTAATCATTTCACTCCTTGTTTCTTCTACACTCGTCACTGATGGACTCTTTTTTTCCTGTTTTTTTATTTCAGTTAGATTTAGTGTTATCAGTCTGTAGGATAGTTATCGTTTTGTATGATAATTTTGTACGTCAGACACTTAGCTGTATACATATTGTGCACTAATTCATCTTTATTTTATTAACCTTAAATCGGTTAGCCTTTAATTTTGCATGTATATCACAAGATAAGATGATTTGCTCTCCTGTAGTTTCTGAGCTACAAGGGGAAGGGTCTTTTCAACTGTCATACAATGCCAGACATGTTGTTATACTTGTTTTCAGTTTTTGAAACAACTAGTCACCCATATTTTTAAAGTATGATTGTTATGTACTGTTGATCTTGGGTAGAGCTGAGACGAGATGTTATGGCAACAAAATGCGCGAAGTTTTAAATTGCCGCCCAGCAGGGTAGAGGAGTGAGGGTTGTTTGGGTTACGGTTCTCAAGCTCAGAGCAGCAGGCATATCCGTTTCATCTCTTTCCAAAAACATTCGTCTTATCTTAGTATCACCACTTTCCTACCTAAGAGTCCAAAGGTACGTAATGAAATTAGGCCCGCTATTCCATCTTTATATTCTTATTCTCCATCCGAATCAGACGACTGGGATCAGATGTCCCTAAGTTTATGGAAATGTTCTCCAAAATACTGTCCATCACGTGCTCACTTTCAATGTAATTATTCTCTACTTTCTTCACATAATCATACACTGATATCCATTTTTGGAAGAAGGGATTGTAGAGTCGGCCTCTGCTTATGCATAGCGTAGAAATTATAGATGAGTCTTCTTAGGACTTCCTCATCAAAACTGTCTACAGTTGCAACAATCTTCTTCGGCTGTGATTTTTCCGGACTAAAGAAAGAATCTGCTGTTCCTGCCTCAATATTTTTCCCTTCTTTCCTGGTTCTTGCCAAGGTTTGCTTTTAAATACCAGTGGCAGCCAGTTCTCTTGCACACACGCTTTTCAATGGAATTGGTATTCCGTTTACAGCCTCTTCTGACATGAATTTCCATACATTGTATGCTATTCCATGTCCTTGACTATGAACTACTCTATGATTTCACACCATAATAAGGGCGCTCAGAAGGACAATGTTTTCAGTATTAGCAATAGCGGTAGTAGCAGAACCATCTGAACACTCGGAATGCTAGTAACCAACTAACCCAACATCCCTCCAGTTTAGTGTGAGGGCGAGTCCAAGCAAACGAACTAAAATGCGTCCCTTGCGCCGGTGCCATAACTTCTCGTCCGGGCTCTACAATTTGACAGTGATTATGATAAACTTTTAACAACAAAAAACTGATCCTGTCCACAAACTGACGTATTCTAATAAGGGAAGTAAGTATTGCTACCATCTGAAAAAAATATTGCCAATTTATTGTTAGTAGACAACATTTTGCACAGGAATCCCAAAGAATTGTTCAATTTTCCATATTTGTGGCAATGTTCTGTTTCATCAGTTATAACCTGAAAATCAGTTGATTGTTGATACAATGGTTTATTTCAATAATGTGATTTAGGCTTATATATGCCATTGCGTTTGAATTATAATTAATAAATAACACATTAATTATGGATATAGATGAAGAAATTGTTCATGATCGAGTTGCATAACAAAGAACGAAAGCAAATTTTTTTCCTAGCAGTTTGTCTTCGTTCATAATAGAGCAGATATATCGGTTTTCTAAGATAAGTTGCTTGATCAACACGAAGTTCTGGTCACTCTTTCTCAGCAAGGAAAGGAAGTTATGGGGACCATACAGACATTCTGAAACTTGTAAAAACTTCTGTCTGCCCTTTCAGTTTGTAGTTGATAAAATTTTTCTACTGAGTGACTCAACCATCTTAATATTAATGGGTGAAGTATTTTCCATTAAGTTTTTAGTTTAAGCTTCAAGATCATGTGCTCCTTTTTAATATATGCTACAGTACTTATATAAAATATTTTGTGCTGTTCTAATATTGTGTTTTTATGTGACAATGACTGTAAAATGAAGTGAAAACAATATAGACATGGTCATAAATTCATAATCAATGAATATAGCACATTTCAACTCAGGAAGCCATGTAAATTTAATATATTGTCAAAATGATATTTTTTAGTTTTTCTTCCTAATGAAGATTTTTTAATATATACATATCTTGCCCCAGCATTAATTGGGTGATTTCCATCATGTATTTAAAGACACTGTTTTTTTTTATATTGTATGTTTTTCTGGGTATAGGACATCGGAATTTAACATTGTCATAAGAAACCTACGGTTAAAAACAATCAACAATGAAGAAATAACTTAATCAGTGAGCCATGTTTAGAAATTAACAGGCTTTGGCAATTTATAAAAAGAGAACATCATGCTTTGACAATTTTTAAAACAAGAGAACATATTTTATGGTTACTGAAGTCGAGACCTGTTGTTCTTTTGTTTTGCAAATTGTCAGAGCCTGCTAATTTCTAAACGTGGCCCACTGATTAAGTTATTACGTCTTTGTTTTTATACATAGGTTTCTTATGGCAATGTTAAATCCCTGTGTATGTTCTATACCCAGAAAAACACGGTACTGGTATGGTATATTCAGTTTCTTTACATGTGTTCAAGTCATTGTGGTCTAATGGATAGCATTCTAGCTTTGGATCGAAGGTTCGTACATTCAAATCTGGCTGAGGACAATGAATTTTAAAAAGTTATAAAAACCTTAGCATAACTTCTTATGAGATGGAAGTAGATTTATCGAATGTTAAAGAACCCTGTAGTACCTGATAATGGCTTTAGGCAGATTTATCTGTCATTTCTGGTCCATGTTGAATTTTGACACTAAACGACCTGTGCAGTGTCGTTAAATAAAATACTACTACTACTAATGTTACTCCAAAATACTGGTTCTGTGATTCTTTTGTCACTTGAAGTAAATAAGGATCTAAGTGCCATTTTCAAACTTTCGAGGAAAATAAGTCAATATAAGTTTACATTGAAGCTATTGGCACATACACCTTCCACCATCTATGAACACCTAATAAAATGATAAAGGAATGAACTTGGACTTGTACTTCAATTCTTATTTACCGGTACTGTATGGTATTGGGTTATGTACACAATTACCAGTATTGTTCTTTCCGAAAGAAACAAAAAAACGAAAATGTCACTTGGATCCTTACTTACTTCAGTTCTTGACACAATATGGAGCTTTTTTGCACTCTAATATTTATTTTTTTTATTCTGTGACGCCATGTAAATGTTGCAGCTGGAAAATTGTTAAATGTGTGTCAGTTTCACCAGCAAGAACACCTTGGCCTCAAATAGTTGTGAGGGTTTTATAATGGAATGATAATCCTTGCACATAATCACTTTAAATCTCAAAAGCATGTTGCAATTTGTGTACAAGATTTCAAGATGGCAGGCATTTTTTAAAGGGTTTTGCTGCAACCTAGACAGATTTCATCATCAGTTTTCCTCTGTGTTTCTTGTACACTAAGAATTCCGTTTCTTTATATTAATTATTATTAAGTAATTTTTCTTATATCGTTTCTATGAGAGACATTTTCTCCTCGTTATTATTAAGAAAAAGAGCCTTAAAACTCTGTAGTCTTCGCATATGTACAATTCAAATCAAAATACTCCAAATGTTAACCTTCGAATTATTTATAACTGATACTATACATTTGTATGTTTGTAAATAGGTTTTGTGACGTGAAACATTCACGTGGAATAGCCCAATGTTCAAAAGAATAGTGACATAATGTGTTCGTCATTGTGCCTTAGGGTTGCCAACTTTTCAAACTTTTTGTTGCGTCAACATCAATGCAGTACATGAGAGTAGTAGAATAGGCACTGAAAGTCTTTCAATCCATCAGACATATTCAAATTACAAAACCGCGTGATAAACCATGATCACCAAGTTTTTTAACAGTACAGCTGATATTTGTGTCTCGACCTTCACATCAGATTATAACATTACTACAAAAAAACATTAGGCTAGACAACACGAAGAATAACCAGCTAGTCCACACAGCGAATAGGGATTATAAAGAATGGACACTTCGCGTCGGTACCTTTGATGTAGACGGACTGATTTCAATGACCTTCAAGCCAGCTAAAGCGTCAGATTCTGCTTTCTCCCTAGAGTTGGCGCTGACATCACACCAGCTAGCAGTCGACACAGTGGAAATATAATACATATAATTAATATATCTGGGTACATTATGTACTCAAACAAAATCAATTGGATCCATAAAATAATAAATCCGTCATTAACTGTAATGTCTAGACTCTAGAGTTCCTTTATAATGAGAGTTGAGACGTTGACCCCAACAACAATTAAAATATGTAATGATTTGATAGCAGCGAAAATGGAAAAACAAAACTCTTATGAGAAGTAAAACCATATACCTATATTATATTATATATACACATATTAAACGAGTTTGATACATAATTTTATAATATAATTTATTATATCTGAAATATAAAAAATTATTATTAGGCCTACTACTAGTTTGTCATTGAGAAATAAGGAAAAGCTGTTAACTTGAATTTATTTGAAGCAAAGCGTTACTGGATTATGCAATAACGTAGGCGTTGTTTGGATCCTGTGTCTCAACTTTATACTCAGTTATTATCTTAGCGTATGCTCGATTACACTAACCTCTAGCGCTTGAAAGTGGAACTAAACGCTGGCGCACAGAGAAACAAAACACAGGAAAATTCGCTCAGTGTCCATTCTTTATAATCCCTATTCGCTGGTCCACACTTTCCGTGAGAACTCTTGGGCAGGGTCACCAGATCTAGTCGAGGAATTACATTTCATGTAATCACTTTCCATAAACATTGTAACTTAAAGTACTTTTTTGTTTATTTCAGTGCTATATTTATTAAAAATACATTTGAAACATAATTTTGAATATCCTGTACCATGTTCATGTGGGACAGCATTCTCAACCCCATCTGTTCAATACTGGACAGTTGGCAACCCTAATATGCCTAGTAATAACTGGGTGTAGACGTTAAAAAACGTATTAAGTCCACCAGTGGACGAAATTAAAGTTGTTACTTTCTACTTCTTTATCTTTCATGCTGTGAAGTCTGATGGTTCCAAGTCGTGATATTTGTAAACTGTGAAACAAGTACTTCAAAATGGTTTTGTGTAGTGTTTTGAAAACTTGTTCGGTTTATGAGTAATTCAGTTTTTCGTCACTCGTGTAAAAAAAATTCTATGTTGGACCTAATACGATTTGAAACGATGCTCCATTATGACCCTGTAGAGAGCAGAAGTGGTGTAAGTAAAAAATGGGCAATGAGGGTTAAAGTAAACATTCTGTAAAATACATTGCAAAGTAGCAATTAATATTCAGTTTATTTAAACTGTTAGTGGATAGCTCGGAGGACATATTAATAGCTACTTTGCGCTGTATTTTACAGAATTTTTACTTTAAACCTCATTATTCAATTTTGACTTACATCACTTTTGCTCTGAACGGCTCATATGTCATTGTTACATGGTTTTCATATTATGTTTGTCTAATGTTTTAGATTAGTTTCATTTTTGTTATTGAGATAATTCATGTTATATCTTATAATACCAAAGAGAAATGATCTATATTTGAGTAAAAATTGTCCTAATATGGAATAGTATGCTGTTTTTGAATCACGTGTTCAAATAAAATTAATTACAATAAGAATTTATTGTTGTTCCAGATTGACATTTCCCAACTGTACCTTTCCCAACATTCCTTTGTCTTCCTCACCCAAGTTCCACTGCTATCACTAGTCAGGATAAACAAGTGAAAAAAATAATATTATAGAATAAATAATTTCGTAAGTGTCTGAAAATTTTCTTTGCTGTGGTCGTGCCAGAGAATCAGTCCCATTCCAAGGCTTATTTTGAGGTTTCGTAATAAGCTGTTTTTTTTACGGTGATGGGTTGTTAGCTCTTCGTGCAACTCCCAAGCTGGAGGACCACCCCTTATCGGCTGCCCACAACTGCTTATTCAATATATTCGCAGCCACCCTCCATGTATTATTTTTAGACATGTAATTTAAACTATCTGGAGGCCATCTCCTCTATTCGCAACCTGAGGACGCGCCATGTGGTCTGCTGTCAAAAAAGCTGAAAGTTAGAATTTATAAAACAGTTGCATTGCAGGTTGTTCTGTATGTTTGTGAAAATTGGACTGTCACTTTGAGAGAGGAACATAAGTTAAGAGTGTTTGAGAATAAGATTCTTAGGAAAATATTTGGGGCTAAGAGGGATGAAGTTACAGGAGAATGAAGAAAGTTACACAACACAGAACTGCACGCATTGTATTCTTCACCTGTCATAATTAGGAACATTAAATCCAGACGTTTGAGATGGGCAGGGCATGTAGCACATATGGGCGAATCCAGAAATGCATATAGAGCGTTAGTTGGGAGGCCGGGAGGAAAAAGGCCTTTGGGAGACCGACACGTACATGGGAGGATAATATAAAATGGATTTGAGGGAGGTGGGATATGATTGTACAGACTGGATTAATCTTGCACAGGATAGGGACCAATGGCGGGCTTATGTGAGGACGGCAATGAACCTGCGGGTTCCTTAAAAGCCATAAGTAAATAAGAAAAAATACAGATGATAATATACCGTTTCATTTTTGTGTTCAATCTGTGTTAAAGAGCTGAGAATGAACGCTGATCATTTTACGTTAAATAAAATCTTGGAAAATTTAAAATTAAGTATACAACCTAATTTTAATTAAACGCTCAGAAAGTGCAGACAATAAAATGCGATTATTTAAAACTAAATTGAAAAGATTAAGACATATTTACCTTCTGATTGAGGCTCAGGATTGATATGTCAGAGGAAGAACAATTGTTTGTATGCATCTGAAGTCCGATTAGTGAAATGTAGCTAATTGGCGATGTATGCAATGGAGCTGGCCACCCTACCCCATTATCTCCTGGCCTAGTTGGCTCATAAATGGTGCCTTCTTGGTATCGCTGTGGTGTAGGGGTTGGCATGCTGGTTTCTTACGCAGAGGAGCCCGGGTTCGATTCCCGAACGGGTTGAATTTCTTGGTTGAGGTTTTTCAGGATTTTCCCTCAACCGCAAGGCAAATGCCAGGAAATTCGGGCCACAACATCCCTGAATATCACCGGCTTCATTAATCACCAAAAATAATATTTGTAAGAAATCAGTAATACATCTACAGACGCCATTTAGTTCACAACAATAGAACCAGTCTCAGCAATAATACACAGGCCTTCGGATTTCATCTAGAAAGATTAACTCGCGATATGACCAGAGATGTTAAAGCGAGTATAAGTAACAACTATATATATATTTTTTAACTAAAAATTACACCATTCTTACGTATTTATCACAAAAATTGTTGCAAATCATACGACTTTAGGAACTTGATTCTTTACAGTTCAATTATGCATTCTAATGTACAATCTTGAAGAATTTACAAGAGTGGCGTGATCTGTAACAATTGTTGTGATAAATGCGTAAGAAAATGTAGTTTTGTAGTTAAAAATCGAAAAAAAAAATTGTGTACGGAGCAACTATGGAATTCATAACGCATTTTTAGCTTTAGAATATTAGGTAATTAAAGAAATTATACTAATTGATTAATTGGCGATCTTACTCGTGTTAATTATGTAAGCATGTGCGGCTTACACTGTTTCGGTGCTACTTCACACCATCCTCAGAGCCTTCTAATTAACACGAGTAAGATCGCCATTTAATCATTTATTTATATTCAAGTGTTAAAAGTAGTGTACGAAAGATTCAACATGAAATTATACTCGTGAATAGTTCATTCTTTATCTGTAATATTCCTTTACCCTTAAAACTAAAGGATAATTGTATTTTACAAACAACATCAGGTTAGTGTAATTCTGAAAATATTGAGATTAGAACAAATGTTTATATGGCATTTTTTGCTCAGAATGTCTTCGAAAATAGCTCTGTAAGTGACGGTAAATTCTCGTGAATTACTCTGTGTATATATACAATACTATAGTATTATATTATAATGAAGTAAAATAAAGAAAATATAGTATTTGAAGATGAATCAGAATCAGAACTGCATAAAGGTTATGCGCAAGAAATGGGGTCCAGATACTGAAATAATGCCAATATACAGTAATTGATAGTTGGAATTGGAAATTCAGTGTGACAGTTTTTACGCTGAAACATAATATGTGATTATATATTCAAAAGATTTTCATGTATTGCATATCGGAGCTTACATAGCTGCAACAGGCAATACAACGAATGTAGTCGAGCTCCCAGGTACGCTAGTAAACGGCGCGTCGCTCTCCAGTCAACCGTGACAGTGCTGGCTACGACGCGCGTCCAGTCGGAAGGAATCTGCGAGTCCGCGGCGACGGATGTGGGGCGTCAAATGGTCATGCATGTAAGCGGAGAGTCTACATTCTTCATCTGCAGCTGCTTACATATTGGATGAGGTACGTATCGCCATACTTATAAATTATACAGAAATATCTAATAATTACTGTATACCCCGGATTTTTAGACACCTAAAATATGCCCTGAATTTATAGAAACAGGCACCAAAACATAGATTTAGACACCTAAAAATACAATTTCAAGTGGTTAAAATGTAATTTCTACCCACACAAACTACAGTAACTGTAAAAATGCAATCAATTTGCGAGTATTAACCATTAGAGTAATTAGAATAATAAAGGGTGCGTCAGAAAGAACGGATGGATTTCAAAAATACGCAACGAGGGAGAGAATGAGGGGGACCACGACTGTTGGGTCAGGATGCAGTTCAGTTGAGAACATGGTGTTTCTGGTGTAAAAACTAGAACATGAAAAATGAAGAGTCTGTGATCGGACTCATTTCAGATGTATTACTCGGAATACAATTTTTTTCATTTCGTATCACAGGTTCAACTAAAGAAGAAATCACCTGGACGAAATTCTATAATCGAGGCTACGGTAAGAAAACTTCTTTCTTTGGGACCATTTGAAGCCGTAAGTTTGTAAACATCGAGTTCATACACTAAATGAAGACAGCGATTCGTGAAGAAATGATTGCACCAGCATGACTCCATCATCAGAAAACGCCTCGATGCCTGTATTGAAAAGACATCATGCTATGTTTTAAAAAAGGAGTGTTATATGGCAGTAAACATTTTGACTCTTTCATATAAAAATTCAAAACATAAGATTATTTGATGAATCTTTACAATTTTCTTAAAGAATCCATCCGTTCCACCCTGTAGTAATCTAGGGAATCTTGTAGGACTCTTTTCAAAAACTACAAATAATTCTGTCAGTGATATCTTTTCAACATTCGTGAAAATAACTAATTCAACAGTTCATAGCATAAATGTCAAAAATGACTTTAAAACTCCATGCAAGTCTATCATGCTAGTCAAAAAGGAGGCGTTATATGGCAGTAAACATTTTTAATAGCCTCATCTAGATCGATGATAAAAATGAAACTTCAAAACATAAGATTATTTTTTAAGAAGTCCTAATTTCTTAGCTTGATTCTGTAGGTGAATCATGACATTGTTAACACTCCTGAAATGATACTAAAACTAGTGTTGTACTAGTAGACAAAAACTGATAAAATTTATCTGACTCTGTTAGAAATTAAGATTTTATTTTATTAAGTTTTTGACTTGTTCCATATAGCTGGAAGCAATGTATGAATTTGGAATGTTAATAAATACAATACAATACAATATAGCTGTATACAGTGACAAAAACGATAAAAAATATTATTAGACAATTAAATTAATCTTAAATTTACCGGTATGAATTTTTAATGAATTCATCGGCCTATTACATAATGCTCATATTACAATTAAATTAATTGCGATGAATTTACAATTAACACATTATTCATATTGTGGCATTGCAATACATAACGTTTTTCTCTGATTTTCTATTATGGAACTTTGCTTTTTCTTAGACAGAATCATTTATAAACGAAAAAAATTCTTCGCAATGATACCGAAGCAATTGATGCATATTTAAATCTAGCAATATTTGCCATGCTGATTTCTCTAGGGAGAACTACATCCTCCGATTCATCATATTCCTACTGTCTGTTCAAATGCTCAACAAAACCAGACACCTTCAAGAAATTTCTTTATTCCCACAACCAAAGTATTACAGGATATTTGAACCATGCCCACCCCATGACATTCAAAACTTTCTCTTTCACTGCTACACGAAAGTTTAAAATATATACGTAACAAATAGAAAGAGGCAATTTTAGACTCTAAAACCTTAAAAATAGGTCTGAATGGATAAACTAGGCATTTTAGGCACTATAAAACAGCTTTCAAACGTTCATATTTTACATAAAATGTGGAGATATTTAACTAGTTTTAGTTTATTTCTATAGAAAAAAATAGGCATTTGACCTAAAATCCGAGTCTAGTAATAATAATGTCGCTGCAAACAAATGTAAAACGAACTTAAAACTGCAAATGTTTATCGGAATTTTCGACAGATGTGGAGTATCAACGCTATTGTGTGTCAGTTCAAATGTTTATGGCTTCAGTGAAATCGTTCGTGTATAAGTCCTCACGATGGATATTGTGTATTAATTCGATTATTTATTGTTTAATTGAAAACGAGGGTATGGTGTATCAATAAAAATATTTATGGTTTCTTTCGAAATGAATGTGTAGGAGAATTTTTCAACGTATAGAATATGAATGTAAGTTTGTTTCTTTGGAGTTCATGAAAATGGACAGATTAATTAAAATGTGAAACAAACAGTAAAACATGTTGAGCATTAACATCTGCGTATAGGTAACAGGGAATCAAAACTGATGCTTAATTTCAATTAAAAACTGGTCATTAAGTGAATTTCCAGCCGAATAAATAAAGAATTTTCACTAAAGATGTTAGTAATTTACTCTTTTAGGTATAACAAATATTAGCTCTAGAATATGCCATTAGGAAAGTTCATTCATTTTGAAATAAAGAAAGAAAGAAATGTATTAGTTCTATATAAATCACTCTGTATATAGGCAGGAAGGGTTTGCAAAACGAGTATGAATTTTGAACAAGCGAGTATCCGATCATACGAGTTTTCTTGTCTTTATGCAAGTGATGACACGATATTTTTACGAAAATAATAACGAAGTAAAGTTAATTAGTTAGAAAAAGGGGTGAGTGACATTTTTTATTTATTTAAGCATCCAGGTAAAACCAAAGCATTTAAAATTCCAGAAGAGACAAATATATCTTTTATGTCACATCACGATGAACATTTAAAATTAAAATGGAAATTTAAAAATTAGTAATTTATCCATTTATAAAAGGTAAAAATTCAAATATCTTGAGCAATTAATTAATTATAATGAAAATGAAACGTTAAAACGGGTTTTCAAACGTCATCAGGAATAAATATGGTAAAGGAATCCATTGTTGGTATAAATTATACTGAGTTTGACGACATTTTGTATCTTAACGTTTCAATATCCAGTCGTTCTGAAAAATCTGAATAGTTCGCTCTAATTTATAAAACAATTATATTACCGGTCTTCTGTATGGTTGTGAAACTTGGACTCTCACTCTATAGAAGGAACATAAAAGGAGATATTTAACTAGTTTAAGGGTGATTTGAGAATAAGGTGCTTAGGAAAATATTTGGGGCTCAATTACAGGGTTTGATTTATTATCAGGAGAATGACATCAATAGTGTTTAACAGCGTGACAAATAAATTCCTCGTCTGTATTGTTCAACCAAAAATGAACATAATTAGAACTTAAAACTTCCTAAGACGTTTGAGATGGAGTCAGGGAATAACAGCGTCGCGACTATAGAAGCGAATCCAGGGCAATAAATTCTAATATAGATATTTAATTTGGAAGAAAAGATCGTTGAGTTAAAAAGCATCTTTAGGGAGGTTGTGACTATCAGATGGGAGTTATAATATGAAATGGATTTGAGCGACGTCCTGATATGATATTTTTGATGATTTGGTAATTAATATTAACCCGGCACAGGATACAAACCAATGGCAGGCAATTATGACTGAGTGTTTTCGTAGAAAAATGAACAAACAATTATCCGTCAGGAATTGAATTACCTTAAAAGCCATTTGTAAGTAAGTAAGTTTGTTTCTTTGGAGTTCATGAAATGGACAGAAAGGATTGTAAATTGAAACAAACAAGGTAAACACATGTTGAGAATTAACATCTGCGCATCTCGTAACAGGGAATCAAAACTCCTGCTTAATTTGACGTAAAAACTGGTCATTAAGTGAATTTCCAGCCGAATAAATAAAGAATTTTCAGTATTTGCTATAGAGGTTAGTAATCTCCCAAAGATACTCTACATTTGAGGTATAACAAATTGTGGCTAGCATCATTCGTTTTGAAATAAAGAAAGAGAGAAATGTATTAGTTCTATATCAATCACTCTGTATATAGTGCAGGAAGGGCTTCTTTGTAAAACGAGTATGAATTATGAAACGAGCTCAAGCGAGTATCCGATCATACGAGTTTTGCACTGGTTCTTTCCGCAAGTGTGTTACACGATATTTTTTCTACGAAAATATTATAATGAAGTATAAGTTAATTGAGGCAGTTAGAAGCAAAGGGGTGTAAGTGACATTTTTAAAAATTTATTTAAGTGCATCCAGGTGAAACCAAAGCATTTAAAATTCCAGTGGTAAAGGGATATATCTTTTAAGCACATCACACATTAACATTTAAAATTAAAACTTCACGGAATTTACAAAAGCTTAGTAACTTTTAATCACATTTTATAAAAAGTAACAAGTGCACTTATATCCATTTGCTTCTGACCGCTTCAATTAATTAATTATAATTGAAAATAGTTTTTAAAAACGTTAAAACGGGTTTTCATCTACGTCATCAGGTTTGTTGCCAAGATACGGTACTAGTAGGAATCCATTGTTGGTATAAACAGATACTGAGTTTGGACGACATTTTGTATGCTTAACGTTTCAATATTTAAGTCGTTCTGAATTATGGATTTATAGTCCCGTCGCTCTAATTTCCGGCAGCCAATCACGTTGCAGGTCGGCTACATTTAAACGTGTGCGTCTTGTGATTCGCTGATGATGACGTTATGCATTTCCTAAGGCTTGATAAATACTTAATATAATCGCCCGCCATTTTGGCTCTTTCGTTGGCGTTCGCAGAAAGCACACGAGGATGTTATTTGCCTCTCAATTACAGTGCGTTTGATTTATTATCATAGGAGATACGACATGATAGTGTTTAACAGTGTGGCAAATGAATTCCTCGTCTGTAGCTCGGCAACGAAAGAACAAAAATGGCGAACGATACTACATACCTAGACTTTATAGAGTCTCCACTTCCTAAGACGTAAGCAAAGAGGAGGAGTCACGCCGGGAATAACAGCGTCGCGACTATAGAAGACGAGTTTTAGGGCAATAATCTATTCTAATTCTCAGTCTTTCATATTTAATTTGGGAAGAAAACTGTAGTTTTTTTTTTTTTTTTCGTTGTTGGTAATCTATAGCATCTATTAGTGCTTTATGGTTGTGCTATCAGAGGGAGTTACTTGTCAACAATGTGACGCTGAAACGTGTGTTCAGGTTACTGCCCAGCGACGTCCTGATATGTTTTATATTTTTGATGATTTGGTAATTAATATTAACCCGGCACACTCACATTCATACAAATTTCCAGAATCTAAACACCCAGGCAATTAGAAGACTGTAGTGTTCGGAAAAACTTTTCGTTACTGAATGTAGGAAATCGTACTTCTAATGCCAGTTCTGTTGCCAGGAAACCTATCATTCCGCACTTTCGTAGAAAAATAAGTATTCTATGCCAAACAATTATCCCGTCAGGAATTGAATTACAGTGCTTTACATTCGAGCTGGCTTGCCTCCTGCTTTGGGTTTTGTAAAGCCTTCTGTCGTGTTCGAACAACGATTGCATAAAAAATTGCAATAATTCAGTTTAATTGTAAAAAAAGAACTTTCAAACATGTTGCATCCTGATTCTTTTCTTGTTCACAATGCTTTCATAGCACAGATATGTCGTAACAGGCCCTTTTGACGCTGGATATGTGCGACGCTTGTCTTCGACTTAGCAATATTCTAGCCGGGCAATCTTTCTGTCCACCACGGTACAATACACGCACATCTACAATCGATGTAAACAAATAATTGAACAACCTCAAGAGGCCTTTCACGAGAGGCTGTTTGAAATCTATGGAGAAGAAACCCTCTGTCATTGAACCCGGTAGAAGCTCTGGAATCTACAGTTAGAACTAAAACAATGATACTACTACTACTACTACTACTGCTACTGCTACTACTACTACTACTACTAAATAATTTTTTTAATCGTAAAAATATTTTGTGCGAGATCGTGCGTATTTGCTTGTTTTCCGCACAGAACCAATACGCGGTAAGTGTGAAATACCACATTCAGTATTCCCAACGTAACAGACATAACAATTTCCCTCTTCTTACCGCTTACAGCATTTTACTGCTTTAGGCTTTTAACATATTATTTTTAGAGACGTTTAACATAGTAATAATTATAAATTGGAAACTTACCACTGCAATTTCACCTAAATTGCAATGTTAATTATTGTTCTTAAATATTTGCAAAAATTAAGTAAAGTCTACTACTCCACGAAACTTATTGTATTCCTGATACAAGTAACATTAAGGAAGCCGTGAAAAAAATCAACGAGATTCCAGATGCCGATGTTATTACTGCAATATGTTATATAAATAATATTGTTAAAATATTAAAATGAAAAATAAATTATTACATAACCTTACCGTTTGTTTTAAGTTCGCATTTATATTACGGCCTGCTGGAGTATAGTAAACACAGAAAACATTTTACAGCAACAATGTTGAAGAAAGATATTTTGGCTTTCCGAAGTTGGCATCATTAAACAGAAACCAAGATGGAGATTTCATTGCAACTAATTAGAAATTCGTCTTTCAGGTATGTAATAAACGATCTTTGCACAAAATAATGTACGATACTCGAGCGGTATGTTTGTTTTCATGTTCTCGGAAATTAAAAAAAGCTCAACTACGTTTCGCGTTTTCAATCTTTTCCTCGAACATGAAAACGTCAACATACCGCTCTTGTAACGTATATTACTATTTTCTTGTAGCAGGAGGACAGTGTTTTACACATACTAATTTTCATTATTGTACAAGATACAGTAATGGAGGAAAAAAAATGTTGAATATTTCCAAAATTTTACTGCTGTAAGCTGTACCTAACCCCTTAAAATGTATTATTAAATACTATATTATTATTGGACAATAAAAAAACTAGTCCAGCTTTAACATATCGTGAAGAATCTGAATTGAAAACATTTGAAAAAGAAAAGAGGAGTTGAGGAAAATATTTGGACTAGTACAATGCAATATTGGCCGAGATAATTCATTCAGAACGTAGCACGTAAATTATTATTATTATTATTATTATTATTATTATTATTATTATTATTATTATTATTATTATTATTATTATTATTATTATTATCTTCATTATTTGTCTATGACTGGAGGCCTTGCAATCGATATATTGTCATGGCCTTCTTTATTTCGATATTGGTGCATAGGGAAATCCGTCTAGTTTTCTCGGACCAGAGTTCTGGATGAAATCCGGTCAAACGGACAGATGATACGGCTAAGAGGACAATACTCAATTTAAAATAATAGGAAGAATAAAATTCCGAACGCGCCGAAATAATCCGTTCCTATAAGTGAGCGCCTATCTTTAGTCTCCGCACATGATCAATATATTTATTATTATTAGTATTTATTATTAGTGTCGTCTATCATCTGGTATCTTCTTCTGCCCCGAACTTTTCTCCCGTTCACCATTCCTTCCAGTGCATCCTTCAGTAGATAGTTTCTTCTCAGCCAGGTGACCCAGCCAATTCCTTTTTCTCTTTCTGATCAGTTTTAGCATTATTCTTTCTTCACCCACTCTTTTCAACATAGCTAAATTTCTTATTTTTTCTATTTCAAACGCTCTATTCTTCTCCATATCCACATTTCAAATGTTTCTCTTCACTTCGTCGTAATATCCATGTTTCTGCCCCACAAAATGTCACACTCCACACAAAGCACTTCACCAGTCTCTTTTTTAGTTCCTTTTCCCAAAGATCCGCGTAAAATGCTCCTTTTTCTATTAAAAGCTTCCTTTTCCATTGCTATCATCCTTCAGGCTTCCTGGCAGCAGTACTTCCTGATTAAGTCCCAGTAATTACGAATTGCTTACGAGCCTTCTGTTAAATCAAATGTTCTAAATTTCTTAGACCCTATGGAAAATTTCCCATAGCTTTCATAATAGCATTGAAGTAGTTGTATCCTAACATTTAGGCCTAATGATAGAACCGTGACTTGAAACTTCAACATTCTTGTAGCAGTACTATTAAAATCGTTAATATTTTATTCAACAAAATGGTAACTATGGAAATGCAGAAAGTAACAAATGAAAACATTCATTATTTTTCTCTATTCATCTTTATAATATTCAATGTATATTATTTATTTTCAATAAATTTTTATCGTTTTGATAGCTACCACATCTTGTCGCAGAATATTATTTTTTTAAATATCATTATGTATTTTTTTAAACATTAATTTACACTTTCGTTTTTGTTCATTTGAATTAATTAGGATGCAGATATTTTAAATCCAAGATTTTGACGACTATCACTTCGATATACTACTATCTCAGATGTTAAAATATTTATAAAGCCTTAAATAATAATCCAGTTCCAGTAAAGATTCAATTAGGAGCTTCTATTACGGAAGGATTAGGACGAGGAATAGACTGTTTCTTGTAATTTTTGTTGAATTTAATTTTTAAGTCAAAAAGCTTCAACATTTTGTTAGAAGTGAATTTTGAATTATCCTTTATAGAGTGATAAAAACATTCAATATTTTGAGAGATGGTAGTATTCGTCAGAAGAAAATGTTGGTCTAAAAATTAATATATTTCGTGATATGAATACCTTGTACATAAACATAATAAATTATGTAATTTCATTTCATCTTTCTGCCCTACGTTTTAGGGATTACTTCTTGTTACCCTTTTGTTTACTGCATTTCCGATATGATACTGAATACCCAATAAGAAACAAACAAAAACCTCACATTACAAGATATTCTGTTCTTATAATACCATATTCAACGCCCTTCTTTCGTACAAAATTCAAATTTAGGACCCATGTTTTGATGAATACTACATCCTCAGAATATTCCTTTCTTTTTATGGAAATTACATTGAGCACCTCCTATGATGTTGATGGACAAGTACTCATATTTGGAAGGTATTAATTTTACGACCATGTTTATCAGTCTTTTTTCGTTGTTTTGATGAATAATTTCTCTCAAAATACTGGATGCTATTTTTAAACATCCTATATATTTTATGAAGAAACCGAACTGTATAGGCTACTGCAGCGTTTCTCAAACTATGGTCCGCGGACCACCTGTAAGTCCTCGAGGTCTGCCCTTGTGGTCCTTAAAAAGACAGAAGAAAAAATAAAACTCAAACGAACTGCGTTTCGCACTATAACTTAAAATCTCAGAGTTTGGAAATGACGCATGGCAATCGAATTTAAATTTTTCTCCCAGTACTGATATTTAATGAAATTTATTACCCTACCCGTCTACCGACTTCCCACTCTACTCTCAGTAGCAAAAAGGGATTTAAAGCACTATGAACGTTGTGTTTCTCGTCATCTTTTCCCTGCACATCTGGCGCCGCACCTGTAACCCAGCCAGGGACCACCCGAATTCATAATAGAGGATCGAAGTACCGAATCTTAATTCTGTTTTAAAATACAAGTATACTGGTATTAAAATATGCTACAAAAATGATAAATTTTCTTTCGAAGGGAACAAGAGTAAAAGGTGGTCCGCGGAACTGTTATGACTTAAAAAAGTGGTCCCCACTTCAAAAAGTTTGAGAAACGCTGGGCTGCTGGAATGTATCTGGGAACAGACTGAAAAAGTAAATTGTTGCGATAGTCGAACTTCTGGTGAGAAAATATATAATTTTCAGTACACAGGTTTTTTTAAGATGAAAAATTAGTATGAGACAGACAGACAGACAGACATAGAAGTAATTTAGGTTTTTATAGAGCACTAAATGTATATGATTATGTCTCGTGACCAGAATATTGTACGAAATGGAAATATAAATATTGCAGATTTATTCTTCGAAGAGGTAGAAAAGTTCAAATATCTTAGAGCAACAGTAACAAATAAATGGCACTCGGGAGGAAATTAAACGCAGATAAATATGGGAAATGCTTGTTATTATTCGGTTGAGAAATTTTGTCATCTAGTCTGCTGTGAAAAAAATTTAAAGTTAGAATTTATAGAACAGTTATATTACCGGTTGTTCTGTATGGTTGTGAAACTTGGACTCTCACTTTGAGAGAGGAACAGAGGTTAAGGGTGTTTGAGAATAAGTTGCTTGGGAAAATATTTGGGGCTAAGCGGGATGAAGTTACAGGAGAATGGAGAAAGTTACACAACACAGAACTGCACGCATTGTATTCTTCACCTGACATAATTGGGAACATTAAATCCAGACGTTTGAGATGGGCAGGGCATGTAGCACGTATGTGCGAATCCAGAAATGCATATAGTGTGTTAGTTGGGAGGCCGGAGGGAAAAAGACCTTTAGGGAGGCCGAGACGTAGATGGGAGGATAATATTAAAATGGATTTGAGGGAGGTGGGATATGATGATAGAGAATGGATTAATCTTGCTCAGGATAGGGACCAATGGCGGGCTTGTGTGAGGGCGGCAATGAACCTGCGGGTTCCTTAAAAGCCAGTAAGTAAGTATGTATCTCATGAAGAAACCGAACTGTTTAGGCTACTGGAATGTATCTGGGAACAGACTGAAAAAGTAAATTGGTGCTATAATCGTGGAACTTCTGGTGATAGAATATATAATTTTCAGTACACAGGTTTTTTAAGATGAAAAATTAGTATGAGACAGACAGACATAGAAATAATTTAGGTTTTAATAGAGCACTAAATGAATCTAGATTTAATGCACACGGTAGGCCTTATTAGGTCATATGTAGTTAATTTGAAATGGTAGCATTGCTATTCCTATGCGTGTATTTTCTTTGCTTTTTCTGTTAGGCCGAAAGAAAATTGAGCGCATTGAATTTGCTTTCTCGATCGTGGGCGGCCCTCGTGCTCGACACGCCCCCTTCCTGACTCCCCATTGTAGTGTGCATCTTCACAGTGCATGTGGGACCAGTTACACCACTCGGACACAATAGAGAATGTTAGAAAAGTTCGATTACTTTTCCATGTGACGTCAACATGCTGGTCAGGTATAGGGGTCACGTGTCGATGCGATGGTTTGTTTCGATCGGTAATTGCGCGTTGCCTACCAACCGGGCGCTACAAGTACTTCAAGTGTCGGACCTCGCGCGGGCGGGCAGTTGGAGTGGCACAATCTGCGGTGCGCACGGCGAAACTTGGTTCCTTCAAGTAGTGATGAGGTGACAGTGTGGGATGTATGAATAGCCTTTCACATCGCCAGCGACTTTGACGGTGAGTTGAAAGTTTTAAAAAATGTGCAATGTAATACAAATGTAGGTACTTCGTTAATTTCTGCCAGTGTGACCTATAAATCAGTCTGTTTTTAGAATAACTAAAAGAAAAATTAATCTCTTTTTAATTCTTCTTCATGTTGTCTTAAAATTTCATTCGTAGGCGTATTAATATTTATTTTCATTATATGAGAATGTATAAGAACTAATCGACAGATTCTATTTCCAACACAAACAAGAAACTCAATTGAATGATTACAAAATCTACCTCCTGCAGAACATAGTTATTCAGAACTACCAACAATTACTAGTTAATATTCTTACTATAATACTATAATCCCCTCTCAGTGCGTTAAGCAAGATAATTATATTAAATTTCCATCTAAGATGAGCATTTTTCTTTGCCCGATTTCCTTTAGTCGTGTTATGCATTCATGCATTCGTTAATATATCGTCATTTCGTCATTCAGCTGTTTTCTGTTTTGTTCATTTGTTATAATATTGTCATAGCCTACTTTTATTCCAAGGAGTATTATTTCTTCTTTCTGTATTGTTAAATTATCAATATGCAATTCGTTAATTTTCTCGGAGTGGGGCTACGAAAAGTTGTATTAAGGGGTTAGGTACAGCTTACAGCATTAAAAGTTTTGGAAATATTCAACATTTTTTCCCTCCATTACTGTATCTTGTACAATAATGAAAATTGATATGTGTAAAACACTGTCCTTCTGCTATATGAAAAAAAATATATATTTTTACGTTTAAAAAATTAATATTATTATTATTTTTTTTTCAAAATTCGTAATGGTGGTAGTTCACTGCAGTGATGAAGCTTTTCCCTCATAACTCATAAATTTGTTAACTTATTCGTGTTCTCTCTCTTTTATTTTATTGCTGAAACTCATGTTTACAATATCTTTGAACTATATTCCTTAATAAATAATATATTTTTTTTATTTTGTTTAGAAGAAAATACTGATATTTGACAATTTTTTTTTAAATAATTTATTTTTTATCAATCTATCAAAGGTAAAGAAGTGATCTTGCACCATATTGCAGATATGACATGCATAAATACACAAAAAAATTTAATCACAGAATGTTGGATACTTTTTGAGTTATGTGGGAAACGCTTCATCACTGCACAGTGAAATGAATTTTCAAAAAAAAAAAAAGTAAATAATTTTTTTAGTCGTCAAAATATTTTTTTGTGGCAGGAGGACAGTGTTTTACACATACTAATTTTCATTATTGCACAAGATACAGTAATGGAGGGGAAAAAATGTTGAATATTTCCAAAATTTTACTGCTATAAGCTGTACTTAACCCCTTAAAATGTATTATTAAACGTTATATTATTATCGGACAATAAGAAAACATTTGAAAAAAAAAGAGGAGTTGAGGAAAACATTTGGACTAATACAATGTAATATTGGCCGAGATAATTCATTCAGAACGTAACATGTAAATTATTATTATTATTATTATTATTATTATTATTATTATTATTATTATTATTATTATTATTATTATCATCATCATCATCATCATCATCATCTTCATTATCATCGGCTATGTCTTAAATTGAAAAGCGAGAAATAAAAACAATTGAATGTGTCTTCAGTGTCTCGAGAACATTCAAGACAAAACAATGATGTAAAGGTTTTTATGTTATACCAGTTGACGAGTTTTCGGCATCCTTGTTACAGATGAAATGGTCTTTGACAGTGTTGCCAATTTAGAGACTTTGTAACTAAATGTGGCGTCTTTCAACTGTTTTTCGGCGATATTTTCTGTTAACATTTCTATTGTTGAAAAGGGATTTGGCGATTTTTTCAGTACCCTGTAGTGACAATAAATAAATGTTTCTCTATTGAAAATAAGGGAAAACGATTATGGATAAAAAAATATTCAAATCTAAATGTAATTTTTTCAAAAAGTTCAAGTGGAGTTCTAACCCCGTAAACCCCCTCCTTTGCGTAGGGCCCTGGTTTGACGAATTTTTAATATTGTTTGTCGACTTTGCGTACACGTCAGTTCGCAACACTGGTCTTTGATATGTCATTTGTCTGTCACAATGCCTGCGGGTGGATCGACATGCAGCAACACAGCGATGGAAGGCTGTTCAAATGTTCGTGTTAACCCTTCAGATAACTTGGATGAGATTTGTGGACTACGCCCCCATGGGTAACGGTTTGCTAGTGGACTGTAATCTCCCCAACAGTCGTTTACAGCTACAGTAATGTGCTCTTTTTTAATGCTGTAAACCGCTGACAGCTGAAATACGGGCATTTCAAATATAGGACTCTCTTTTTTCAACTTCGTTATAGAGGATTTCGTATTAAGAAAAAAGCATTGAGTATACGGGGCTATTCCATCAAATGATCAGTTGCCATAGAAACCCCAACTTACCACATAGCTTGTACAATGTACTAGGCAAGGCCCATAAAACCAATGCTTTTTTTTAACGTGGAATCATCTATAGGAGTGGAAAAATTGAAATCAAATTTAATATAGACCACCTCCTGGTGTAGAGACCAGCATGTTGGTCTCTCGATTCCCGGTCGGGTTGATTTCCTGGTTGAGGTTTTTCAGGGTTTACTATCAACTGTAGCACAAATACCAGGAAATTCGGGCCACAACATCCCTGAATATCACCGGCCTCATTCATCACCAAAATCATATACTTAACAAAATATCAGTAATAGCTACATCTACAGACGCCATCTAGTTCACAACAATAGAATTAGTCCCGACAATAGTACACAAGCCTTCGGATTTCACCCAAAAGATTAACTCGCGATATGACCAAAGATGTTAAAGCGAGTATAAATAACAGCGAAAAAAAAATGAAATTAATATAGCCTATGGGCTGGGAACCGATCCACATGAAAATGTTGTTCATAAATAGAGCTCGGAAATTCAGGCATTTATTTTGGTTAAAATAGGCAGTAAAATAATCAAAATAGGTATTTAAAAATTGCGAAGCTACACAGTAAAATCATCAAAATTGTAATTTAATATAGACTACTTAAAATATCTCTGTATCACATTTCAGTACTTACTCTTACTTTTCTTAGTTACATGCCACAACAAAAAAAAAATAAATAAATAAATAAATAAATAAATAAATAAATAAATAAATAAATAAATAAATAAATAAATAAATAAATAAATAAATAAATAAATAAATAAATAAATAAATAAATAAATAAATAAATAAATAAATAAATAAATAAATAAATAAATAAATAAATAAATAAATAAATAAATAAATAAATAAATAAATAAATAAATAAATAAATAAATAAATAAATAAATAAATAAATAAATAAATAAATAAATAAATAAATAAATAAATAAATAAATAAATAAATAAATAAATAAATAAATAAATAAATAAATAAATAAATAAATAAATAAATAAATAAATAAATAAATAAATAAATAAATAAATAAATAAATAAATAAATAAATAAATAAATAAATAAATAAATAAATAAATAAATAAATAAATAAATAAGTAAATAAATAAGTAAATAAATAAATAAATAAATAAATAAATAAGAAATTTGAATCAATAAATAAATGAATGAATGAATAAATAAATAAATAAATAAATAAATAAATAAATAAATAAATAAATAAATAAATAAATAAGTAAGTAAGTAAATAAGTAAATAAATAAATAAGTAAATAAGTAAATAAGTAAATAAATAAATAAGAAATAAGTAAATAAGTAAATAAATAAATAAGTAAATAAATAAGTAAATAAGTAAATAAATAAGTAAATAAGTAAATAAATAAGTAAATAAATAAATAAATAAGTAAATAACCAGCTAAATAAATAAATAACTAAATAAATAAGTAAATAAATAAATAAATAAATAAATGAATAAATAAATAAATAAATAAATAAATAAATAAATAAATAAATGAATGAAGAATTTGAATGAATAAATAAATAAATAAATAAATAAGTAAATAAATTAAGTAAATAAGTAAATAAATAAATGTAAATAAGTAAATAAATAAATAAATAAGTAAATAACTAACTAACTAAATAAGTAAATAACTAAATAAATAAATAAATAAATAACTAAATAAATAAGTAAATAACTAAATAAATAAATAAATAAATAAATAAATCAGTAAATAACTAAATAATTAAGTAAATAACTAAATAATTAAGTAAATAACTAAATAATAAGTAAGTAAATAACTAACTAAATAAATAAGTAAATAACTAACTAAATAAATAAATAAGTAAATAAATAAATAAGTAAATAAATAAATCGTAAATAACTAAATAAATAAATAAGTAAATAAGTGAGTAAATAAATAAATGGTAAATAAATGAGTGAGTAAATAAATAAATAAAGACGCCCTAGCCAGTTCTCCACTGGTGTGGAGCCAGTCGGTCAGGACGTTTTTCCATTTCATCCGAAATGATTAGAGCACATGTAAAACATCCTATTGTGGATGAACTTATGTCAGTAAAAATAGAAAGTTCACCTTTCATAATATCACGAATGTATTTAAGTTTTTCTAGGTCCCCATTAGCATTCATGGCACGTTTACACTTTTCGCTAAAAGCCAACCTTTCGGCTCCCGGTGCTTCCAGCAGTTGACTTAAGTGTCTTTGTCGATCATCGTAGTTGACATCAGTGTCTCACCTCTTTTTTTCCAACTTCGCAATTGCTTCCAGTAAAACACAATAAATTGCTGTTATAAATGTGAGTTCACTGCTGATTTCTTGGTGTGCACAAGAGTTTTATCACCTCGCGAATTGAAGCAGCTTCTTCTGAAGTAGCGTTTTTCCAGCTTAGAGCTGACTTTATGCCGCCATAAATAATTTAGAAGTGAGATTCCTAGTAGAGACTTGTGTAACGCAAAATATTATTTAATTTGTGTAACTGTTCTTTATTTAATACAATGAAATTGATATTATTTATAGTTTTTAATATATTCGAATGTGTAGCAAACATTTCTACTTTAATTGTACTGATTTATTTTAACATGTAAATAATATCAGAAAAATTCATAACAAAACAAAACAGGATTAATAAAAATTGGCCCTACCGTCCCAAAATATGCAGAAACACATTATCTCTATTTAACTTTTTCATATAGGGGAATATGGGGCAGGACGGAGTATAGCCTCTATCTTCCCAACAAGTAGTGCCATCTACCGATTTTTTTATAGAACTTCGTCAACTCATGTAAATATATCATCACACAACACTTACTGTCATTCCTTGCATCTGTTGTATGTTATTCGGTTGCTGCATCATATTGTATCATTCATTTGCAACTTTAAAGTGTTCTCTTGTCTCACGTAAGTAGAAATGAGATTTATTTAGATAATCTGTTTTAATGTCATATTATAGAGTGCTTACCTGGCTTTTAATTCCGAAACTTTCTTAAATTTCGTGCGTTATTTTCCTGCCAATACCTCATAACTTAGAAATTGTGACTATGGGGCAAAACGGGGTGGGCATAACAGGGCAGTACGTCCTGCCCCCGTCATATTTAATTAAATTTCACCTCCTGTAATGGGTTGTTCGTTCTGTTGTTTGTCAGAAGAAGGTTGGATTAGATGCGTATCATGTCTGAAATGGGCTCACAATTGCTGCGCAGGAGTAGACAGTGAAGACGAGGATGCCACGCACATTTGCATATTTTGCGAATGACGTTTTCTCAAGTAAACTTGTAAAATGTTGTAGTATTCACACGTTCTGGTATATAATTTTTGTCACTTTTGCCATTTAATTATTAAAAATAAAATAGATACCTCATTTTGCCCCATACGTGGGGCAGAACGGGACAAAACACACATTTCGAAAAACTAATTTATTTTAAGGTTATAATGACCGGATTTCACTCGAAGTGCATTTTTTTTACTTGTTTACCGTGTAATAAAAGCATATATGTCATAAAACACATACATTTACATTATTTGATACCAAATCAAAATATTCAAACATTAACTACCCCGTCCTGCCCCATGTTCCCCTACCCACCCATTGAAAACAGACATTTTTGCCTAACTTCCGGGCTGTATTCATAAGTATACCAGGTGTACAGAGAAAACTATTGGCTAGACTGGAGGAACGTGGAACTTAATGTGGAAAATTTGAAGGGCATGCGGAGGAGAAATGATGGACAGATAACTTCACATTCGAGTTCAAAGGATCCCTCTGCTTCCTATAGAGCTACGATTTTAAATGCATAAAACTTACAAATGAACTTGGAGATATTTGCTTTTAACGTGAAATGTTTATGCGCTTGACATTCGAGGAATATGGTCACACTTTTTGTTAATACGGTGACGCCATTAATTGCAGTAGGCCTTGGATGACTGAAATTATGTGCTTAAAATAAGTAGTTTTCGAATCCAACCTGCCGTGATAAAACATAAAGGAGAAACAAATGAATGTGACATCGTAATTAATTCTTTATTATTCGTAGGCCTACACAAATGGGGAGGGTGGATAATAAATGCGTGGAGTAGGTCTATAAGAACAGAAATAGGTTGATTCTAAAATACTTAAGAGTGGCATTAATTTCCTAATGAATCCAATTTTCTGTAACAACATTTTATTTATTACAGCTTCAAAGAACTCATTGACTTCATATTGATGTGTGAATCGTTTCGACTATCAATTGCATTGTTGTCTGTAGACTAGCCCTCATGGAAGGAGGAAGCGATTATGAAGTAGTTAACGAGAAGGCTCCACCTTGTTTAGAAGTGTAAAGACAGAAAAAGTCAATATAATAATATAGTACCGATAATCTATTTTAGAATATGTGGCGTTAATTTCCAAATGAATCCAATTCTCTGTAATGACATATTATTAATTACAATTTCCAACAACTTGCAGTCTTATTGCTGTGTGAATCGTTTGGACTATCAGTTGAATTGTTGTCTCTAGGCCTCGTGGAATGAGGAAGTGATTGTGAAATAAATTAACTAGAAGGCTCCGCCTTGTTAAATTTAAATTCGGGGAGTATGAAGACAGAAATGAAAAGAAATATCAAACTTTTATTTCAAACCCCAAACATCCTTACAATCCCAACCATGCTCACAATAATAATCACGAACAGGAGAAACTTTTCATGCAATTACAGGAATTCCAAGAATCGAACCATTTTTTTTTCTTTAGCAATATTCACAATCTCTGTTAAAATTGTGTGAAACAGGATGTAGGCCTATGTAAGTAGGGAAAGATTTCTTGCCCTTACATCTCGTGGCGATATTGGCTCATATTGACCTACTGAACCTTTTAAAACCTGCAGCTGACTATTTTCCTGTAATCAGGTTCATGTGTAATTAGAGTATTGTTTTGATGTAGCAAGTGGGTATACGGGCCCGTTAGTGTTAACTTGATCCACAAGTTTTCTACAGTCTTTTATCAGGGCAAACCTTTAGATATGTACTCTTGCGTATCACTTCCTCGAAAAGATACATACTGGTCCCACCATGTACGATAATAATAATAATAATAATAATAATAATAATAATAATAATAATAATAGGATCATTCGAAAATTAGTGGCAACACTCTAATTAAATAAAAAACTTATTTATTCACAAACGACATAATTACATTTCTTAAAAGTAACCTCCACGTGAATATGTTAGGAGAAAATCCACAAACGATTAGGGAAAACACGGGAATTTTACTTGAAGCAAGTAAAGAGATAGGTTTGAAGTAAATCCCGAAAAGACAAAGTATATGATTATGTCTCGTGACCAGAATATTGTACGAAATGGAAATATAAAAAATTGGAAATTTATCTTTTGAAGAGGTGAAGAAGTTCAAATATCTTGGAGGAGCAACAGTAACAAATATAAATGATACTCGGGAGGAAATTAAACACAGAATAAATATGGGAAATGCCTGTTATTATTCGGTTGAGAAGCTTTTATCATCCAGTCTGCTGTCAAAAATCTGAAAGTTAGAATTTATAAAACAGTTATATTACCGGATGTTCTTTATGGTTGTGAAACTTGGACTCTCACTTTGAGAGAGGAATATAGGTTAAGGGTTTTTGAGAATAAGGTGCTTAGGAAAATATTTGGGTCTAAGAGGGATGAAGTTACAGGAGAATGGAGAAAGTTACACAACACAGAACTGCACGCATTGTGTTCTTCATCTGACATAATTAGGAACATTAAATCCAGACGTTTGAGATGGGCAGGACATGTAGCACGTATGGTCGAATCCAAAATGCATATAGATTGTTAGTTGGGAGGCCGGAGGAAAAAGACCTTTAGGGAGGCCGAGACGTAGATGGGAGGATAATATTAAAATGAATTTGAGGGAGGTGGGATATGATGATAGAGAATGGATTAATCTTGCTCAGGATAGGGACCAATGGCGGGCTTATGTGAGGGCGGCAATGAACGTCCGGGTTTCTTAAAAGCCAGTAAGTAAGTAAGTAAAAGTAACCTCCTCCAGTACCACGTGTCCGTCACCACCCTCTGGAAGGCGATGGATGCATCCACAACGTCACTTCGCTGTAAGCCTCTAATTGTCTACTTTATGAACATGTGTAACTATAAATACATAATAGCGGGTTGCCATTACTTAGATACAGGTGGATAAATACCAGTAATAGCAATCTACAGCACAAGAGAGTAAAATTAGGTTTTATCCATGATTGGAAAGTTCAGCACCCGAGACGAAGCCGAGGGTGTTAATTTCTACAAACGCATAAAATCTGTTTACTCTTGTATGCTTATAATACAATTTATCCATTACTGGTATCTAAATTTAATTTTAAACTGTAGGTCTTTTCTTAATAATGTGTTGTTCATGAAGAAGTTATGCAAGGGTTAAGTTCATAGCCTCACGTAGAAATTAAACTAGGATTATTCTGAAATATTCTTTATTTCTTAACATAGTCCCTTCCCCTGAGATTCACACATTTGTTTCACCGCTGCTGCAATGCTGCTATACTTTCTTTGTACACAGATTCCTCGAGCTCTGCAAAAAGGCCTTCTGCATCTGCAATAACCTCTTCGTTTGACGAAAATTTCTTCCCAGACAAGTGAGTTTAGGGCTTTGAAAAAAGAGAGAAGTCTGAATGCTGGGTAGCAAGAAAACAGACCTATAAATAATATATTCCCCCATTAGTTAGTGGACCTTTGAAGTTAGGGTACGTACACGTTGGAGCAACGATAAACGATAAGAGAAACGATCTAGCGACGCTTTGGTATTATCAAAGGATCAAGTGTTCATATCGGAGCAACGAGGATGCGGGAAGCGAGCATTTTTATTTATCAGTAGAAGATATTCTATGCATCCACTTAATGAAAGAAGATATATAGGAAATATCAGCTGCCAAGTTCAAGGTTAATTTAACTTAAATACGTACAGAAAAAATTGAACAGAAGTTTCTCATCCCAAAAGATAGTATAAATTCGTTTGTTGTGATTGGTTTTGTGATCAAATAAAATGACGAATAAATACATAAACTGATCAATTTGCTAATATCTACAATAAATTAATTTAATATGAAATAATAATAAATCGATTAATATTCGGATATATTGATAACCACCGGTAAAAAGATTAATATCACCTTAATCAGAGATCATATGAACGACAAGAGCGAAGAAAATGGAACTTTGGTTTTTCGTCGCTTTTATCGTGCATCTCCGCTTTTATCGTTACTCCAATATGCACACCTAATAACAATGCATGCTTCAATTCTCTCTGATATAGCATCGCTGCTTTTTTATCGTTCATAGTTTTTTTAACGTGTAAATGTACAGATAGATTGTCGGGTTGCAGAAGAACAATTTAACGGGTCACTCGTTATTGGATCGTTAACCAAGCATCTCTGGATTTCACAAGTGACGCAATAGTAGCCTATGTGAATGAATAAAAAAGTGAAGATCGGCCGCTTGACTGACGTGAGAAATTACTTTTATTGTTGTCAAAATTTGCAATAAATTTAGACTAATACGAACCAGAAAGAAATCAGGAACAGAAGTTTAGTGAGAAAGACAAATATGCCTATTTGTTATTAGAAATAGCGCACGAGTGCATTAATTTTATAGAAAATAAAAAGACAGACTACAGAGTACATAACCTTGTCGTCAGACGATGAACTAGAGTCTGTAATAAAGAAATAAATAATAGCTTCGCTATTCGAAGAATTAATGAATAAATAAGTAAATAAATAAATAATTAATCAAATTACCGTATATCGATGGCTAAGAAGAGGTCCTACCTCATGTCTACAAAAATGGTAATTTAGTTTAACTACATTATTACTATTTAGATTAACTACATTATTATTATTATTATTATTATTATTATTATTATTATTATGTTCACAAAATTGGACAGTGTACTAATATTTTGTTCTCGAATAGAAGATCTTGCAAAGCAGAAACATATATACGAGTAAGTTTGTCTATTTTGTGAAACTAATTTCTAAAAGAGTTTTTTTTATTTACCTGCAAATGTACAGATACGAGGTATCACTTTTTAGCCATCGATATGCAATATTATTTTAATATCGTGTATATAGGCCTATATATAAACTATCGCATGCCTGAATCTCACACAGGTAACATTACGATGATCAAAATATATAAACTACTCGCCAATACACAAAATGTACGTAAGATGGCTGTCTAACGGAGGAATAAATATTATTATAAGGAGGGAAATCAGATCTTTAAGTTAGTGAATCCTTTAACGGACCAATAACACTGAAGGAGTTTCTTCGAACACGTCTTTGAAACTTATTGGTCCGTTAGCGGCTAACGAAGGAATAAATGCGTTCTTGCAACCCGCCATGAGTGTGCGAGATTTAATGACGCTGTATCAACTACTAGGTTATTTAGCGATGGTGACAGCGAAATGGTATTTGGCGAGATGAGGCCGAGGATTCTACATAGACTACCCGACATTTACCTTACCGTTTGGAAATACCTCGGAAAAAACCCAACCAGGTAATCGGTACAAGCGCAAATCAAACCCACGCCCGAGCGTAACTCCGGATCTGCAGACAAGGCATCAGCCGACTAAGCTACGCCGGTGACTCCCAAGAATAAGATGTGGCGTACCCGTTCAGTTGAGATACTCTTAACCTCACTAATTTCCCGCACTTTGTCGTTGGACATTCAGCACCATACCGTGGATTTTTTCTACGCTATCTTCACTTGATACTGTTAGTGGACGTCCGCCTTGGGGTCGTCCTTCACACACTCTCGACCATGTTTAAATAATGCTGCCTATTTTTTCACAGTCGAAAACACAGGAGCGGATTCCCTCAGTGCAGCATCCATATCAGGCTCATATTTACCAATAGGAGTCACCGGCGTGGCTCAGTCGGTTAAGGCGCTTGCCTACTGGTCTGAAGTTGCGCTCGGGCGCGGGTTCGATCCCGCTTGGGCTGATTACCTGGTTCGGTTTTTTTCCGAGGTTTTTCTCAACCGTAAAGTGAATGTCAGGTAATCTATGGCGAATCCTCGGCCTCATCTCGCCAAATATCATCTCGCTATCAGACGCTAAATAACCTAGTAGTTGATACAGCGTCGTTAAATAACCAACTAAAAAAATTTACCAATGGAAGACCGAGGCAGTTGCTCCGGGGCGGCAGAATCTAGGGGGTGGCATTTTTTTGCATTCACGAATTTTGTTATTAGTGAGGCAAAAAAAAAAAAAACTTAAAAATCGGCACTGGTACTGAAGTTTTTATCATGTAATATACTCTTTCCGAGAAAATTTGATATGTTATTCGAACAAGTCAAAGCACATAAAAAAGAATACGTTTGCTACAACAAAGAGCAGTTACCAATAAATAATTCACCTGTGAAAAGGCGCGCAATGTCGTTCTCATTCTCAAAGCAATAACAAAGCTACGGTTTGTCTACAGCGATCTTCGCCGAACGATCATCGTCAACGAAAATCGTCGGAGTTTGCCTTGGAGGCAAAAACCCGGCGATCATCGCCGAGAAACCAATTGTAAAATTGCAGTAGGGCATGAACTAAATCATTTAATAACATGTGATCTACACATTATACTACTAGGTTCAAAAAGTTCCCGGAATTTTACTACCATTTTTCGTATTAATATATAACAAGGGATATTATACATTTGTTTTGTTGGTAACATTCATGATGTCATTTCCTTAAAGTTTGTTGATAATGGCAATTATTGGTTTTGAGTTGTAGGCAATTGTTTATCATAGTGTTTTGTTTGTTCGTCGCATTTTGTAATTATGTCCACAGAGCAAAGTACAAACATCAAGTTCTGTGTTTTGCTGGGGACATGATCAGTATGGCTGATGAAGATGGTGATTTCTTAAACAAAATGAAACTGGTGCTACTTGTACGACCCAGTCCCTAAACGACAGTCATCTGAGTGGAAATCGAAAACATCTCCTCGGAAGCAAAAATTTCCTAGGGACACTTCCAAAGGCAAAGTTATTTTAAATGTTATGTTTTATTTAACGACGCTCGCAACTGCAGAGGTTATATCAGCATCGCCGGATGTGCCGGAATTTTGTCCCGCAGGAGTTCTTTCACATGCCAGTAAATCTACTGACATGAGCCTGTCGCATTTAAGCACACTTAAAGCAAAGTTATGTTGGAAGTTTTCTTCGACTCTCAGGGTCTCATGCACCATGAGTTCATTCCAGAAGGTCGTACTGTAACGAAAGAATTGTACGTAGAAACCTCCGTCGCCTCTGGGACGCAGTGAGAAGGAAACGTCCAGAAAAGTGGGTAGAAAAAAACTGGTTCCTTATGCATGTGACAATGCACCTGCTCATCGCGCAATTATTGTAAAGAATTTTCTTGCCAGGCACAACATAACTGCTTTGGATCACCCACCATACTCTCCTGATCTCTCACCACCTGATTACTTTCTGTTTCCCCGTCTGAAAAGTCATCTGAAAGGACGGAGATTCAATGCTGAAGAGGTTATCGCAAACGCGACGAGAGCACTAAGACGGGTTTCACAAAATGGCTTCCAGGCCTGCTTCCAGGAACTCTACACGCGTTGCCAAAAGTGTGTAGTTGCGGAAGGCAACTATTTTGAAGGGAATTCTGTAGAATAGTGTTTAAGGTACGTTGTTTCTATGATGCTAACAAATTCCGGGAACTTTTGAACCTAGTATGTACATCCTACCATAATGGCCGTAAAACAGAAAGCTTTTTGCAATTTCTCCACTAATGAAGACGAGATATTAATTGATTATGTCTCCAGACACAAATCTCTGTTCGACATGAGCCAAAAAGAATATAGAGATGTTCAGTCGAAAGAGTTGTTCTAGTGGCAAGAGGTGACCGAGGCATGGTCAACTATAGCCCTATAAAACAATAACAATCCATCTACGAAGTTCTCCAGGTAAAGAAACCACTCTCCGACGTTGATCGCCGGCGATTTCAATCGTAGACTCCACTTAAAACCATGAAAAATTTTCCAAAATATTTTCGACTATTTCACTTCTTTAGAATATATTCTTTCACACTTCAAATGGATTTAGTTTAATTCTAGTTACAAATATGTTTAATGTTGTTTTTATTTTTTTAATTAGGGCTGTAAAAGAGCGTGGCATTTAGATCTGTCAAAATTATTTTTTCATCAAAGAATTATTTTTCACAAATTTACAATTCTAGTAACTTTTTGTTCTAAAGTTGGCTCCATGAAGTTACTAGTTGAATGTAGCGGAGGAGAATTTTAATAGGTATGTGTTACATAAATATTCATTTTACTTTCAAATCCATTTTTACATAAGTTTATTTTTCTTGATTCAAGACCAACTTTTTATGCCAAATATTAATCTGGATGAAATGTTTACTGCAAGTATTTATGAGATAGCTGCATGTTTCTATACATTTATTTTGTAACAAATGATGCTAGCTTATTTTATTATTATTTTCTTATGAATTATAGAAAAAATAACATTTTCAACACTTCAAACAATTCTTGAAAGTGAGTAAATGATACATCTTGATTACACAACTTTTAACACATATATCACTTTGAAATATGTATTATAGCCGATGTCTTTCTCGTGTTAAATTCTATCGTACCTGATTAACTTGTTTCGGCCTGTTGTGGGCCTTCTTCAGAACTGGTTGTTGCTGGTCTTGGCGCCTTTTGTTTTGTTTCCTGTGTGGGTGTGTTTATGTAGTGTAATGTGGAGTCAAAGAGTGTGTTTGTTTTGAAATTGAGTTGTGTGTTGAGAATTTCATTTGGATGTGTTTTTGTGTGTCTATATATTTCGTATTGTTCTAGTGTATTTAGTTTCTGGCTTTTTGGTTGGATGTGCAGTATTTCCATATCTGTGTTGATGTCTCTGTAGGTGTGGTTAGCATTTGTGATGTGTTCTGCATATGTGGAGGTGTTTTGTAATTTTGTTATGGCTGTGATGTGTTCTTTGTAACGTGTTCTAAATGATCTGCCTGTCTGTCCTATGTAGAAGTTGTTGCAGGTGTTACATTTGAGTTTGTATACGCCTGTGTGGTTGTATTTGTTTGTTTGTGTTGAGATGTTTTTGTAGAGTATTATTTGTTCTGTATGCGATGTTGTAATTTAATTTCTTGAATGAGGTTGCACACAGGCGTGTAAATGAGACAAAAGACAAAACAGAACAGTATCTTAGTTATCAAAATGTTCTGGCTCTATTATTATATATATTTATTTATTTATTATTTTGCTAATAATTGTAACATAAAATATAATATATACAGAAAAATTTAGCTCACCCCTGAAAGAGTAGAACTCGTGCTCAGGGGCGGATTCCTGAATTGAAATTAATAATTATACAATGCAATTTGTCTTAAGTCTATTGTGCAATTATAGTATATAAATTTAAATTTACAATTTTTCAATTTTTATAAAATCCATACATAACTTCTTAAATTTAATACTAATAAATATAAATTTATTATGTATTCTTGGGCCTAAATTACTACTATGATGAAATACTGTAACAGTGTTGCATTTTGGTTCAAACAATCTTAAAGAATTCATACCTTTTACTTCATAACTATGAGAATACAATTCAAAATTATTTCGATTTTTATGTATGAATTTTATTAATACAATATAATAAATTTGTCTTACGTTAAGTACATTAAGTACATTAAAATAGAAAAAAATACAATTCTCAAATAAATTTGTGTTTCTAAGAAACATGAAACATAACGTTAGTATCTTTTTACTTGAGATTGCGCACTTGATCTCAAACATATGAAAAAAAATTCCTAGCCTTTTAATAAGGGCCTAGTAATTAAATAAAGACTGGGAACGGATAATTATACACTGAAAATTATAGATGATGTTTCAAATAGGCTACTTGATTGTTCATACATATATAACAGTTGCCAAAGTAGATAGAAGTTCAGTCAGGTATAAACAACTGTGGCGGTTCAAGGCTGCTTGACGTTCGGGACTTCGGGAGTGATCAATCTCGAAACACTCACAAGCAGTCTTTACGTCAACGACGCGATGTATACAACATTGTCGTGCGGGTTTTCGGCTTTGCGGGCGCTGATAGTCTTGCTTGTTCGTCTCTAGTAACTTCAATGGAGAGCACAGAGCGTCTTTGAGAGTGTGTGTTTGCTTTACATAGATATTTAATATTGTTTCATATATTTCAGTAAATGTGACTTTATCTTAATTCGAATGATTTCCTCATTGCATGTGCGGAAAAAAATATGCTGGATTCCTGAGTATAAAGGGACTGGCTTCTGAAATATTCTTAGTTTTGTCTAACCCTGGTGAAAATTATCTTTTACTGCTTATAAGCTGCTTTTAAATAAATACTTCGTTATTATTGTTATTAAATCCAAGTGGTATTTTTTACACGAGTACTATACCTGTTTTTCACGGACTTATAGACACAGTTGTCCCGCGCCGTGGCGTCGCGGTCTAAGGCATCCTGCCTAGGACTCGCGTTACGGAATCCGCGCTGGTTCGAGTCCTCATGGGGGAAGAAATTTTCTTATGAAATTTCGGCCAGTGTATGAGACCAGTGCCCACCCAGCATCGTGATGCACTTGGGGAGCTACAATAGGTAGCGAAATCCGGTTGTGAATACCAGCTATAACGGCTGGGGGGATCATCGTGCTAACAACACGATACCTCTATTCTGGTTGGATGATCGCCCACCTCTGCTTCGACATGTGAGCGTGAGGCCAGCAGCCGGCTGGTCGGTCTAGGCCCTCCACGGGCTGTAGCGCCACGAATTATTTATAGACACAGGTATACGAATAGATGTAAACACGTTACCGGAGCGTGCGGGAAAACTACTCCATTCTTCACTGCAGCGTGAACTGTTGACTCGCAACTTGCTCTCCGTACCAAGCGAAGCTAGTACACCTAATGTATATTCAAAGTAACCAAACGCAGGACTCTATTTGTTGGTCACAAAGTTATAGTGTTGGAATGGATCACTCTGTACATCCATGTATCGGTCTGATTTAAAGGCGTAGACCTATTCATATGAAAAGTGACAGGGACGGGGGATTTGAGGAAAACCCTATGATTGTGTGTAACGTGAATACATGAAGGACATGTGTACTGCCTCGCATGCATGTAATGCAGTAATAGCAGCTACAACTGTCCCCTGAAGCGAACATGACCTGAAATACATAGCCTAATATATTAGAGTACCGGCAGGTATAGCATGGATATTTTTCCTGCCATGTAGAAGATTAAAAAGAAAATGTTTGAGTATTACCACCCAATAAATCCCTCCGTTGGCTGAATGGTCAGACTTTCAACCTGTCACGTAGGCGGTTCGAGTTCGAGTCTCGGTGAGGCCTGGATCTTTTAATTTTAAAAATTCATAGTGACACTCGTGGAGGACAGTATCGCAGTTGGGGTTTCCTCGGGGGTTTCCCCACGTTAGGGATTAACATAATTTCTTCTATCATTATTCCATAACATTCCCGAACGCACGGAGGAGGCTGGCCTAGGAACGAGTGAGGTTGGCTGCCCGAAACCTGGGTACGCAGAGAACCTTAGTGTAGTCAGCCGGTGTGGGTTTGGGAATGCGCCTAGCTTGAGAGCATGCGTAATAGAGCTTGGAAGGTCTAGCGCTGGCTCGGGTTGCTTCCCTCTTAAATACAATACAATAAAAGTGACACAAGATCTAGCATATTTGGTTTTCCTTTATAGAGAGTGGTTTATATAGAACTAACACATTTCTTTCTTTCTTTCTTTCTTTCTTTCTTTCTTTCTTTCTTTCTTTCTTTCTTTCTTTCTTTCCTTCTTTGTTTCTTTGTTTCTTTCCTTCTTTCTTTCTTTCCTTCTTTCTTTCCTTCCTTCTTTCTTTCTTTCTTTCTTTCTTTCTTTCTTTCTTTCCTTCTTTCTTTCTTTCCTTATTTCTTTCTTTCTTTCCTTCCTTCCTTCCTTCCTTCGTTCTTTCTTTCTTTCTTAATTTCTTTCTTTTTCTTTCTTTCTTTCCTTTTTTCTTTCTTTCCTTCTTTCTTTCTTTCTTTCCTTCTTTCTTTCTTTCCTTCCTTCGTTCTTTCTTTCTTTCTTAATTTCTTTCTTTTTCTTTCTTTCTTTCTTTCTTTCCTTTTTTTTCTTTCTTTCTTTCCTTCTTTCTTTCTTTCTTTCTTTCTTTCCTTCTTTCTTTCTTTCTTTCTTTCTTTCAAAACGAATGATGCTAGCCACAATTTGTTATACCTCAAATGTAGAGTATCTTTGGGAGATTACTAACCTCTACAGCAAATCTGTAGTGCTCGGGAAAAGTGGCACAAGTCAAAAATGTTAATTTTACAGGAAAAGGAAAAAAAAAAAACTGCCTTTACACTGGTTTATGTCGAGTTGATTTTCTTCTGTATGAATTATTGTAATGGGAAAAATACTTATGTCTCTTTTCCCAAGCGAGCAGATGTTCCGTAAGTTGTCAATAAATTAGTAAAAAATGTTTGTGGAAACTGACTTGTGCCACTTTTCCCAAGCATTGCAGAAATGTTGAAAATTCTTTATTTATTCGGCTGGAAATTCACGTCAAATTAAGCAGGAGTTTTGATTCCCTGTCACGAGATGCGCAGATGTTTATTCTTTATTCCTTATGTTTGCCTTTTTTACTCACCAGAGATCCAATTCTTTCCAAATTTGTTTACCGGTCCCAGTATTGTGTTTCTTTAGGGGGGATTATGAACACCAAATTCTCTCTGGTATGCCCTTTGAGTAGCTGTAATTGAATTCGTAATCCAGTATTGCGTCACAAGGAAGAGCCGTTAATTTAATGTGTACTGCATTTTCAGTGACTAAAACAGAATGTCGAAAACAGCAGCCAACAATAAGGAATAAAGAATAAACATCTGCGCATCTCGTAACAGGGAATCAAAACTCCTGGTTAATTTGACTTCTAAACTGATCATTAAGTGAATTTCCAGCCGAATAAATAAAGAATTTTCAACATTTGCTGTAGAGGTTACTAATCTCCCAGAGATGCTCTACATTTGAGGTATGACAATTGTGGCTAGCATCATTCGTTTTGAAATAAAATATAAATCAATCTGTATAATATTTACATAGAATAGAATATAAATATAAAATATATCAGATAAATTTCTTAGAAACAATCCAGTACATGGCAGCTAAATTTGTAGGAAACAAAGAACGGATGTAGGTAAATTCCCATTTTTAAAAATCAAACTATAAATAATTGGAATGACCTACCTCCAGCACTCTTTCAGGTCCGACCTTCCTAACTAGGTTAAAAAATAACGTGTAAATGTTACAAAAGATAACGTTACTTTACACAAATTAAAGTGACATGTATTTACTTAGTCTGACGAGTTATTCCTTTGGTTTGAATTGTATATTAGTTCAAAATAGCTTGTAAGAGAGTCTTAGGCTAAGAATTTTAGGTTAATATAGTTTATAAGTATGATTTTACGGAACAATAAGAGTGTAATTGTTTGTTTTATTTGAAGTTTTGCGTGTTGTGTCAGTAAAGTTATGGTTTACAGTAGCAGTGAAAAGTTTACAATGTCAGTGAAATGTGTCATAGTGCCAGTGCAATGAGTGAGATGAGAGTAAAGTGAAAGTAGTGAAAGAGTATCAGCATCAATGTGCATGTCGTGTGTATTTTTTTTTGTAATGGAAAATTAGGTTCATTTATTAATTAGGTCATTTTAACTATTATTATTATACATCTTGATTACACAACGTTTAACACTGTATCACTTCGGAATACGTAAGGTAAGACTTTCCTGTTAAATTTCAACGTACCTCGTTTACATGTTTCGACCTATTTATGGGTCATCTTCAGAACTGGTCGTTGTTGGTCTTGGCGCCACTTGTTCTGTTTCCTGTGAGGGTGTGTTCCTGTGGTATAGTATAGAGTCAAAGACTGTGTGTGTTTTGAAGTTGAGTTGTGTGTTGAGAATTTCGTTGGGGTGTGTTTTCGTGTGTTTGTATATTTCATATTGTTCATACATAGCACAAGAAAACGGATACAACCCTAACATAATAGACAACATAATACGTAAGACAAAACATAATCACAAAAAACATAAGAATACAACACAAACACAAGAACACAAAAAATACATCACACTAACATACGAAAACAAACACACATAAAATTGCAACCTCATTCAAGAAATTAAATTATAACATCGCATACAGAACAAATAACACTCTACAAAAACATCTCAACACATAAACAACACAAACAAATACAACCACTCAGGCGTATACAAACTCAAATGTAACACCTGCAACAACTTCTACATAGGACAGACAAGCAGATCATTTCAAACACGTTACAAAGAGCACATCACAGCCATAACAAAATTACAAATCATCTCCACATATGCAGAACACATCACAAATGCTAACCACACCCATAGAGACATCAACACAGACATGGAAATACTACACATCCAACCAAAAAGCCAGAAACTAAACACACTAGAACAATATGAAATATACTTACTTACTTATTGGCTTTTAAGGAACCCGGAGGTTCATTGCCGCCCTCACATAAGCCCGCCATTGGTCCCTATCCTGAGCAAGATTAATCCAGTCTCTATCATCATATCCCACCTCCCTCAAATCCATTTTAATATTATCCTCCCATCTACGTCTCGGCCTCCCTAAAGGTCTTTTTCCCTCCGGCCTCCCAACTAACACTCTATATGCATTTCTGGATTCGCCCATACGTGCTACATGCCCTGCCCATCTCAAACGTCTGGATTTTAAGTTCCTAATTATGTTAGGTGAAGAATACAATGCGTGCAGCTCTGCGTTGTGTAACTTTCTCCATTCTCCTGTAACTTCATCCCTCTTAGCCCCAAATATTTTCCTAAGAACCTTATTCTCAAACACCCTTAATCTCTGTTCCTCTCTCAAAGTGAGAGTCCAAGTTTCACAACCATACAGAACAACCGGTAATATAACTGTTTTATAAATTATAACTTTTAGATTTTTTGACAGCAGACTAGATGACAAAAGCTTCTCAACCGAATAATAATAATATGAAATATACAGACACACAAAACACACCCCAACGAAATTCTCAACACACAACTCAACTTCAAAACACACACACTCTTTGACTCTACACTATACCACAGGAACACACCCTCACAGGAAACAGAACAAGTGGCGCCAAGACTAACAACGACCAGTTCTGAAGATGACCCATAAATAGGTCGAAACATGTAAACGAGGTAGGTCGAAATTTAACACAGGAAAGTCTTACCATACATATTCCGAAATATTATTATTAATTGTAATTATTGTGTGTAATTAAGTTATCACTGTCACCGGATGTTTGCTCACTTGCAGTATAAATAAATACATACATACATGATAGAAATCCGAAAGAAACACTCTGTATATTACGAACACCATTATTTTTTCTACATTTCTATATCTGTTATGTAAGATCTCGAGTGACAAACGACGCTCGATATTTCGTGTTTATGTTGTCTCAGTTGTGAGTGCCTCGTGCTTCAGATGTTTTTATAGTCTAACTGTGCAAACTGAACGACTAGTTTCGTTCGCAAACAGACCAAGTGGCACGCTCATCCAGAGGGATCCGCTGTGCTCTGAAGTGTTTTACTGCAGACATTTCAATAGTTTAAATTTTATGTTTACATACTTTGTTTGAATGTGGATATTCTACAAAAATTCTATACTTAATTTCTATCTCACTTTTTCTTGGCCGTAACAAATGTAAGAAGAGTATCGTTATTAGCTAATTGTAAAGATGGCGATAAGGAAACTCTTTTTACCCTTTTGCTCATATGAAAGGACGGTACAAATGTAACATTTCGTTCTGCAAAGGAATTTGCTCGAATCAAATTTCTGCACATTTAAAGGACAAAACTAAAATTCTTTCAATCATTTATTATCATAATACACTGCTCTCTTAAATTGACTGAGCATATTGGGAATTAAACCAATACTTACTTACTTACTGGCTTTTAAGGAACCCGGAGGTTCATTGCCGCCCTCACGTAAGCCCGCCATTGGTCCCTATCCTGAGCAAGATTAATCCATTCTCTATCATCATATCTCACCTCCCTCAAATCCATTTTAATATTATCTTCCCATCTACGTCTCGGCCTCCCTAAAGGCCTTTTTCCCTCCAGCCTCCCAACTAACACTCCATATGCATTTCTGGATTCGCCCATACGTGCTACATGCCCTGCCCATCTCAAACGTCTGGATTTAATGTTCCTGATTATGTCAGGTGAAGAATACAATGCGTGCAGTTCTGTGTTGTGTAATTTTCTCCATTCTCCTGTAACTTCATCCCTTTTAGCCCCAAATATTTTCCTAAGCACCTTATTCTCAAACACCCTTAACCTATGTTCCTCTCGAATTAAACCAATGGCTTTCCAAAAACACGCTATGAAATGTTTCATATAAAATAATTATTATCTCGAAAAGAAAGCAAAAACGATTTTGTAACCATAGCAATGACGTTCATTAGACGTACTACCCAGGAAACATGGCGGAGTGAAAATTTATTAATTCTGAAACTTTATCCAAAATGTCATTGTATTACACTCATATTTCATTTTAATTATCATTTTTCCTTGTTTCTGAAATTTCATTCCATATTGATTGATAAAAATATATTTACAGTTATCATCGTGACATTAATAGGCTATTTTAAAAATTGTGCAAAAAATCTGATGGGGATTCACAGAGCCCCTGAATTGTGTAGAAACATTCATGTTCTCTGTTGGAGGTTTATGATTAGGGAGCGGATTTTTATGTGCTAAAAATTTAAATATATTTATTTTTATGTGCTAAAAAGTACGAAAATATTTGCTAAAAATAAAAATATATATATATATATTTTTTTTTAAATATGACAAAAATACCTTACTTACCTTGAAAAAAAAATGTTACTAGGTACTCACCAATCACACTTGAGTATCAGTTGCTAGTAGTTGTCGTCCGAGAATTGCAGTGAACAACAAAGGTCATTTCCAGATTCTCCATCACAAATGCATGCCCATTATCTCTGAACAACGACTTATACTGTGAAAACGATCTTTCCACCTCACAGGACGTCAGACGTGCATATTTAAAGAGAGGAATGTCACAAACACAAACAACGTCAATTTCACCTACAGACACACCCTCCAATACTTGAGCAACTTTACACCTTTTTATATCCACTGTTTTGCCTTGAATACACACGTGAAGCAGCGGCAATGTGCTTCCAAACAAATGTTGGGTTACCTGAGAGCTCTGATCTGCACTTACTGATTTACCACATGGTTGGCAAAATAACATTTTTCCTTCGGTAGTAAAAATGTTTTAAAATTAATCTACATATTGCTGTAGACGCGATCTTAAACTCGATTTGATTTTAGGCATCTTAAGAGGCTAATATACACACGTCTTAACGTAAAAAAACGTTTCTAGCTACTGACTGACAATGTCGGAGAAAAACCTCCTATAGCGACGCCACCACGTCTACACTACGCAGCTTATGCTTATGGTCCGATAACGGGGATCACAAGATTAATTTCCTCACTTCATAGGCATGAACGAGAGGCGAGAGATTTGTTTAAATTAAATAATGTTTATACCCGAGCTCTTATCCCTTGTGTTTCACAAACAAAGCGCGGAATGAAATCATCTTCATCAACAATAAACATTCCTAATTATATGTCGCAAAATCTCTCCTTCTTGTCCATGTTAATTTATTCTCATATAATAACACTGATATGCTACCTAGCAGTTCTCAGAACTTGAGGCGATACTATTACAAAAATGGATCACGGATACACCACACAGCGCTTAGAAACACGAAGCAACCAAGAATTCTGAAAAAGATAACGTATTTCTGAGTGGTATAATTGACTTAGTTTTAAAATATTTAAAAGTTCTTGTAAAAAATTATTTAAGTGAAAAAACTCCAAGATTTATGTGGTTATAATAGATTTCCTGAAAATATGTATTTACATAATTTTATTGTGAAAATATGTGTTTTTATGTGAAATAAAATTCGGGTTTTAAACTTGAAACTTGACATTCGGAATTTTTAACTTTGTTAATTGTGTTTTATCACACGCAAGAAAAATATTTAATTACATAGGAATCAGCTCCTTATGTATGATATACAGTAGTGCTGTCGATTGATCAAAATATTTAATCGATTAACTATTTGAATTTAATAGATTATTCGAACTTTGATCGATTTGAAAAAGTTTTAAATATACTGTAATACACAATTATTTTTAAACTTAATTTGTGTTTGGTGATAAGCACAAGTATAAAATGTTGTATATCTGTATATATTGTATCGTTGTATTACAAAACAACTATATTATTTACTTACTAACATATATTTTATTATTTTTTTTTTAATTTTATTTGGTTATTTAACGACGCTGTATCAACTACTAGGTTATTTAGCGTCGATGAGATTGGTGATAGCGAGATGATATTTGGCGAGATGAGGCCGAGGATTCGCCATAGATTACCTTGTATTCACATTAAGGTTGGGGAAAACCTCGGAAAAAACCCAACCAGGTAATCAGCCCAAGCGGGGATCGAACCCGCGCCCGAACGCAACTTCAGATCGGCAGGCAAGCGCCTTAACCGACTGAGCCACGCCGGTGGCTATATTTTATTATGAGGCTTATAATTTATTGTGTCAATTTCTCCGGAGGGTTTTGACACAAACACAAATTAAAAAGTATGAAGACTCGCCTAGTTAATACTGCTTCATCCATGATTTTAAACATGTGAGTGCATTCACATGCTCCGAATTAAGTGCCGCTCTACGTTTAGTAACAATATTTCCTGCATCACTAAACACGAAAAAATTTTTTTCTGTTAAGCACTTCTCCACGATCGTTCAATTTAAATCCAAACGTTTCACTGAGTTTACCTCTCAAATGCTCATATGACATAATGGAGTTTTCAGATACCACAGAAATCTGATTTTTTTTTTTAGCAAACTAAACGCAGACGCTTCATCAGTAAAGAAACTGCAACAAAACAGCAGACTGGCCCCATTGTAATCGGGTTACAAAATTTTAGAAAGAGAAGAAGATTGTTACTCTCTCACTTGCACACAGTGTAGCCATGGCTAAGGGATGAGGGGGACGAATCTCAGAAAGGAACGTATTTCATATGCTAGGAAGATGAACTGACAAGGGGAAACTTTTCTTGAAAAACCATAAAACTTAATAAGGGTTTCGCATCGTTTGAACTTTCAATAGGGGTAGACAGGTCACTGTCCTCATAACTCCATCTCTTTCTGAAGTGTTTGTGCAAAGATTTGACCTGTTCTACCTGCTTTGCAGTTACAAAATAACAGTACTATTGTGCTTTCAAGTAAGCAATTTCTTAGAGACGAATGTTGTCTGAGTTTTTAGTCTGAGCTTGCATTAACAAAATAATAATTAGTATCAAGTACAACCAATTAATTTTAATCGACTCGATTAAATACTTTTGATTGATTTATCTTACAACAGATATTGATCGATTATTCATCAGATTAATCGATTAAATACCACAACAGTAATACAGTGAAACCTCTCATTTACGGACATAGAAGGGACGTAACAATCTGTCCGCATCTGGGAGGTGTCCTTTATTGGGAGGGAGGCTCCCCAATCTAACAGTAAATTTATAATATACATTATGTATCCCTTCACGCTTTAAATGAAATGTATTACTGTAGTTTAATTATAAATACAGAATACTACAGTAAATTCTTTGCAACTTTGATGTACAGCAGATAAGACCGAAAAAGGAAAATACAGTACTGTGCCATGCAATTTCATTTTAAGTCTACAGTTATGCAGTACTGTAATTTAAGTTACAGTTTTCAACTTAACCTTTACGTTCAGGTGCCATGTCTCTCGATACAGAACTGATTGAAGTGGAGAGAATAATCCTACTAACCCTATCATGTGTCGAATACAATTTCACGATCGCGGAAACCTTGAACCAATCAGACAGGTTAAATTTTATGACTTTGTTTATCCACCCGCTTACAGCTAACAAGGGGTAGCCAGCTGGGCTAGTGGTAGCCTACAAGACCCTTATTGTCTTGTCATGTTAAGGAATTTCTGAACTAAATTTTCCATTTTTGTAATACATTAGGTCTTGAAATCCAAGTTCTGTCCGCAGTCAGGAGGTAAAGCAAGCTTTAGGACTGTGAAACAGCTGTCCGTGTCCGTGTCTGAGAGTGTCCGTAAACGAGAGTTAAATTTATCATTATTTCTATATCATTTCAGTTGGGACATAAAAATCTGTCCGTATATGAGGAGTGTCCGAAGTTTGGGGGTGTCCGTAAGGAGAGGTTTCACTGTATACACATTTTTTTAAGTTCCGATGATATCAGATTCGAGACGCTACTATCTTAGTATGTGTTTGGCTCGGTGTAGGTGATGCAGCCAGATGCCCAGTGACGTCGGCATGATGGTGATGCGACCCGGGTTTTTGCCCAAGAGCCCGGAGTCCATCGACACCGCCGCCTTCAGCAGCAGGAAGACCAGATCTCGGGGCTCCAGCCCGGCGGACAAGAGCTACACGGCGCGCAACGCAGCGGGGGCGCGTCGATCACGGGGCAACAGCCCTGCGGAGCGCTTCACCGGCACCACCACACTTCCACAGTCCAGGGGCAGCGAGTGAGTACCAACCCTCTAGTTATAAGGTTCGTTCCAACAACAGTCAGGAACCGTCCGTAACCATCGTGAGCATGCGCAGTACAGAAAAAGCGTCCCAACACAATCCGGACGTTCCAAGAAGCTTTTGACACGGGTTCGGAACGGTCAGAAATAGTCCGCGGATTGAGACATGTACGGAAGAGTACGCGAGACGCGCATGCGCATAAGCTCACCAACGTCTCCTGAATACTGAAGAAAGACATGATCGACTGTTCACATCATGGAGGTTAAAGATGAAAAGTGACAGTACAGACGAATAATAAAACTAGAGATTTAATTTAAAGTTTCGCCAAAAAGAAAGGGAATGGAAATTATTTGGGTATGGAAACAGTTAATTACAATTTCAACATGCAGCTTTGATTAAAAGTATAATAAATAACGTACATACATTAATAATTAAAAAAAGAACTATTTTTAGATGAGAGTCCCCCAATACACGACGTTGAATTATCGGAATTCTTGCCTTCCATATTTTTTGTCATATTTTTATAGAAAATGATCGAAATTCTATTTTCTGCAATTAGAATTAGCTGCGAAAGGATAATAATTAAGCATCCCGTTCTTAGCAAAGATGATCACAGTTATAGCATCTCTGGATTTAGTACATAACGATCCGCGAAAGCGTTCCAACAGCGTCCAGTCCAGTTTCAATCCCATAGCAGATGCTCAACTAGCGCATGCGTATAAGATGGTACAGGAACCGTACATGAACTGATCCATGAACCGCTTGTTGGAACGAACCTTAATATGCATGTCAACATTCTGTCAAGGTTTAATGTGGATACATCGATCTTCTGTTGTTAGGAAATAGAATTACTTGCACATTCTCTAATCGGGACAACTGCTTTCTTTCTGGGATAAACCGTGGAGAACGAAAACAAGTCCATAAAACAGCGACATATGCGTCCTGGGAAATGACGCTACACTCGAGTTACGAGTTCTCTCCTACTATACCCTCCCTTGAGTTCTTTCTCCATCTTTATATTTCTCTGTTACTTCATTTTCCTTTATCACTTCTCCTTTCTTGCTGATCTGAAGTCTGATTTGTGTAAAAGGTAAAGGTATCCCCGTAACATGCCATGAAGGCACTTGGGGGCATGGAGGTAGAGCCCCATGCTTTCCATGACCTCGGCACTAGAATGAGGTGGTGTGGTCGGCACCACGCTCTGACGCCTTTTACCCCGGGAAAGACCCGGTACTCAATTTTATAGAAGGCTGAGTGAACCTCGGGGCCGTTCTGAAAGTTTGGCAACGAGAAAAAAGTCTGATTTGTGTAATATTCATATTCTTTATTTGCCTGAAGGTACAAGAATACGAGGCCTCGTCAGTGTAATAATATAAAAAACAATATGTCAATATTTAAAATATTAACAGAGTAAAAAGTAATAAAATTTAACTAAAATACATCATTTTCAAAAAATTCATTCATATTTATAAAAGGATTATTTTGTAGCCATCTCTTAAGCTGAAGTTTAAATTGTGTTTCATTAAGTGCCTTTATATTTGTAGGTATCTTATTATATACTTTTATTGCAGTAATTACATAGCTTGATTGTGTTTTTTGCAACGTGACAAGTGGTACGTTTAATTGATCATTATTTCTGGTTTCATAGCGATGCAGATCTACTATACTTGTATAATTAGTAATATTCTTGTTTACATACATTAAAAGTTCAGAAATATATAGATTGTAGACTGTCATAATCTTTTCATTTTTGAAGAAAGATCTACAAGATACTCTGGGTGGTGACATTGTTAAAATACGAACTGCCTTTTTCTGCAGTACCGGTAACAAAATGTTTGGAAGATCAGAACTATTTCCATATAAAAGTAATCCATATCTAATAACACTTTCAAATAGTGCATAGTAAACTTGTTTTAAATATGTTGCTATTCAGCGATGTGTGTAATGGAGGGAGAAAAGAATTGAACACACTACTTCATTATCTCCTGGCTTAGTTGCCTCATGAGTTATAACTTATTAGTGTCACTTATGAGGTTCAAACCTGTATTAGGACAGTTCAAACTAGGGCCATACTCATAGACATTCTTAGCGCGGTAGCTTCCGGTAGATGATCAGCGAACTAACGTTTCTCGTATTCATAAACCAGTGTTAGCGATATTATATGAATCCTGTACAAGTAATCAGTCGATAGCCGGGGCTAGTTTAGCACGCTCGTAGCGCTGGCTAGCGAAATGTCTATGCATATCACCCATACTTTCTTGCTGCATTTCTTGAATTCTCTATTTCTTCTTCTTATTTTTTTTTTAATTTTAAATTTTTTTTTGGCTTCCTTTCTACATTTCCTAATTTCTCTATATCTTCTTTTCTTTTATAATTTTTTCTTTCTTTCTACATTCCCTGATTTCTCCATTTCTTCTTTTCTTTTCTAATTTGTGCTTTCTTTCTACATTTCCTGATTTCCCTATTTCTTCTTTTATTTTCTAATTTTTGCTTTCTTTCTGCATTTTCTGATTTCTCTATATCTTCTTTTCGTTTATAATTTTTTCTTTCTTTCTACATTCCCTGATTTCTCCATTTCTTCTTTTCTTTTCTAATTTGTGCTTTCTTTCTACATTTCCTGAGTTCCCTATTTTTTCTTTTATTTTCTAATTTTTGCTTTCTTTCTGCATTTTCTGATTTCTCTATTTCTTCTTTTCGTTTATAATTTTTGCTTTCTTTCTACATTTCCTGATTTTTCTATTTCTTCTTTTATTTTCTAATTGTTGCTTTCTTTCTACATTTTCTGATTTCTCTATTTCTTCTTTTCCTTTATAATATTTGTGCTTTCATTCTACATTTCCTGATTTCTCCATTTCTTCTTTTCTTTTCTAATTTTTGCTTTCTTTCTACATTTCCTGATTTCTCCATTTCTTCTGTTCTTTTATAATTTTTACTTTCTTTCTACATTTCCTGATTTCTCCATTTCTTCTGTTCTTTTATAATTTTTGCTTTCTTTCTGCATTTCCTGATTTCTCCATTTCTTCTTTTCTTTTCTAATTTTTGCTTTCTTTCCACATTTCCTGATTTCTCCAGTTCTTCTTTTCTTTTCTAATTTTTTTTTTTTTTTTCTACATTATTTCCTGATTTCCCCCTTCCTTTTCTTTTCTAATTTTTGCTTTCTTTCTACATTTCCTGATTTCTCCATTTCTTCTGTTCTTTTCTAATTTTTGCTTTCTTTCTACATTTCCTGATTTCTCCATTTCTTCTGTTCTTTTATAATTTTTGCTTTCTTTCTACATTTCCTGATTTCTCCATTTCTTCTTTTCTTTTCTAATTTTTGCTTTCTTTTTACATTTCTTGACTTATGGTGTACTTTCAAATACAGTGTTTGACAAGAATCTGCACACATTAGAGGAACTCCGGGCTAATATTGACCAGGAAATGGAAGAATTTCAGTTGATGAGTTTAGGCGAGTGAATTACGACATACTATTCTCGCTTGTATACGAGAGGATGGACGACACTTTCTATATTTACTGTAAAGTTGGTTTCATAATCCGTTGCCGTTGTAGACAGCATTTTACCGGCTGATACTCGACCTGTCGCCCAAAAGCCAGAATCTGAGCTACGGTAGCCATATTAAATACCCTGTACAACGTTGATTTGCTTCGCGAATTCGGGCCACTACGCCGCTTAACCGAAAACTAGGACGAGTGCTTGTGAACTGACAACAGTCTTCAGTGCCACAATGACAATGGAAAACTTGAAGTAATTGAGAAAAAATGCCAGGAAAACAAAACGAGGAGAATGATGGGGATGATAATCCTATCATTTGCGAGTGCCTGATCCCTGTGGTCATTTAAATCGTAGACCAAACAGCGCGTTGATATAATCGCCCAATCACATCATGAAACTCCAAGGCCCCCAACAGAGCGAAATTTGGGGACATTTATGTAAATCAAATGTTGCTTCACGATATTTTATATTTTCTATTGTTGACATTGGTGTAGCGAGCTTATGTAATCTATTTTAGGATGAAATATAATCACATTCATTTATAGTGTTAAAAAATAGGGAATTTTAGCTTTTTCCCTTAGCGATTCATTCATAAACTTTTGTTGGCGACATTGTGTAACTCATTATTGCGTTTGTAAATTGCTTTAACTGATTTTAAAGCTCTTCAAACGTTACGAATTAATAAAATTCCATATGTGACAGAGTTTACAAGCATTCTTTACCTTTATTTGTGATTTTCAAGTTAATTTGCATTGTGTTGACTTTGTGAAATGGGCTCCAGGTATAGTAGTAGGAGTTATACGACGCTGTATCAATATCTCAGGTTAGTTAGCGTCTGAATGCAATGAATGTGAGAATGTCGGTGAAATGAGTCCAGGATCCAGCACCGATAGTTACCCAGCATTTGCTCATATTGGGTTGAGGGAAAACCCCGGAAAAACCTCAACCAGGTAACTTGCCCCGACCGGAATTCGAACCCGGGCCACTTGGTTTCGCGGTCAGACTCCACAGGTGTGGAATCCACGAAATATTACTTACTTACTTGCTTGCTTGCTTACTTACTTACTTACTTACTTACTGGCTTTTAAGGAACCCGGAGGTTCATTGCCGCCCTCACATAAGCCAGCCATTGGTCTCTATCCTGAGCAAGATTAATCCAGTCTCTATCATCATATCCCACCTCCCTCAAATCAATTTTAATATTATCCTCCCATCTACGTCTCGGCCTCCCCAAAGGTCTTTTTCCCTCCGGCCTCCCAACTAACACTCTATATGCATTTCTGGATTCGCCCATACGTGCTACATGTCCTGCCCATCTCAAACGTCTGGATTTTATGTTCCTAATTATGTCAGGTGAAGTATACAATGCGTGCAGCTCTGCGTTGTGTAACTTTCTCCATTCTCCTGTAACTTCATCCCTCTTAGCCCTAAATATTTTCCTAAGAACCTTATTCTCAAACACCCTTAATCTCTGTTCCTCTCTCAAAGTGAGAGTCCAAGTTTCACAACCATACAGAACAACCGGTAATATAACTGTTTTATAAATTTTAACTTTCAGATTTTTTTGACAGAGGCTAAAAGGCAAAAAGCTTCTCAACCGAATAATAACAGGCATTTCCATAATTATTCTGCGTTTAATTTCCTCCCGAGTGTCATTTATATTTGTTACTGTTGCTCCAAGATATTTGAATTTTTCCACCTCTTCGAAAGATAAATCTCCAATTTTTATAGTTCCATTTCGTACAATATTCTGGTCACGAGACATAATCATATACTTAGCCTTTTCGGGATTTACTTCCAACCCTATCGCTTTACTTGCTTCAACTAGAATTCCCGCGTTTTCCCTAATCGTTTGTGGATTTTCTCCTAGCATATTCACGTCATCCGCATAGACAAAAAGCTGATGTAACCCATTCAACTCCAAACCCTGCCTGTTATCCTGAACTGTCCTAATGGCATATTCTAGAGCGAAGTAAAAAAGTAAAGGTGATAGTGCATCTCCCTGCTTTAGCCCGCAGTGAATTGGAAAAGCATCAGATAGAAACTGGTCTACACGAAATTATTATTATTATTATTATTATTATTATTATTATTATTATTATTATTATTACTAAAGGACGTCTATACGACATATCTAAGCTTATACAGCTATCAGAAAAGGAATACTGCTAAAATGCCAATACTGGTAGGGCTATGAAGGAATTCGAGCAAATCTCAATTGAACTGAGAGTAGACACCACCGGCCATATTTCACCAGAGATAACCATCAGCCTGGCCTTGTACGTATCGATGGATTCTCTAATGAAAAACATCGTTTGACATAGTTTGTGTCCGATGCTTCCGATAAGACGGCTCTGTTCCGATCGTCTGATGGATTTGTTATGACGTAAACAACAGACTTATCAGCGAGAGCTATAGTCTAGGAACAGAGCAGTTTATCAGATATCTGCTGGAGTGTTACAATGTAGACTGTGCAAGGTTTAGTGGTAAAGTGAGCCAAGTCAATAGCTACCTTAATTTGAAAAAAGCGAGTTACAGTGCAAACATTCAGTGCTCCTAACATTTTATACAATTTAGTAAAGAATGATGAGCCGACACTAGAGTCGCATGAACGTCTGTCACTTTAGCCTCTCCTTTAAATGTCAGTCCACAGTTCGAACCCCGAAATTAAATTATTCTTTATCTATACTAATAATAAATCTGTAGCCGAAATTTTTCTGGTAATTTTCGATTTTCAAAAAATAATTGGTCCTAACATATATAATTAACCACCCTGAAACCGAAAATCGCTTTTTTGAAATTTTTGTTTGTATGTCTGTCTGTCTGTATGTAATGTTTGTTACCTTTTCACGCGATAATGGCTGAACGGATTTCGATGAAAATTGGAATATAAATTAAGTTCGTTGTAACTTAGATTTTAGGCTATATGGCATTCAAAATATTTTATTTAAAAGGGGGGTTGTAAGGGGACCTGAATTAAATAAATCGAAATATCTCGCTTATTATTGATTTTTGTGAAAAATGTTACATAACAAAAGTTTCTTTAAAAATAATTTGCGATACGTTTTATTCCTTGAAAAATTTTGATAGGACTGATATTTAATGAGATAAATGAGTTTTAAAATTAAAATAACTGCCGTATAATGAAATAAAAAACAAATGACTTCGTCTATAAGGGGCCTTGGACAGCAACAATCGAAAGCTATGAAAGATAGCCTACAGATAATGTTTCTGCGTTTCTATGAAATAATATCGGAAGCTAAATTAACCGATTTGTATAATTAATTATTAATTCACCATTGGAAAGTGTAGTTTCTCTAGATGGACATAATGCTATAATGTTATCACAGTAACTTCCGAGTGAATCGAGAACAGGTAAGATTAAAATAGATTCTTATGCACAGAAAACTTGATGGGCTATTCTGTATATTCGTTTCCTGTATTTCCTAAACTAATTTTTATGAGTGGTCTCTGGATCAAAATGATCGCATTTTAATTTTTTAATTCAATTTAAATTAAGTAACATAATAAACGATTTATCCTTCTATCAAACACGAATGTTCCCTGGATCAAACGTCCTATTTTAATTATATAATTACTTTATATTTATTTCTAACGGGTGCAGCGGAGCGCACGGGTACGGCTAGTTATAGATATAATACAATTGCTCGAAAAATCTAAAAAAATGTATACACAATGAACCTCTCCCTTTGAATCTCAGTTTAGTTTGAACCCAGTGACGGCTATATTTTCCAAGTTCGAGCCACGAAAATTAATTACTTTTATTGGAGGTATAATTCAATTGCTGTAAAAATCCAAAAACTTGTATACAAAATGAATCTCGCCCTTTAAATCTATAATTTTAACCCAGTAACGGCATTATTTCCTGAGTTGTAACCCTGAAATTTGAAGTTATAATAATAATAATAATAATAATAATAATAATAATAATAATATTTATTAAACACAATGTGTACATTGTTACATTTTACTCAAAAGTTGCCTTCTTTTGCGTAGAACGTTAGTGTGTTTGTTCTTGCTTGGCAGGTGAGTATTTGGCAGGTACAGACTGCAGCTGTGCCCACAGAGGATGCAGATGCACTGCTCTGAGGCCGAGTGGGAAGTTATAATTTATTAATAGCAATAAGAACGATTTTCAAGAAAAATGTCAAAAATAGCATAAACAACGAGTCTGTAACACAATATCACTACACACTTCTCATCTTCTGCTCTTTAATATTATAATTATGTTGGCTCTGAAAAGAGCCGTTATTTCTGCTGCACTCGATTGCACAGGGTAGAAATATATATTTTGATGTACCGAAGTACATATGATATTTCCATGCAGATATTCTGCGTCATCATATGATGAAAGAGTGATGGAGCGGAGAAAAATTCTCTCCGGCGCCGGGATTTGAACCCGGGTTTTCAGCTCTACGTGCTGATGCTTTATCCACTAAGCCACGCCGGATACAACCTCGACGCCGGTTAGAATCGTCTCAGATTAAGCTCCATCTCTTGGGTTCCCTCTGGTGGCCGCCCTCTGCACTACGTCATAGATGTCTATGAACGCAGGACCGAAGTCCATACATGTGTTGAGGTGCACTCTCCGTTCCATCACTCTTTCATCATATGATGACGCAGAATATCTGCATGGAAATATCATATGTACTTCGGTACATCAAAATATATATGATATGCGTAATAAATCACTTTGTGATTTAAGACGGCGCCCATATCGTCGGATCCCGGCCAACCAGTCACTCATTCGAGTGCACCTCAACACATGTATGGACTTCGGTCCTGCGTTCATAGACATCTATGACGTAGTGCAGAGGGCGGCCACCAGAGGGAACCCAAGAGATGGAGCTTAATCTGAGACGATTCTAACCGGCGTCGAGGTTGTATCCGGCGTGGCTTAGTGGATAAAGCATCAGCACGTAGAGCTGAAAACCCGGGTTCAAATCCCGGCGCCGGAGAGAATTATTCTCCGTTCCATCACTCTTTCATCACAGGGTAGAAAGCTGCAATTTGATCTAGCAACTACAAGGCTAAAGCAGTAGTTACCAGTACACAGACTAGTAATATTGGTCAATTTCACCAGTTCGTAAGTGATTGTGTTTCTTATATTAGTTGATTATACTATTATTCCCAGTATATACACTGGGAAGATATGGGCAGCCATATACAACAAGTGCCTAGAAACCTCTGAGATCCCCACGATATGGAGAGAATCAACTGTCAAAGTGATCTACAAAGGAAAAGGGCCGCAAAACACACCGGAATCCTACAGAGGAATCGCTTTGGAATTTGCACCATTCAAGATAATGAACAACATTTTACTAAAAAAAGATCCATGACAGCATAATGACGGTGATACCCCTAGAACAACACGGCATCATCCCCGAAAGATCAACCATCCAAGCAGCGGGACATGTACTCCGAGCTATAAGCGGAGCTCTGTCAAAACCCAAAGGCCACGCATATGCAGCTTTCGTTGACTATAAGCAAGCTTTCGACGGAGTAAACAGAAGTAAAATCCTGGAAAAACTACAACCAGTACTCGGCACAGAAAGTCAGATCTTCAACACAATCAGAATTCACGATGGACTAACGCAATTCAAAGGAATCCAGCAAACGAACGGAGTACTGCAGGGAGACCCTATAAGCCCCATTATGTTTAACGTACTTACCCACGATGTGATACACAGGATACAAACAGAGGAAGTGAGGATGTGGCTATATGCCGATGACATGATCCTGATATCGGAAAGAAGAGAACCCCTGCAAGAAGCCATCAACAAACTGGAAGAGTGGTCTCAGGAAAATGACCTAGTCATAAACAGGGACGAGACGAAAGTCATGAAATTCAGAAAAGGAGGACCCTTGGCAAACACCGATAGATTCACTTGCGGAGAACAACAACTGGAAATAGTCAAAAGCTACAAATACCTACGCCTTACACTACAAGTGACAGGCCACAGCACATCGAAGACAGCAGTAAGGGCAATGAAAGCGACCTGCGAGATAAAGAAACTGAGCCTACTGCCCGTGTCTCACGTCCTGAACCGAGAGCTCCCTAGTGCTTATAACCACGCCTCTTAGGTCTGCTCGGACCGGCAGGGCAGTTGCAGCGTGTGGCACGGCAGCATATTACATGTGCTGAAAACATTATCCTATGCCAGTGCAGGGGTCTTTTCTTTTTATAATACTGGATACTCTAATCATGGTTACCACTATCGCTATTATCTCTGATGGCGATGGCGATGTAAGTACACACTAGGCCACTCTTCGTTCAGTCTGGACAATTGCTGAATTGCCATAGAGCAGCATTTCTCAAAGTATGTTCCGGGAGCCCTATATGATTTCAAATTTTATTTTATACTTTTTTTACTTGGTTATTTAACTACATTGTATCAACTACTAGGTTATTTTGCATCGATGGGATTGATGATAGCGAAATGGTATTTGGCGAGATGAGGTCGGGGATTCGCCAAAGATTACATGACATTCGCTTACGGTTGGGGAAAACCTCGGGAAAAATCGAACCAGGTAATCAGCCCAAGAGGGAATTGAACCCAAGCCCGAGCGCAACTCTGGATCGATAGGCAAGCGCCTTAGCCGACTGGGCTGCTGCTGTGGTTATTTTATACTTAGTGGATACTATAAAAATATATAAATGTTACGAAAATATGAATCAATAATAACATGAAACTACCGATGATAATAATAATAATAATAATAATAATAATAATAATAATAATAATAATAATAATAATAATAATAATAATAATAATCCAAGAATATGCGTAATAATAATATTCCAATAATATGCGTAATAACTATATGTTTAGGCCTAATGAACATCTAAAACGGAAAATAATACTTATCACTTTCATCACTGGATTCTCTGCGTATGTGTCCATTAAAACAAAATACCGAAAAGACAAAATGCAGCATATATGAGACTACAACTTTCCGCCATAAAACCAGATTGCAGGTTTAAAAAGCAAATACATTCGTCCCACTGAACAGAATTATTGAGATACTAGCTCTCACTTGTCTCTTAACTATTAAATACTAATAAAATATTATAAGGATTCCGCAGTTACACTTCAGATTAAAAGGGGTTTCGCATTGCAAAAACGTTTGAGGAACACTGCCATAGAGGAAAGAGTTTACGGATGTGTACACATGACAACCGTAATCGCCATTAGGTCGATAATCTCAAGTAGAGACTGTAGCCTAGTCTACCACTGGTATTAATGTTTAGTTACAGGAATTAATGAGTGGGACATAATTTGTTTTGTGAGGGGACAGCCTATACATTCGCTTGTCCATGGCTGATCTTGCTCCATAGTTGACGAAAGGAATCCTGAAAAGGCCGATGTGTTGAACATAGAGTAGTAGGCACATGTGGTACCTAGGAACTCCCACTCATCCCTTCTGCGTCTCGCCCCGCAAAGAAACAGCTCAAGAAGTGAGGCACGGGCAGTACTATCCGTCACGACAGCCCTGAGGCTTTTCAACATAAAGGTTGCACCCATTGCCACATACGGAATACAACTTATATGGGACCACCTCACGTATTCAAATCTCAAACGGCTGGAGAGAGTCAAAGCAGCCTACCTGAAAAGAATGCTCTGCATCTCAAAATACACGCAAAGCAGAATAGCATATATCTTAGCAGACACAACCTACTTCATAGAGGACCTGATGGCAACTCAGAGCCTGGTACCAACACCACAAAGCATCAGATTCCTGGAAGACAGGCGACAAAAAGCAACAGACATTAACCATAGACTCCTCAGCACCCCAGCGATGACAAACAGCGAATGGAAGGAAGCCAACTACCACCTGCGCCATCTGTACACGAGAGTAGCAGCCCATGGACTACATCACCGAATATGCCTAACGAAGGGATACCACAGCCCTACCGACGGATGTCAGTGCACTATATGTGGAGGACCCTGCGATGCATACCGCATCATCGAATGCAAAGAAAGAACATTGACACTATCCCACTATGCAAACGATGCTAACTTTACTTAATTGTACAGGGACATCATTTTATTTTTATTTGCATTTTTATTGTACCTGCATTTCTGAATGTACTTCACTCTCACCCCTTCACTAATGTCCTTGCTCCCGTCAGACACACAAACTTACGGCCGCTGTTGCATTCCAAGTCTTCAAGCAGTGAAGTAAACACTGCAGTGTATAGTGTGTTTCATAAATATGATTGCGTTTTCTATAGAAGAAAGAACCTATATTAATAATATCGTACTAAAAATTATATTCAAGAAACGATAAATTCAATTTCAGAGAATATGCTTCATAATGTTTTTAATAATATGCATTGTAATGAACGGCAACCATTTTCAGCAACTTGTTTAAAAATTCAGTTTAGCTTTTTTTGAATTGAGGTGGCTAGAAGCAAAGGAATGCTAGTGACATTTGTAATAACATGAGTTAAGTGCATCCAGTGTAAGCAAAAGTATCTAAAATTTTAGTGGCAAAGGGATATTTTAATCGCATCACACATTAAAATTTAAATAAAAATTTCACCGATTTTACAAAAGCTTAAATATTTAAACCCCATTTTTTCAAAAGTAACTTAAGTGCACTTACAGCCCTTTACTTATGACCCACTCAATTTAAATGCACTCTCTATATTGTATGATAACATCAATAATTAATATGCTAAATAAAGTAGACATTACATAACGAACATAGCCGCCTGAAATGTTGAGTTTTTTAAAAAAAAATGTTACTACTCTACTGTATTTTGATAATTTCCGTAAAAGTGATGATCAAACTGAAAATCGTAATATCGTATTTCCCTACAACATAAATAGATACACTACTTTTCTCTCCTCCTATACCTAGTAAAATGATTTGTTTACATATTGCACTAGTAACATTAAACTCCTGTAATGGAAGGGGGCAACAGTGTTTCCGAGTATAGCCAGGTTAATGTTAAAAATAAAGTGATGTCCCTGTACTTATATACACAATGTGTTTAATAAATATATTATTAGTTTCATTCAATTATACTATTATTCAATGGGCATTTTGATACAAGACTCTAAAGACTGGTGATTTCTGTATTATCAGTTACCAGTGACAACCTTTCTCGGATAATCAAAATAAAATATTGCAGTTATTTTTTTAATATGTGGTTTACTGGTTCCGATGGAAGTTGAAGAATTTGTTGTGAGAAGAGATAAAACTATATCGAGAAAAAAAAACAATTATTCCTTTATGAGAGCACTGTTTGAATATAATGAACGGTTTAGGTAAAGTGCCTATAAGCTTGAAGAGTTGTTAAATATAGTCGGACCTGCCATGACAAGACAAACAAATAGAAGTCGTGCATTATCAACAAAGCTTCAAATACAAATTGCTCTACAAATCGGGATGTTGATTATTTTCCAATGCCATCAGGTCTTTCTATCCTAGTCCAGCAACACTTGCAGAATTTTTTCCTAATAATCTACAACTTTACATACATTCCAGACCCAATACGATCAATGAATCGATTGACAAGTTAAATTGTGACCTAGCCACTGTCTCCACTTGGGCGGCCAATTTCGGACTCGCACTTAATCCAAGTAAGACTCAAGCCATAATTATTGGACATAAGCGTTTAGTTAACTCCCTTAATAACAGTAATCTTTCAGTTGTTACCCTTAACAACACGCTAATCCCTTATTCATCTGTCGTAAAAAATCTTGGCTTCTTTTTTGATAATAATCTAAGTTGGAATTTTCAAGTTAAAGAAACGATAAAAAAATCTGTTCCTCCTTTCACTCTTTGAGTCGCTTGAGAAACTTCTTGCCCCAGAAACTAAAACTTACCCTAGTACAAACCCTAGTAATGCCGCACTTCGATTATTGTGACGTTTTGTTAAGTGATCTAAGTTCTGAACTGTCAGTCAAGTTACAGCGAGCTCAGAATATGTGCGTCAGATACGTGTGCAACATCCGACGATATGATCACATATCACCGTCCTTCGCAAGTCTCTCGTGGCTCCGACTTAAAGAACGCAGAACTTTACACTCTTTGTCTTTACTCTTTCGAATTCTGCGCACCTCAACACCAAATTACCTTTCGTCTCGTTTCTCTTATCTATACTCTAACCACGACGTAAATACCAGATCACTTATCTGTGGCACGCTAAATATACCTCTTCATAGAACATCTTGTTATTTCTCATCTTTTACAATATCCACCTCGCGTCAATGGAATTCCTTGTCACAAAGTGCAAGACAACAAACACCTTTAAGAACAGCTTAAAATAACCTTATTAGCATTTCACTCCAATCGTACTGATTTAAAATATTACTGACTACAATGTTGCTTTTTCTTTAGACATCATCCTGATTGTGCTGCATTTTCAAAATTGTCTCATAATAATCTCTTTCTATTATCTAATATTATTTGAAATATATTAACATTCTATGTATTTTAGCTTAATTCTGCTACACAGTTTATTTCAGTGTTTAATTAATAGTTCATAGTATTTTGTCGTTTAATTCGTAAATAACTCTTGTATACATGTAACTCTCATCTAAATCAAATTGTTGAATTCTTTGTAAGTTCATGCATATGTATATACACTTTTTGCTGGTTGAGTGGAAGAGAAGGCCTTACGGCCTTAACTCTGCCAGCTAAAATAAATCATTATTATTATTATTATTATTATTAATACCAATTCATCAACTGCAGTAATTTTTGCTGGCTTTCCTCCTCCACTGCCAGTTCTTCTGACACTGTCAACTTTAGCCTACAAATTAAATATAAAACTACACTAGTTTATGAATAGTTCAAATGTAAAACTGGAAAAAAATAGCAAATTTTTCATCAAGTCATATTAAGTGGCAATCATGTCGGCAGTAGACCCACTAGCTACATAATACGTTCATACTATGATACTAACTGTGAACTTGAATTTGTACTTCTCAAAGTTCAACACAACTTGAACCTTCTCCGCATTGGTAGCCATTTTCACATTTTCTGCTGCCAACACCATTACTTGCAGTTTTTTCGTGAAATAAAAAAATCACATTAACATGGAGAGTTACTTCACCATTTGCCACCTGGAAAAGAGAAGAATACAGCCACAATAATTTATTACTAAAATTTGAAATCAGGACGTTACAAATGGAACAGACTGTATATTTCCTTTTCTAATTCAGAATCTTTAGATACTTGACAACTTAGACAAGTATCTACATTTAATTACAGAATCGGTCGGAGCTAAAAGGAACTAAGTCAAAATGTGCAGTTTTGGGTTATGCAACAATTTGAACAACGGATGTCATGCGCATCGAACGGTGGAAGAAGGAACTAAGTCAGACTTTTAAATATTATTTTGTCTTCTATAACATAAAAATATTAATATAAAAATAAAAATATAATTACATTTGTGTTATTAGTGGAACGTTTTTTTGCTTCTCCTGAAAAGTTGTGAAAAGTGACTTAGTTCCTTTTAGCTCCGAGTGAATTATTTATCCTGTTTGGCCAAAGAAGGATGCATGAATTCATATATAAAAAAATAGGAATCATTTCTTTAGTTTCGTTGGTTTCCTTGACAACAAAGCCACCTACGCTTTTCGATTTATCTCGGTTTAATACTCTCAATTTATAGACCTTGTACAGGGACACCATTTTATTTTTACTTCAATTTTTATTGTACCTGAGGTTTTGAATGTACTTCACTCCCACCCCTTCTAACAAATGAAGTTCAACCGTCCTCCACACAGATCCAAGACCGCATGTACAGTCATAGTAGTCTTACGGTCATAGCAAACAGTACGTTGCAAAAATATGTTCGCGTTTTCCAGTGGCGAAAGAGCTTTCAATATTGCATTATTTTCCATTTGCCTACGTCGCATCCCGGTTTTCCCCACCCGCTTCTATTCGCCTCTCTGTAAATGCTAGTGGCTGGGCTGTCTTAACTCTTTTCTGAGAACATTAATTTCTGTTAGGAATTGGACTTCTAGGTAATATTATACCCATACAATTGTTTAAAATAACTTAAATAAAAGGGCCTCGTTAAGTAATTAACTGTCACGTGATTTCCTCACTTTCTACGACGCTGCGACGTAACCACTTGGACGGACAGTAGATAGCATATCTGAGTAATTTTATGTTTTCGGATCGTGCAGAAGTGAAGATTGAATTTACAGTACGTAAGGTACTCTTTTATAGAGTAGGTACAGAAATATTTCAACATGAGTTACTGATACGAAGTATGAACCTGGTAATTGGAATTACGTACAATAGTCTATAGTGCGATAATATGCACATTAGAACTGAAGCCTGTATCGAAATGAAGGGACACCATTTTCAAAAATGTGTTTAAATATCCATATTATGATTATTTTTCAATTTAACTTCATTCTCTATATTGTACGCTAATGTGCTGTAGACAGTATAATATACACTGCATAATGAATACGTCCGCATGGACAGCTCAGTTACTGAGTAAAAACACTCATTGTTAATACTGTACTGTATTTTGATTAAACAAAAACCTAATGAAAATTATCAAACTCAAAATCGCGATATTTCCTAGTTTACGTAAATGGATGAACTACTTTTCTTCCCTCCTATACCTTGTAAAGTGATTTGTTTGTATTTTACGCCAGTATCATCGAACTCCAGTCGTGGAAGGGGGTGTTTCCGGTTCTTATTCGTTGATCCAAAGGTATAGCCAGGTTAATATTAGAAATGTTAGTAAAAATAAAATGATGTCCCTGTATAAGTGCCACATTGTCAGCTATCAAACGACTGTGGACAAATGAAATTGAATTTTACATCGCATTCGTACAAATTGGTTCTTCAATTGCATATGTTTGAAGAAATTTATTATTCTAACTCTTTTATGCTTGTTATTATTTGCAAGTGATATCAAACTTGGGTTTTATACTCATAATTTGCGTTCTGATGTTGTCTTCAGACCTCTGACTGGCCTTGCTTAGCAACGAATTACATAATTTTAATTCATGATTGGTATTCATGTTTTAAATCGCTTTCTTCTTTTAATGGACAATAAATTAGAGTGGAAGCGATATAACCCTCCGCATTTAAAGAAGGTATAGATTACATGAAAATAAACAAAAACGTCTATTATACTTTTTGAGATTAAGTGTGTGGTTAATTAAATAATTGCATCGAAAGTTTAAGCACGCTGGATACATCGTAATGCCCAAGCGTGTGATCGATCGTCATTTGTTTGATGTGTCAGCTGTTTTACAAAAACCGCGAGCTGAATTACGCACTATATGTTGAAAAGGCGTGTTGTAACACATGATATTTTGTGCGAGATCGTGTGTATTTGTTTGCTTTCCGCACAAAACCAATACGCGGTAAGTGTGAAATACCACATTCAGTATTCCCAACGTAACACACATAACAATTTCCCTCTTCTTACCGCTTAAGCGCCATATTCATTTTACTGCTTTAGGCTTTTAGCATATTATTTTTAGAGACGTTTAACATAGTAATAATTATAAATTGGAAACTTACCACTGCAATTTCACCTAAATTGCAATGTTAATTATTGTTTTTAAATATTTGCAAAAATTAAGTAAACTCTACAACTCCACTAAAGTTACTGCATTCGTGATGCAAGTAATATTAAGGAAGTCGTGAAAAAATCAACAAGATTCCAACTCATCATAGACTGGGGAAAAAAAAAGACAGACGTATATCACGGCCTGCTGGAGTATAGTAAACACAGAAAACATTTTAAAGCAATAATATTGAAGATAGATATTTTTGTTTTGCAAATTTGCCGTCATTGAACAGAAACCAAGATGGAGATTGCAACTAATTAGAAATTCCTCTTTCAGGTATGTAATAAATTATCTTCGCACAAAATAATGTACGATACACGAGCGGTATGTTTTCTTTCAATTCTTGGAAATTAAAAAAGCTCAACTACGTTTCGCTTTTTCAAACTTTTCCTCGAACATGAAAACTTCAACATACCGCTCTTGTAACGCATATTACTATTGTATTTTCCTGAAGACCATTATTACCATTCTTCATTAACAGCCAGTATATTAACTTTCCATGCGTCTTATTAAGAAAACTCGTTAATGTTTATAGCTAAGGCCTACAGACCAGCATGCTAACATGACGATGACAACATAACTACTTTCCATCGTTAATCTCCGTATTCAGATCGTTCAATACGTGTGGAAAATTGCATGAAAACAGGGATCGGGGAAATCGTATTCAATACGGAAACTGTATTCAAATCGATCTGAATACTCCAGGAAAACAGTAATTTTAACTAACACTTCCATGAATACTAACTTTACTATTTACACTATTAAGGGGAGAGGATGCTATTTTTGATGAAAAATGACTAAATTAAAAATATATATTCTTTAAAATACTCTGTGATATGTGTGGATCGCCATTTTTAAACTTCCTGCATTATGGATTTTTAAATCACTCGCCCACTTTTATTGTTGTTTCCGGTAAATTAAATTTGCAAAAATTCTTTTTCTTTAAAATACCCTTTGATATGTGTGGAATGCATTGCATAACATTTTGTGGGTATTTGTGCCCTTATCGGATGTTGAGACGTCATTCTTAAACTTCCGCTTTTATCGGTTTCCAGTAACTTCATTTTTTTGCTACATTGCCAGACAAAATGAATATAATTTCTGAACTATTAAAGATACATGCATGAAATTTAGAACACACATATTTTAGATTATTAGGAAAATTTTCTCTGTAACAGAATTTTGTTAATTGATTTCATTTAAAAAATACGTCCGTTTGTTTGCAAGAAAGGATATCAGAAAATTGTTACTAAATTTTAATTGTTTATTTTACAAACGTAGGGACTAATATCAAAATTCTGTTACAGAAAGTTTCTAGAACATGCTTTTGCAAATACATTTCAAAAACTGTTTGAATATATCTTTAAAAACGGTTTAGATATATCGGTTTTAGTACAATCTGCATTGGGTATATTTTTTTCAAATTTGGGCCCCCAAATAATTTTTTTTAATATTCTTATTTGGTTGAGTTGCCACAGCTATGAGCTCTCTACATACAAAAAATTAATAATTTACACCAAATAGGAAAAAAGTTTAAAAAAATACCATCCTCTCCCCTTAACTAGCAATTTCGCAAAGACTGATTTACTATTTACAATATTTTGATGCGTATGTTTGCTATTTTCAACTAACATTCTCAAAATCACTGAATTTACTATCTACAATATTTAGGCCTAATATCCTGACAGAAACCAAGCGTAGAACGGCACTGGGGCGAGACGACCTTGACTACCGGTACCAACTCATATGGAGCAAGAACAGCTGATCACGGTTGCCGCGTCTAGTTTTGTCAGTCGGGCAACAAATTGTAATACGTTTTATTTAATTTACACGAAAATAGTTCATTCTATCGAAATACGACAAAGGAAAAAAATATTCTTTATTACATTCTCTATTGGTATTGAGAGAAATCAAGATCCTATGCACAGTAATTATCCACAAAGAACATTTTTTTTATTTCGAAAACTATAAACTTCCCACCGATATGATATTAGACTTCTTTGTTATATTCAATATGAACAATTCGCTCTGCAAACTAGAAGGTTTATCTCACTTCCACGCTGTATACAGTCTGAAAGGGAACTTATTACAAGATAATAGATAAAGTCAATGTGGACAAGTTTTTTCAAATAGTTTTTTTTATACGTCCAATACAGGGTGTTTAGTTCAAAATGTGTCATGGCTCGCTGTATGCCGTCATGTGGCTAGCCGATGAGCCTAGAGAATTCAATCTTCCTACACTTCCGCAGAGGTGTATAACCTAAGAGGCAGAGAAGTTGCCTAGCAAGTACGGCGTTCATTCTGAAGAGTACTTACCGATACGTACGGTAACGCCGGTAGTGGCAGGAATGTGAACTGTTTGGAAATACGTACTGTCGGGATATGGGGAGAGGGTTAAGACGATTACTTACATATTTGTTGACATTACTAACTTCGACGGTCAACATGGACACGGAGCATTTGATTTGTGTTGTGGAATGTTACCGTACGCAACCGATGATAACAAATACTCTGCGTACGACTTGCCGGCGCAAAACACAGTTCGAAAGAGGTTATAGTAGCACACAGACCGTACAGACCGCCATCTGTTGCTACGACGTTCAAGTTATACCGTACACGTTCTCAAGTTCAGATTGAAGAACGCCTTAAATAATAGGCAACTTCTCTAACATATAAGCTGAAACTCGCTTCAAATCGGAGACCCAACAACAGTGACGTCATGATACACTTTGAAATGAACACCCAGTAGTTCTGTAACGTGTTGAGGTCATTGCTCAGCAGTTGGAGTGAAACTCCAATCATCCACTCTGCAAGACTTGCGAGAGGAGAATGTAAACAAAAACGTCTCATCAGATACCTGAAGTACTAGTACAAAAATATACTTTTGTGCGAGATCGTGCGTATTTGCTTGGTTTCCGCACAAAACCAATCCGCGGAATGTCTAAAATTCCACATTCAGTATTCCCAACCTAACACAAACAACAATTTCCCTCTTCTTACCGCTTAAGTGACATATTGATTTTACTGCTTTAGGCTTTTAACATATTATTTTTAGAGACGTTTAACATAGTAATAATTATAAATTGGAAACTTACCACTGCAATTTCACCTAAATTGCACTGTTAATTAATGTTTTTAAATATTTGCAAAAATTAAGTAAACTCTACAACTCAACTAAAATTACTGCATTCGTGATGCAAGTAACATTAAGGAAGCCGTGAAAAAATCAACAAATCAACTTGCCGATGTTATTACTGCAATATATTATATAAATAATATTGTTAAAATATTAAAATGAAAAATAAATCATTACATAACCTTACCGTTTGTTTTAAGTTTGCATTTATAGACTGGGGGAAAAAAAAAAAGACAGACGTATATCACGGCCTGCTGGAGTATAGTAAACACAGAAAACATTTTAAAGCAACAATGTTGAAGACAGATATTTTTGTTTTGCAAATTTGCCGTCATTGAATAGAAACCAAGATGGAGATTTCATTGCAACTAATTAGAAATTCCTCTTTCAGGTATGTAATAAACGATCTTCGCACAAAATAATGTACGATACACGAGCGGTATGTTTTCTTTCAATTCTCGGAAATTAAAAAAGCTCAACTACGTTTCGCTTTTTCAAACTTTTCCTCGAACATGAAAACTTCAACATACCGCTCTTGTAACGCATATTACTATTTACAATCGCTTTGTAACATAGCGTGGCATTTGAAAATGTTTGACACGCGGCAGTTTAAAGGCAACCAGGAGCATTTAAAAATGTCAGATCATAATTATATACCTATCTATAATACCATTCAGAATTTAATAGGAAATGTTAGTTTAAGAAAACCTCAAAAATGATTTTTGGTCAATTTTAACAAAGTAGGCCTATATAACTTAGCACATTGATATTTAAATAACGTTGAATAAATGATTCCTATTTCTAACAAAAAAAATCCAAAAGTAAGCATATGCATCATTCTTTGTTACACCTGCTCGCCACGTTGAGGCACAGGATAAGAGCAGGGACCTGAAACAAAAGAAACAAACAAAAAAGACAAAAATTAGAAACAGTTCAGGTAAGGAAGTGAAAAATCTTCATCAATTCAATACTGAATCACACTTCCCATGATTTCATATCATCATTTCATCTCCCTATTTCAGCGATTCTAACGAATTGTCAATTATTTCTGAAAAGCGACAAAAATACGGTTCACAATTCAACATTACAATAGGCCTAATAAACTTTTCACGATGTTACATACTGTAAAGCGATAGTTAAATTCAAATCCATGCTTAGTGAATGAAGGAGAAATTAAAAACAAAATGTCCTCATATCCTATCAGTACAATATAAAACAAATAAAATCCCTAATTAATCAGAAACAGTTGAAGTCGAATAATTTTAATATGTAAACAAACTCGGAAACCTAACTCTTATCTCATCATTGTAAAAGAACTTCAAACAAAATCATAAAAATCACAAATTTTATAGCGTGTTAACTAATATTAGTTATCATATTCATTTACTCCATCTAGCTAAATCCCTAATAGAGCTTTCTAAAGTGAACTTAGGGTCATTATGCTCTCCCCATCACGAATTTGAGCGACAATAGTGACAAAACCGTGTAGGTATTGTAAAATATACACATATAATGCATAATGTATTGACCGCATGCTGAAAAAAAAAACACATACAGAAGTCTAATATTATACAAAATGGCTTATACTAAGTACTCACGCTATACTTACTTACTGGCTTTTAAGGAAAACCGAAGGTTCATTGCCGCCCTCACATAAGCCAGCCATTGGTCCCTATCCTGAGCAAGATTAATCCAGTCTCTACCATCATATCCTACATCCCTCAAATCCATTTTAATATTATCTTCCCATCTACGTCTCGGCCTCCCCAAAGGTCTTTTGCTCTCCGGCCTCCCAACTAACACTCTATATGCATTTCTGGATTCGCCCATACGTGCTACATGTCCTGCCCATCTCAAACGTCTGGATTTGATGGTCCTAATTATGTCAGGTGAAGAATACAATGCGTGCAGTTCTGCGTTGTGTAACTTTCTCCATTCTCCTGTAACTTCATCCCTCTTAGCCTCAAATATTTTCCTAAGAACCTTATTCTCAAACACCCTTAATCTCTGTTTCTCTCTCAAAGTGAGAGTCCAAGTTTCACAACCATACAGTACAACCGGTAATATAACTGTTTTATAAATTCTAACTTTCAGATTTTTTGACAAAATACTAGATGACAAAAGCTTCTCAACCGAATAATAACAGGCATTTCCCATATTTATTCTGCGTTTAATTTCCTCCCGAGAGTCATTTATGTTTGTTACTGTTGCTCCAAGATATTTGAATTTTTCCACCTCTTCGAAGGATAAATCTCCAATTTTTATAGCTCCATTTCGTACCATATTCTGGTCGCGAGACATAATCATATACTTTGTCTTTTCGGGATTTACTTCCAACCCAATCGCTTCAACTAGAATTTCCGCGTTTCCCCTAATCGTTTGTGGATTTTCTCCTAACATATTCACGTCATCAGCATAGACAAGAAGCTGATGTAACCCGTTCAATTCCAAACCCTCTGTGTTATCCTGAACTTTCCTAATGGCATATTCTAGAGCGAAGTTAAAGAGTAAAGGTGATAGGGCATCTCCTTGCTTTAGCCCGCAGTGAATTGGAAAAGCATCAGATAGAAACTGGCCTATACGGACTCTGCTGTAAGACTCACGCTATACTGGAAAAGAAAAACAAATAACAAGCAATAAACACAGGGAACGACAAACACACAATTTAAATCTCTAGTTTAATATCCATTCCGCTTACAGAGGCCAAACATACATAGGCCTAATAAAATCTAACTACACAAAATATAAAATCAGAAAAAGGATACACTGGCATTTAAGATGCGAAGATCTGAAGACATCGGCACGTATGTCGACTGCAGAATGGTAATCCATGTGGTATAATCCAGTAATCCAGAGACGCACACTTCACTATCACACGAGTATTTGATTTATATTAAAAATGCCTGCAATATCTACATATAAAAAATTAAAAAAAACACCTACATTTCAAAAATATCTGAATGGATGTTCCGCAAAAATTTTGTAATTATTATTGAAAATATTATATTTTAAACAGAAGACAATGTAAACTTCGTAAAATACAAAACTATCAAACTATACGTATATTATAATATAGTAGAATCACACAGGCTAAAAATATCCTAGATATCTGCCATGAAACCAATACAAATAACCATATCGATTAAAGTTAAATCGAAAAAACACATTGAATAAATTTAAAGCTACTTTACTCAATAATTTATATTTCCAGAATTATGACAATTTATCACACGTCAAAGCTCTTGCGTAGAGAGCTTCAAACTTTCCAAAAATAATTACAGTTAAATATAATTTTGAAAGTAAAGAAGATTTATAATATGTATTACAGGTAAAATATATTAACGTATATAAACTAATTAAGTTATTTAAATCAGTATTATTAACATAATTATTTATACATTTAATAAATTTCTTTTTCATTTTATATTTTTCACAATTATTTCTTCAATTATTTAGAAATTTAGAGAGGAAGTATAATATTTCTAGCATGAATGCAAGATCCCAAACTAAGCAGTGTCACATTTCTTAAATTACAAAAAATTAGAATATATCTGCATGATTGCAGGACCTCAATAAGGGCGTGTTCTAATTATTAAATTTTTACTAATTAACATAAAACTGCCTGATTGCAGAACCCCAATAAGGGCGTGTTCTAATTATTAAAGTTTTACTAATTATCACTTAACTGCCTGATTGCAGAAACCCAATAAGGGCGTGTTCTAATTATTAAATTTTTTACTAATTAACACTTAATTATTAAAATTTTCTAAAATTAATTAACACTTAACTACCAGATTGCAGAGCCCCAATAAGGGTGTGTTCTAATTATTAAATTTTTACTAATTAACACTTAACTGCCTGATTGCAGAACCCCCATAAGGGCGTGTTCTAATTATTAAATTTTTACTAATTAACACTGTAACAGCCTGAATACAGTACCACAATAAGAGCGTGTTCTAATTATTAAATTTTTAATAATTAACACTGAACTGCATGATTGCAGAACACCAATAAGGGCGTGTAATAATTGTTAAATTTTCACTAATTAACACTTAACTGCATGATTGCAGAACCCGAATAAGGGCGTGTTCTAATTATTAAATTTTTAAATTTTTAACTGAATGCATGCAATACCCAATAAGGGCGTGTTCTAATTATTAAAGTTTTACTAATTAACTGAAATGCTTGATTGCAGATACCCCAATAAGGGCGTGTTCTAATTATTAAAGTTTTACTAATTAACACTGAACTGCTTGATTGCAGAACCCCAATAAGGGCGTGTTCTGATTATTAAAGTTTTATTAATTAACACTTAACTGCTTGATTGCAGAACCCCAATAAGGGCGTGTTCTAATTATTAAAGTTTTATTAAATTAATTAACCAATAAGGGCGTGTTCTAATTATTAAAGTTTTATTAATTAACACTGAACTGCTTGATTGCAGAACCCCAATAAGGGCGTGTTCTAATTATTAAAGTTTTACTAATTAACACTGAACTGCTTGATTGCAGAACCCCAATAAGGGCGTGTTATTAAATTTTACTAATTTTAACTGCAATTAACACTGAACTGCATAACATTGAATTGCAGAACCCCAATAAGGGCGTGTTCTAATTATTAAAGTTTTACTAATTAACACTTAACTGCATGATTGCAGATCCCCAATAAGGGCGTGTTCTAATTATTAATTTTTTTACCAATTAACATTGAACTGCATGATTGCAGAACCCCAATAAGGGCGTGTTCTAATTATTAAATTTTTACTAATTAACACTGAACTGCATGATTGCAGAACCCCAATAAGGGCGTGTTCTAATTATTAAAGTTTTACTAATTAACACTTAACTGCTTGATTGCAGAACCCCAATAAGGGCGTGTTCTAATTATTAAATTTTACTAATTAACACTTAACTGCCTGATTGCAGAACCCCAATAAGGGCGTGTTCTAATTATTAAATTTTTACTAATTAACACTTAACTGCCTGATTGCAGAACCCCAATAAGGGCGTGTTCTAATTATTAATTTTTACTAATTAACACTGAACTGCATGATTAAGGGCGTTTCTAATTATTAAATTTTACTAATTAACACTTAACTGCCTGATTGCAGAACCCAATAAGGGCGTGTTCTAATTATTAAATTTTACTAATTAACACTTAACTGCTGATTGCAGAATTTAATAAGGGCGTGTTCTAATTATTAAATTTTACTAATTAACACTTAACTTATTCAATTTTCTAATTAACAAACTGCATGATTGCAAACCCCAATAAGGGCGTGTTCTAATTATTCAACTTTTACTAATTAACACTTAACTGCATGATTGCAGAACCCCAATAAGTGCGTAAGTTCTAATTATTACATTTTTTCTAAGGGCGTGTTCTAATTATTAAATTTTT